>CM055094.1:11837843-11935537 GCA_029204225.1 Diphasiastrum complanatum | reverse complement strand
AAAAGTAGGCATGTATCTTTTGATACCACATCCTCGGAGCTTGCTTCAGTCCATAAAGTGCCTTCTTGAGAAGACAAACTTTATCTTCTTGGCCTTCAACCAAAAAAAAAGCAGGTTGTTGAAGGTACACTTCCTCATTGAGATCATCATTGAGGAATGTTGTCTTTATGTCAAGTTGCCGCAAACGCCAACCAAAGTGGGCAGCCAAAGAGGTTACTACCCTCACGATAGTCATCCGAGCAGTAGGAGAAAAAGTCTCCTCATAATCAATCCCCTTTTGCTGAGCATAGCCTTTGGCAACGAGCCTTGCCTTGTACCTTTCAATGGTACCATTTGCCTTATACTTGATTTTGTATACCCATTTAGAAACCTTGCCTTCTTCCCATGAGGACGATCAACAAGAACCCAAATCTGGTTTTTCATAAGTGAGTCATACTCATCTTGCATCGCATCCTCCCAACATTTTACCCCCTTGGCTTGCTCATAGAAAACAGGTTCTTCTGCAACATCTCCATGAGATATAAGAGCAAAATCTGAAAAATCAGCATAGTCCACTGATTTTGTAGAGGCATGTGTCTTTCCATCATAAAATGAACTTACTTTGTTGTCCCGCAAAGTCGACAACAGCCACCGTGGGACTGTTTTGGGCTGTCCAACAGCCATGTCTCTTCTTACAATTTGTTGTCCAAGATCTTCCGACACCGCACTTGGCTGTCCAAGATCTTCCAAAACTGGTCCTTGTCCTGTCCTGCAAGCTGATTTTGAGCAACGGGCGGTTCTTGATGAAATTAGGCTCTAAAATTGATGAGGTGTTGGGCAGGTCGAAACTTGTTGATTGCTGTCCTTATCTCCAACAATAGAAGATGGTACCAAATCTTGAAAAACTTCAACATTCACACTATGTGGGCTGTCCCCCTTCAAGATAGTTGAGGCCGCATCCAATGAATTCTTTTCATCAAAATGCACATCACGACTAACAATAATCTTATAAATTGAACAGCCTATAGCCTTTGCTTTCACTACTATAGCCAACAAAATGCATTTAACTCCTTCATCTTCAAGCTTTGTTTTATCTGGAATGAAAGCCATACAACCAAAAATGCGAAAGTGAGAGATTGTAGCTTCTTTCCATACCAAACTTCATAAGGAGTTAATACTTTCAATGCTTTAGTAGGACCACGATTGCTTATGTATGCTGCCGTTATAACCGCTTCAGCCCCAAAACTTGTGAGGCCAGCCCCTTTGCTTTGAGCATGCAACGAGCCATCTCCATGAGTGTGCGATTCTTATCGCTCGGCAACACCATTTTGTTGAGGCGTATAGGGAGTTGTCATTTGTTGTAGAATTCCCTATACTTATCAAGTGCAATGACAGCTATGCTTAGTGAAGTGAAGAAGGACAGAGAAACAAAAAGGGAAAAGAATGGCAAGCATCACTTGCGAGGCCATGAATTCACAGTCAATTCAACCTCGCTAGAGAAATGAGAGACGGGCTAACACAGCTCAAAGCGCAGGTTTGAAGAGCTGGAGGCAACAAGAGGAATGCAAGGGGCACCTCCTCCACTCATACCAATGGACACGAAGCGCAAAACGCTCAGAAGGCCCGAAGAAGACTGCCAAAGTAAAAGCACCAACCTACTGCAAAGGAGAGCATGACATTCGAACTGTGGAAGATTGTTGTTTCACATGGACCATTACTTCCGTCTGATGAACACTCCTGAAGAAGAAAGAGCGTACCTGGCATTAGCATATTTTTAAAGCTACACTACAAACTAGTACCCCAGGGTGCAGAATGCAATTCCAAACATCGGACCGCGTTCAAAATACGTTACAAGAGGAGTTCAACCTAATGATTCACACATGAGATTGAGGGACAGAATATCAGGACTCAAGCAGAAAGATTCATTGCGAGAGTACCTAAAATAAAATTCAGACAGAGTGTATGGGTTATTGAAGATATGTCCAAGGCTGACAAGACCCACTATCTCTTGTCTGGAATGCAGTCTTGGACCTGGTGAGCAATACACAGCTACATGCGCAATGACTTCAATTCAACTATTCGAGCAGCTGAAATGGTCTGCAATTATGAGACCACATTGGCGCCAACTAACCCCTCAACCTCAACAAGAGTATTTACTGGATCCAGATCGAGTCCGAGCTTTTTTTCAAGGGGGGACTCAGCTTTAAATGGAAACCAAGCCTCAAGTAGTATGAACAAATTCCCAGCAAAAACAGGATTTGGCAACCAAGGCAGCAGTGGAGGGAACACTTTTCAAAGAAAGAACAACGTTGGACCCTTCAGCAAGTCACATCAACAGCTCACACCACGGTGGGCAGTGCCATGCACTACTTTAACTATCATTAGCAAGGTCACTCTTGGAGGTCATGCCCCAAACCATTGAACAAAACAAATCATGCGGTGACCGAGGTATTTGATAGGATGGAAAGAGAGACATTTGATCAAGAATATGGTGAACAATATGATGAAGAAGACCCAGAAAACGGATTTGACTGGAGTCCGACCTGAATGCCTTACAGCAAATAGGGGCACTTGCAGCTTATCGTGAACATCTCACGGCGACTCCTACGAGAGGATCAAAGCTATTGTACCTGAAAGGTTGTATCCAAGACAAGATCATTCACTTCATAGTAGACCTGGGAGCATCGCATAACTACTTGTCAGAAAGCCTGGCAGGGGAATTGGGCATTCAATGTGAAGAAAATGTGACCCCTATTTGTCAGGAGACCGCAAAAGGTACAATGACAACTTGTAGATTGGCAACCAACTTACCAATCTTGTTGGGCACCTGGAAAAATCGATTAACGTTCACAATCTTGAAGATGGATGCTTTCGATGCTATCTTGAGACTAAGCTGGTTTAACAAACACGTGGTGGCCTTCTTGGCAAAAGGGGTTAATCTTGTGTTATTATATAATGGCAGAAGACCTTGCGTCGTCAGAGCTGTGCTAGGGGACCAATTAGAAAAGAACGACACAACTGAACCTGAGCCAGCCATCCCTCTCAATCTCATTCACCTCTTTAA
This sequence comes from Diphasiastrum complanatum, assembly GCA_029204225.1. Taxonomy (NCBI): domain Eukaryota; kingdom Viridiplantae; phylum Streptophyta; class Lycopodiopsida; order Lycopodiales; family Lycopodiaceae; genus Diphasiastrum; species Diphasiastrum complanatum. The sequence continues at coordinate 11,932,494 of CM055094.1, read as the reverse complement.
TGAAGGACAGCCAACAGCGACAAACCAACTGACACGGGATCAAATGGAGCCAACATTGTCTGCAGCTTCTACATCAAAGATGGATCCAAGTGCATCACGTATAGAAACGACTGAATCAAAACCTCTCAAGATGGACTAGAGATGTGTGCCCCCTTACCCAATTTGGCAAGAGCAGCTTGTCTCATGCTGAAGATTGGGCCCATGATGAGGACTCCCAAATATGTGTAAGAAGAGACGACCTCTAAAGGCTGACCATCCCATAGAAGCCGTTGACACTGCATGAAAGGAGGAGCCATGTGTGGATAGCGTGAATCTGAGGGGAGACTTGTCACTCTATGGATGTACGTACGTAAGCAACATAAAAATAGCCTCAACCTGAAGTGGTATGACTTCAAACTTAGCAAGGATAATTTGTTGAGGAGCAGAGGGACTTGGCCCAGATCATACATGCAAGCATAGTGACCTATAGCTGAGAAATACTAGTCCATTGCTCGGAAGTCTCTGTGCACCAAGCCTCCGTTGCATACATAGCTGTAGTGAAACAATGGTGTCAAACAATCTACACTGACTCGAGGCATCACAAACGGTGTTTTCTAAAGCAAAACTGCACAAGCTAACCCAAAGAAGCAATGACCCTTCCACAATCTAGTCGTGACGACCTGTCTCATATTGAAAGCTGGCCCAGTGAAGAGGTCCCCAAATAAGTACATAGAGGATACCACCTCTAGTGGCTATCCTAGAATAAACACATGTCGCGGTGTGCACCCAGTGTGCCCTGTAAGACTCTAAGGGGTGAGGCTCCCTAAGGTCCCAAGCAAGCTAGAAAGTCAAGGATTGAGCCTCCGACCTATGGTGGAGCCAGTCAAGTAGTCACAAGTCATGAGCTAGCTTTGGAGCTCGAGTCAGGCCTAGTCAGGAACCAAGTTGATTCTGCTGTCGGGACGGATCTCGAGACCCATGTCCCGGGAGCCAGACTGATTCTGCCGACACTTTCCAGGCTTAATCAGCAAAATAAAAACTAAATCCAAAAAAGCGGTGTTTTATCAGAAAGTACTATATTCCAGGACAGAGGGGACGCGCCGAATCACACCAAAACTATAGGGGAGGTCTAATAGACAGAAACTTGGGGGGCAGCTCAACTAGCGCCAGGTCTTGCCTCCGTCTACCAGCACGAGCTAAGCACAATGCCCAACACGTGTTGGTGGATGTTGTAAAGCTACCCTTTACAAGCTTTACTTCTGGTGCCAATTGGCGCCAACATTGCCCCTGCGCACTGTTGCTCCCGGCACCACTATGACCAAAATCCAGCCGGACGCCAAGTTGCTATGGCTGGAAATCTGTGATCGGTTCTAGCGAAGTCCAGAGAGCTCATATCGATGTGCAATCACCTCACACGATCTAGGCATGATTAAAGGAAGCCTGTGATCAATAAATTCTAGAGAGAGAAAATGAATTTCTTGTGTTTGATGTATTAGCCTTCAAAAGAAAGGTTCCTTCTCGAGCCATCAGCTCCTTGAATCACAAGCAATCATGCAAATCAGGCAAAGGCACGAGTACTAGACTCACCAAGAATACATACAAGCAAGACACTCAGGCAGGTTTACTAACAGATAACAAAGACAAAGGTCCCCCTTTGAGATAGCTCTGCCAAAGGACCTTTGCCTGGCCGCTGCCCATACAGATCGATCATAGAATCAGCCCGACAGAGAACACCCATTCAATTATTCGTGCTTTCACCATTAAATAGCACATTGCCTCATCACGCCCACCAACTCTGTCGATAGCTGTTCGCAGAGGGATTTATTATTTTGGGCTCTAGTTGGTCTCTCTTTGAACCTTTATTAAGTGGTATTGAATATTTTCCATGAAGTTCAGGTGCTCTGTATTGAAATCCATATCTGTGCAGGAAGAAGCACTCATCCGCGCTAGAAATTCAATTCGATGTTGTCCATGCTATAAATCTGGACTCCCAAGATCCACCCAACATCGCAGCTCATTTCAAACAAGAAAATTCACTCAAATCAAGAAGATATCTCCCAATTTAACCCTAAAATGCAATTTTAAACCCTATTATGCCAAAACAAGATGCCTAAATGCAAGCTAACATCCATCCAAGCTGCTGAAAACTAAAAAATTGGCGTAGCTCCCCGACAACGACACCAAAAACTGTAGTGGCCATTTCCTATCCTTCTCTCAACCCTAAATCCAAGCACACAAGCATTAAGGAGATGATGAGAATTAACTAGTTGTCACGCAGAGATTTGTCCCCATGAGAGTGATAGCATTTTCATAATCCAACAAGTGCATATGATTCATGTCTAACACTAAGATCAAGGGAGTAGCGGCATGCTACTCAGACATCGATGGCAGGGTAGTCAACTAGGATGCAATACTAGTGTCGAGTGCATGGTTGCCCGTTCTGTCAGTTCCAGCTATGGTTCTCTCAATTGACTGCTCATTGCATAATGGATTGGGTTGAGAGCTACGACAAGATGATCGGAGCCGATATTAAGACCCTACCGTTTCAATAGGCATCTACACCCAGAGAAAAAAAAGTCAAAAACGTCATGATGAGTTAAATCCATTACAGTTTGTAGATCAACTGCAAAAGGATCTTACCATTGGATACTCTGTCATTAGCTTGAAATCATAACACGAGGTTAGATTGTTATATAGAAAATTATCCTGCTCAATTTCTCATCGCATTAGATACTCTTGCCTTTTAAAGAAAAGTTTGATATGACTTATAACAACAGCATATAACATATACCTACATGATATGGGCCTTCCAGACTATGATCAAGATCGTGTATTACATTAACAAGTAAGCTGAAGAGCTTTGTAACTAAAGCGCAGTACACCTAGGCTTTTGAACGTCTGGGGTTTTGTAAATCTCCCTTCATGTGGTGAAGCTGGTGAGTGATCATGTATACTCATGGTTATTTGAATTATTATATCTTGTACAAGGCAGTGGCATACATGCGTACTGGACTTCTTGACATTTGGCAGCATTCTATCGTTCAGTACTTTTTCAGGAGAAATTGGTAGTGATATTTTCTTTTGTGTCAGTTTTGGTTTATTTGACATGATATTTGATGGCGAAGCTTGTGTAAAAATCAACCACTGTGGCAAAGGAATATTGCTTCAGTTAGGATGATTCACCAAAAAAGAAATCCCCACAGTGATTCGACAAAGTACTAGAGCCGGCTCTGGTACTTTGCCGCCTCAAGCAACAACATTTTGTCTAAGAGCTTTGGTGGTATTCAATAGAATTGGTCTCGGGCAAAATAAAATTCTTCTCAACACTAGCAATGACAAGAAAGGATTCTGGTTCTGTCACAACAAGGAATTTGATTCAGAAATCTCAAGTTTCAGTTTTTCACATGAAAGAAAAATTGAAGTCTATGGCAGGGCAGAAGCATCTAGATCATCAATTTTACTATGGGGTTGATTTTTTTGTGAAAACTTTCAAAAATCACAAAAAGGAAACAAACCCACAGGGCCGGGAAAGTACTAGAGCCGGCTCCAGTACTTTCTAGGGCCCCTGTGGGGTTGATCTCTTTTGTGAAACTTTCTAGGCCTTGTGAGGTTGATTTCTTTTGTGAAATTAATCACAAAAAAAAATCAACCCCACAAGGCCTGGAAAGTACTGAAGCCGGCTCTAGTACTTTCCCGGCCCTATCGGGTTTGATTTCTTTCTAGACCCTGTGGGGTTGATTTTATTTTGTGAAAACTTTCAAAAATCACAAAAAGGAAACAATCCCATGGGGCCGGGAAAGTTCTAGAGCCGGCGCTAGTACTTTCCCGGCCCTATGGGTTTTGTTAAAACTTTCAAAAATCACAAAAAGAAAACAACCCTACAGGGGCCGAGAAAGTACTAGAGTCGGCTCTAGTACTTTCCTGGCCCTATGTGATTTTTTTTTTGTGAAAACTTTAAAAAATCACAAAAAAGAAACAACCCCAGAGGGCCAAAGAAGTACTAGAGCCAGCTCTAGTACTTTCCAGGCCCTGTGGGGTTGATTTTTTTTTTGTAAAAACTTTCAATAATCACAAAAAAGAAACAACCCACACGGTCGGGAAAGTACCGGAGCCGGCTCTAGTACTTTCTCGGCCCTTGTGGGGTTCATTTTTTTGTAAAAACTTAAAAAATAGTCCCTCTAGACTATCGACAAGTACTTGGGTCAAAAGAACATATTCTTCGTTGACCTTTTACAATCGTGCTTACTACAAATGAGAAAAAATCCAAAACAAACTCCGCTCTAAAAATTTGTTGTGTTGGAATGACAGTTTCATTTGGCTCAATACATAAACCTAGGGAAGTACAAAGATTGAAAGGTCATGGTGATTTTGGGAACTAGAAACAACGGAGCTTCATAAGTAAATGAGTACACGTTTGTACATCCACAAAAATTTCAACCTCCAAATTATCATACATACACTCTTGGGTGGCCAAAATCTTTTTTAATTTATCCATTTGAAAGGCACCTTTGCATTCTTAATGACAATTGAATTGCAAGTGAAAAAGGCCATCGATGTGAGCATATTGTTGACCCAATCACTAGCACTAGACTATCTTTACTTTTCAAGTCAACTGCTCAATATTTGTTTAAAATAGCACCCATATTTTCACAACCCTTCAAGGAGCTATTTTGCATAACAAAATTAGCAAAACTTGCCACTAACATAAGGAAATCTAGCATGCCACCAGTACTAGGCAACAGGCACTAGGAAGTGTCTGTTGGACATGGTTCAATTGAAAAATCATCCAGACCATCTTCCAGAATTCACTTCACCCAGCACCCATATTTTTTCACTACACTTCAACTACCTCCTTCCATGCCAAGAATGGCAAAACAACTATTTTGTTGGCTCAATCACCTAATAGCATGCCACTAGCACTAGGAAGCAGGCAATAGCAAGTGTCTGATAAAAAATTGTCCAGACCATCTTCCACAATTGGCTTAAAGTCTGCATGAAGCTTGCCCTGGAGCTTTGTGTTCAAATGTTTTACAGGTCTGTTGTACTAATCACCATCTGGGTCTTCGTGTGGAGCTTGCTCTGTAGCTCATTTTACAGGTCTGTGTGGAGCTTGTTCTGCAGCCCTTGTCCTCTGCTTTTGGTTCATTGCCTGGAGACTGGTCAAGATCTTTTTTGTTTGAAACTTGCCCTCGGGCTTTGTGTTCAATCATTTTGTTAGAATTGGTGAACTCCTGCAACTTTGTCGCAACACGAACAAGACACAAAGGTCGAACGAGAACGATTCGCGGCAGTCAACGTGTCTTTGACTCGAAGCACGAACGATTCGTGAATCGTAAACACACCTCCAGGACCGCAAACCGCAAACCGCAAAACAGAACGAAGACTACGAAAAGAAACGAAAAGAACGAAACAACGAAGAGAAATCTTCACGCTGCCAGCTAGCAAGCTCAACGGGCTTCACGCCCAACTGAAACGAATAGCAACGACGGAGACTAACTAACTAGTTGATTAGCGTTAACTAGTCTTGTGATTCTACGGTTAGCTATCTAGTAAACTCCACACATTGGGGTATAAACGATCCTCTTTGGATCATAACGATAAGAGAAAAAGTGACGAGAATTTCACAGAGATTTGTAAGAAATAGAGAGAGAGACATAGCGAATAGAGTAAGAAAGCAAAAATACCATAGTTGTGCATGAAAGTCTGCCAACGAGCAGAACACAACGAAAGAGCAGAGAGTCAATCTGCCAACGAGCGAGACACTAACGATCTCGCTCTAAAACCAAACTGACAATATAGTCGCTCTATTTTGTGTATCTCTTGGCCTTGTGCTGTGTCTCTTGATTGCTAGAATAAAATATGTTCTGTGATGCATAGTCGAGTGTCTAGGATCCTCTAAGAGCTTCTGCACGAAAAGAAAATTCAAAGACAGAAAATTGTTCGCGAATCAGAAGAGAGAAGACGAACACGAAACAAAAAAAGCTTCCGCGACACATTTTAGAAGTATGTCATACTTATCATCACCTGGATCTCTGTGTGGAGCTTATTCTATAACTCGTTTTACAGGTCTGTCATATTTATCACCACCTGGATCTCTGTCTGGAACTTGTTCTGTAGCTCCTGATCTTTTATCCAACCTAATAACTTGTCATTTATTGTGTTTCACATAGTATTTTCTTACCCGAACAGATGGCAGGAAGAATTGTACAGTTATTCACCAATTTTTTTGTACTTGAAGTTATTGATGTTTTGAATGATTTGTGTTCAATGTGATGGAGGCAAAGATAACATTCAAAGGAGCTACTATTCCCTGCATCAACTTGTCATTTATTGAGGGTAAGCTCATTGTCAGCAAAAGCCAACTACATTTGAGATTGGGAATTGCACATAATTTCCATGCCATATATGTCATGGTAGCCATTGTTGATGGCATGAGATCGTCTATCCCACTAAGAGTTATAGAGACATCGAAGGGTGGATTATTTCCTCTTGGATGAAAGCATGTCTACATGTTACGAGGTCGAAGCGAGGGGCAAATCCAAGCACTATCCACCACATGGTAAATTTGGATAGCAGTGACACATCAGAGGACCACCACGGAAAACAACCACATTCATGTATCAGGGCACTAGTATTTTTGTTCAAGGAAGATCTGCATTATGAGCCTACGAGGGATGTGTGCTTAATTGGTATATCGGTGCTTTTAAGCAAGTTGCTTGTCTAATTTGAAGTTTTAAATAGATAGGCAGATCTTTTCTTTACTTTTATATGTATTTCCTGGCATTTTCTTTTCATTTTGGACTTAGTTAGTTCAAGTTGTGTTGTTGCATCTTGAGACTATCTAATGGCGTCTTCATTCAAACATGTTCATTCTTTTTTCAGAACTCTTCAGACCATCCTGATTTAAGTTTTTCTATCACTCAAGGGAAGAGGATTTGAACCTCTACAGGGTTAAGCCCTGCCTTCCAGGCCCTTACTGCCTATACAAACAAGAAAGTTAATCTATTAACTATACTGGTAATAATCTGTAGCAGAAAAGCAAAGATAAATGATGATTATGTATGTAGTGCAAATATGTAGATGAGCCTCAATTTATCATAGCTCTTTTATATCCAACGATGTCTTTTCATAGCCATTGCTCTTTGTTTTTTCTCTGGCTTTTGTACTTACAGCCATTTTTTCATTATTCCAAAATTATAGAGTATAAAGGTAGCATGAGTGTTGACTATCAAGATTTGGTCCACAAATGAGACACACATGATGTCTGAAAGTTGTAAAGCGTAATAAAATAAAAAATATTTACATAAGCATGCCCATACAATTATGCATGCATTGGCCTCTTGAGAAGTTGATTGTTCATGTAATTTCATTGTAAAGACATGTAATTGTTGATAATATATACATAAAGACATGCCCGGTGAAAGCACGATGAGGTCTCCCTTGTTTACGCGGAAACCAATCCATGACTCATTGTAGTCTCGGGTGTCCCAATAACTTGTTTACATACAGAAGCCACCATGGACAAGCCCGTCTTTCACAACACCACCAATTTAATTTCCAATCTTCAAATAACTAATGCACTAAATGATCCTCGATAATCTCAAATTTTCTTACCCTAAACCATCGAGAATAAGGCGTATTTCCTCTTGAGAGTGCATGTGCTCTTTGAAGTATCCCTTCACCTTTTCCTCAAAATCTGCCATTTCGTCAGGCGAGATGGTTGCAATCTCCTGTCGATAAATAAGAAAACATGTCGTCCCCAAAACTATATTATCAGAACTATGTTCTATTATCTTAGTAGGTTATATTGGAAAGCAATTCCCTTCACAATCAGATGAACTTCAAATTAAAGTTCACCAGTATTACAACGATACCGACCGAGTACTTGTAGCCACGGTCCATCTTAATCTTTTCTAAAAGTGGATCTTTCCCATCCATCAGCATCTAGCTTCCAAGATGCCCAATTCTGCAAGCGAGAAAGTTATAAAAAATATGGATGCAGAAGTAAAGATTTCACAAATTGTTGACATCCACTTCCAGTAGTTGAGCGAGTATCAGGAAAATACTTGTTTGGATGTATGTGGTCTTTGTCATGTGGATTGTATTCCCAAGCTTCAAGTTTTGCCTGCATTATGAAATTTACTAGATGCAAATAGAGCAGAATATATTAATTGCTAGATTATGCTAGGTTCAACCAGATGGGCTATCACAAAAATAAAGAATCCTAATGTGCAACACAACGTCCATACAAGCAAGTGAAAGTTGCCTAAAGGCTCTCTGCCAGTTTTGGACGTTAAAGTAATCAGTTGAAAGGCTTGAGCCACTACTCCATAACCTGCTGAGTCATAAAGACTAAGCTACAAAAATTACACAAATCATTGGCCACCCATTAAGTTTTGGCAGAGAGAGAGAGAGAGAGAGAGAGAACCCACCAACCAATACCCGTAGTTAGTGAATCCCTCAGGGGGTAGCTAGCTCCCCCCTAAGGGTAAGCTAACTACCCACCAAGAGATTGTCAATGTTTTTAGGCAATTCAAATAACAGTCCAGGAAATTTTTCATGAAGTAGCAGCTTGTTAATAATCATACATAATTCATCACGGGCAAACCCATTACCTTGAAATGTATCAACCAGCGTTCGTACTTCATTAAGAAAAGTTTCTTGTTTGTTGCAACAGTACATAGCAACTATTGCTTGCGATATAATGACCTTGTATGAATTAAAAATATGTTTGTTCGAAGCCAGGTGTATATATTGCAAAAAGAGAAAGGGGAGGTCTCTTCTCTTATTATATTTGGAAAGCGGTGAATAGCCTGTAATAGGGTCGAAAGAGATTTTAATATTCAAAAAGTTTGCTGAATTCTCCGTATTATTACTCGCATCAATCTCAAGATACTCCAAAGGATATATCCAGAATGGATTATCCGTCATTCTAGGTTGGGTTTTATCCAAGAAGCGTCCCTAGGTTAGGTTGCATTTGAATTGCCTAAAAACATTGACAATCTCTTGGTGGGTAGCTAGCTTACCCTTAGGGGGGAGCTAGCTGCCCCCTGAGGAATTCACTAACTGTGGATATTGGTTGGTGGGTTCTCTCTCTCTCTCTCTCTCTCTCTCTCTCTCTCTCTCTCTCTCTCTCTCTCTCTCTCTCTCTCTCTCTCTCTCTCTCTCTCTCTCTCTCTCTCTCTCTCTCTCTCTCTCTCTCTCTCTCTCTCTCTCTCTCTCTCTCTCTCTCTCTCTCTCTCTCTCATGAATGGTATGCAACTTCTTCATTCTACACTTAGCCCTTGGTTTTTGTTAAAAAAAAGATATATGACCCTTTGTAACTTTTGGAGGGAAATTTGAAAACCACCAATGCCACTTCAACGGTCAAGATTAATGAAGGCATATCCTACGGATACGATCCCTTTGCTTCTTGAGTACTCTAGTTTCAAATGCATCTATATGAGGATGGATTGGGCTTGAATGCTTTCTCCACGCACTCTCTCCACTTTTCTCATCATCCTCTTTTACCTTCTACTTCGGCTTGACAAGAAATGCAGTGTGAGAGCTTGCACAGCAACAATCAGAGAGCAAACTCCGAAACAATTTGGTAAGTGGCCTTCTTACTTGTTTACTTCTGCTGTGAAAGCTTTGTATGCAAAAGAGATGAATGATTTCGGTTGCAACCTTTGGCATTCTTGTCATTTCAACAGTCGCTTTGTTAGCAAGCATATGAGAGGATCAAACATTGTTGTATCCATGCATGATAGCTTGAATACTTGCTAGTTTATGTATTGGCTCTACAAGCTAGCGATGGCCATCTGAGGGCGCTCGAATCTGAGCCCATTTGACAGTGATGGCCATCTGAGGGTGCTCGAATCTGAGCCCATTAAACATGATGAAGGTTGTGGTAGCGCTACCATATATATATGAAATCGCTGAGGTAGTCAATAGTATTGATGGAATGCTACAACACGAGTCCTGAGGCGCTTAATAACGTTGTCAGCGCTGAGAATTTTTGCTGAAAATCACTGACCAACGAGTAGGTGTATGTAAACTAGCATAGCACGCTGGTTTGACAGCGATGCATGCTTTATTCCTCATAAGTTGTCACACATATGTGCTAGAAATATGTCGTTATCACAATGTACTGACGGTTGATGGAAGAAATGATTATAATCGAATGTTATCTAAGTGTATGTGTCTCAGTATCGGAAGAAAGCTCACTGCGATAATGATAATCTATGTCTCATACACCTCCACAGCATAAAAGAGCATGAAGGGGTTAGGTATACTCCGGTTGACAGCAAGTATAAGGTACGTATGACACTTGAAACATTTACACTCCAGAATTTGCTTTTAAAAGAAGACAACAAACTCATTCGAAATATACTATAAACTAATCGGACTAATCGTACACATGTCTCTATGCTATTACGTTTTCTAGAAATGGATACGGAAGGTCAATCCTCGCAATTACATACCATGAACGTGATCGCTTCGCAGGAATCGGTCTCGTCTACCATTCAGGTCAAAAAAGCATGTATTTTCACAAGTTTCTATTAGTGTGGCTCAAAACACAGGGTGACAGAGTAAGCTTGATAAAGATTTTTTTTAAACAAAGTAGTATGATATGATAAATGTGTATATTTTTCATGTAATAGATCAATGCTTGCTTTTTGAATGATCATAACCCTGGAATCTATAGCAGGTTGTTGTCTAGACAAGGATTTGCGTACTTCTTGTGTGTTCTTGTAAGTGCATGGTTTTGTACCAAGAACTAATTCATGCATAGGATCGCAATGGCAGGGATTTGCCCCGGTCTTAGTATGAATAGGCGTACGCAAATGTTTACTTGCACTATCTTATAGCAATTTCTTGGGTAATGTCTTAAAGCACTAGTATGACTTAAAATTGTAAGAACGATAAGTAAGGTTTGTGGACTCTTGTATTACATGGATTTGCTCAAGAAATCATGAGCACCATACATTATCGGTTTATAGACAGGAGTGATGGGATGGCATGGATTTGCCACAAAACTCATGTACCGATACAAACCGCTTACACGCTCATTATTTGCTATGCTCTTTTGGCTTGTTTTCAAATGCGTAATCTGTTTTATTTAACAACACGGACCAAAAACCAGCAAACTGATCAATATGGCGGATGCCTTGATACGGTACTAACATGGTGTGGCCGTAGTACTCGTAACAAAAAAAACTAGTAAGGGAAGATTGGACTACAATGAACTTTATTTTACTTTGCAAGCTAATTAGTTGAGCTTAACGTATTTTGTACATGGATAAACAACTAACATTCAGCGTTGACACATGTCTTCCTCACTATGCTAACTTGTGCGGTTTTGTGTGGTGGGATGTGGCAGGTACCAACTGGATGTCTTGAGGTATGTTTCGCTTTATGGTGCTTTTATTAGTACCGTATGCTTTTCAGCTGTGTGTTATCTTGTTAGTCTATAAATAAAGGGTTTTAAAAGCTTTTGGTCTTGACTTGTCAATAGGAACTTTGCTCTGTTAATCTCTCTCTCTCTCTCTCTCTCTCTCTCTCTCTCTCTCTCTCTCTCTCTCTCTCTCTCTCTCTCTCTCTCTCTCTCTCTCTCTCTCTCTCTCTCTCTCTCTCTCTCTCTCTCTCTCTCTCTCTCTCTCTCTCTCTCTCTCTCTCTCTCTCTCTCTCTCTCTCCCCTTGGCCAGTATGGTTCTCATGATTGCCCCTCCCTTCAGCCCTCCCCAAAAACTTTGACCGTTTAAGATCGTAATGGACCCAGATCACAACGACAAGCACACACGCACACACGCACACACACACACACACACACACACCACACACACACACACACACACACACACACACACACACACACACTCCCCTCCCTTCTCTCTCTCTCTCTCTCTCTCTCTCTCTCTCTCCTCTCTCTCTCTCTCTCTCTCTCTCTCTCTCTCTCTCTCTCTCTCTCTCTCTCTCTCTCTCTCTCTCTCTCTCTCTGTGGCTAGCACGGTTCTCACGGTTGCCCCTCCCTTCGGCCCTCATGGTTACCCCTCCCTTCGGCCCTCCCCAAAAAATGCGACCGTTTAGGACCGCAAAAACCGCATTAGGACCACAATGGACCCAGATCGTAATCACACACACACACACACACACACACACACACACACACACCCTCCCCTCCCCACCCTTCTCTCTCTAACCTAGCCAGCGTCTTATGCGGTCCTAATGCCCTATTTTGGCCTGAAATGGCCGCAAATTGACCGCAACTACTCCTAATGCGGCCTCAAACGGTCCTGAGGTTCTAATCTAAATATGACTAAACTAGTTGACATTTCTCACACTCCCTCTTCACCTAGTTTTGGCATAATTTTAACCATAGAACTTTGATCCAACTTTAGAATGATCTTTATCCTAAGTATAGACCTCCTTTCTAAGGTTCTAAATTAGTTTCCATAATTGATATAGAAACTCCAAATTGGATGTTTCACTATTTCTTACATCAATTTTACACATCAAGCTGTAACTAGAACATGAAGAATTAAATAGAATGTAAATGAAATGATTCTTCCATGTTTCCAAATCTGAACTCTCTGGAAAATTATAGCAACCAAACAATAAATGTGAGTGATGACCACATGTTTGCTTGTCTCCTCCATCTTTTTCCTTTCTTGATATGTCTCCACCATAAAACTCCATGAATGAGCGTCCATCTCCATCTTGCCACAAGATATCATCAACACTTGATGACTTGTCCATGAATGAGTGACATAATGAACCTCCATTAGCTTCATTTCCATCAGCAAAACCAGCAAAGAATGCTAGTACAACTCCAACATCAAAATGATGCAAAACAATGTAGCTAGTTTGACCATATCTTGACAACTTGCACACATCCACTGAAATTAATCAAACATGAGATAGAACAAGTAAAGAAAACTTGAACAACACTTCATTGCTGCTCCTTTGACCTTGAGTTTGAAGACTCCTGCAAAAATAGATCCATAAAATCTTTTCCATTTGACTCTCCTTTGATGTTCTTGACTAACTCCAAATTGCCACCTTTCCTTTTGTGTTGTTGAAGCCTTTTGAGATCAACCTCTTGATCTTTCTCTTGAACATCAAAGATATGAATATCTTCAAACCTGAACCTCTGGAAATACTCCCTCTCAAACATATGATCTAAATCCAACAAGATCTCATCCATGCTTGATCTCGACCTTCCACAAAGTTTAGTGAAAACAATGCCACCATCATAAGGCAAAAGATAGATTCCAAACTCTCAACAATAAGATCTCCCTTGTCTTGAAAAACTTTCCTCTCGATTTGCTCCATGTAGTCTTCTCCAACCAACCTTTTGCCATCTCAATCATGAGTACTCAATTCATAATCATAGAATCCTTTGAGTTGATGAAGAGATGTGAGATCCATGCCTTAGATCTTCCCAAGAACCAATCTCCCATTTTCCTTTCCTTCACAAGACTCCCTCTTAATGATTGCATCATAAGAAGTAAAAAACTCAAAAACATTAGAAGCCATGAAAAAAAAATCATTAGTACCTTCAACATAAGGATGATTGAAGTACACTCTTTTTTCAAACAAGAACTTCTACTCAATGATTTAGGTAATGACTCGTATGATAATGATTCTTCCTCACTATCATTCACAATGACATCATTCAAAGTACATCCTACTTTTAAGACCTCACATACTTCTCTTCTTCTTGACTTGTGACTATCTCCCTCACCAAGTCTCATGATACAACCATTTGATCTACTCTCTTTATGAAGACATGTGACTCCATGTTGTAAAGCTGACTCCGGTGCACCCAGTGTGCCCTGTAAGACTCTAAGGGGTGACGCTCCCTATGGTCCCAGAGCAAGTTAGAAAGTCAAGGACTGAGCCTCTTGTGGTGTCAAGTAGTCACAAGTCATGAGCTAGCTCTGGAGCTCGAGTCATGGCCTAGTCAGGAACCAAGTTGATTCTACTGTCGGGATGGCTCCCGGAACCCATGTCCGGGAGCCAGACTGATTCTGCCAGGCTTAATCAGCAAAATAAAAACTAAGTCTAGAAAAGTGTGCTTTACCAGAAAGCACTATATTCCAGGACAGAGGGGGTAAGCCGAATCACACCAGAACTATAGGGGGAGTCCGGCAAACAGAAACTTGGGTAGCTCAACTGGCGCCAGGAATTCAGCCGCCAGGTCTCAGCTCCCTCTACCAGCACGAGCCAGGCACAATGCCCAGCACGTGTTGGTGATCACGACTGCCTCTTTTCCAAACTATCTGTGTTGGATTGGCAGGGAGATGTTTCTTTGCTCACTTTCCTAGGCTGTCCCTACATTTAGTACTTCGCTTGCTTCTTCAAGTCCGGCACAAAAGAGTGGCTCCTGATGGAGGCAATTTCTCTGTTGATACTTCTTTTGCTCTTGGCACCAGCTTAAGACATTCTCCCAATGTAATATCCATCTTGCTAGATAAAATATTCACGATCACTTCTGTTTGCGGTGCTTCAGGTTCTGTCATCTTGAAGGGTTCTTCGTGATGATGTAACTGTGTATTAACATCTGTTTGTGGATTACGAAAATCCGATGGCGGCATAGGTGAAGAATGGACTTTGGCTGCAGCTTTAGCAGCTTCCAAGGCTTCTTCTTCTTGCAATTGTTTAATCCACTGCCTCATATTTTGGTATTTCTTCTTTTCTGAGTTAAAATTTGGATACACCTAATGCAGTAGGTATATAAGTAGAAATCATCGATTCAGCAGGTGCTGGATCAACTGCAACTTTTTTTTGCTTCTAAGCTCCGGTAACAACCATCACTGCTACACTTGGTTCAATAGGCTAAGTTGTTGGTCTCTGCTTGATTGTAATCATATTCAATGGAGCAGTTACCGGCGGTGGTTTTGGTCTTGCTGCGGACAATCCTTGTAACAATGTCCATAATCGCACTCTTGACAAAATGGGACAAACTTTACTTTGTTTGAACATTCCGCAACTTTGTGATTCTCGCCACATGCAAAGCTTGTGTTCTAAAGGGTCAGTGATGAAAGATAAACTTTGGAAGCCTTTCTTTGGGTTTTTTGCAAAAGTCAAAGTGCTTCTAAAACTATTTTCACTGACTCTAAAACTATTTTCGGCTTCTTCGCATTTTTCGGGGAAGTCAAGATGTGACAGTGTACATGTTTTTCACAATGTTTCGCACAGTTCGCATTTTTCGCATTTTGCGATATTTGCTAAAATACGTAAACCAATACCAATAATGGAACAAGTATCTAAGGCACCTTCATACCTGCTGGATCGTTTGAAGAACACACTTAGTTTGTAGTATTTGGGTGTTGTCAATCCTTCAAGAACTTAGTGAAGAAGAAGAGGAAGAGGAAAGAGAAGGTGAAAAAATTAAGAGAGTACCAGTGTATAAATAGCCAGAAAGTAGACCTTTGGTGAACATTCATAGCCTTTGGTGAACTTTCATAGGAGCCATACCTTGCCTTGTGTATGAAATAACTTGTAGCAACCATTGGATGAGATAAGATGAATCTTGACCATTTAGAGAAGAGACTAATTAAAAAAATTCCCACCAAAGCTTAGACTATTAGAGGTATGCCCTTTGGAGATAAAAAAAAACTTTTTTTTTTATGCCGCAACATTAGATACTACCCATGAGAGAGAGAGAGAGAGAGAGAGAGAGAGAGAGAGAGAGAGAGAGAGAGAGATTCCTAATTCCATCATCTTAAAAGGACCTCCTATTGTGAATGAATGTGCTTGTCTACGGATGTTTGACGCCTATTTGGTTTTGAATCATGCTATCACCAACAATTCTTATCATTAGTATAAGCATTTTCCATTCTTAGTTTTCATAACTAACGATCCATAAACCCCACATGTATGCATAATAGGTATGTTCTCTTGACCTCTGAATTTGTCCTAAGATTAGCCACAAAGACGCAGATATAGGACAAATTATGCACGATGTTCTCTTGACCTCTGAATCAGCCACACAAATGAGGATGTAAACTTTCCGTTAGTTTAGAGCACGATCAAAAAGCATTCTTGTATTTGAGAAAACATCATATTAAGCTTTGTTTGATGATGTGGGACATGCAATCAAGAAAAAGGTCTTCTTAATCGGGCTATCAAGAATCTATGAGTTAGAATGATTTTGCCTCTTAGACCAATCTGACAAACTTCAAAAGATGTCTTGAGAACATGTTCTTGCCCTTGAACCTTGGCCTTGGCCCACAAGGACCTTGCCAATGCTACCCAAAGAGATGCCGTTCAAGCCTTAAACATAACCTACAAAGGTAAATCTTCAAAAGGTCGGGTCCTTTTGCCTGTGATTAGCATAAAGCTTCCAAGGGCAAACAAGATGCACGTTCATGGACAAGATTGTTGAAACCAGACTTACACATCCACTAATGTACAAGTTGAATTGTAGAGTCACACTTGAAGGACAAATATGTATATGAAACGTACTGAGATGAAACTTTACAAGATTGATCCATATGCAGGGTCACAGAGTATACAATCTCAGACACAGTAACAGCTTAATATATTGTGCATTATGATGAATTTTACACTTTCGAAGAAAAGGTCAAGCCATCAATGTATGTATTTAACCTGCTAGATAACATGGCCCTGCCATTGCACTCATGTGTCAAGGCAAACAAAGCTCTATGTACTTTTGATGTTGCTGCTTTGAGATCACAGAATTGCACCTACTTTGCAATCTTATATACGGTTTACAGGATAGCGAGGGGCTCCTAAATGCTTTGTTCATCACAAGAATATATATGAGATTCAGCTGTTTGTTTCCACACACAGAAACTGTTTCTGTTGAGCTTAAAATTACACCTGGATTCAGGCAATCTGCAAAGAGAGATAAATTAATAATGGATGATAAATGTTTGGTCAATTTGACGTCCATGATTGCAATTTGGAGCAGCTATACTTAAAAATTGTCAGTCTGATGCACAGTATGTTGTTTGCAGGGTAGCAGTTTCAGCATAAGTTGGCCATGAAGGCACAGCAGGCTTTGTACAGTTAACCTTATGAAGATTTGTCAGGTATAAAACATCTGCAACCACATCCTTTTGATCTTGGTTTCGATGCCACTTCCAAAGTGCAACTGAGCTGTTGAAAATCTCAAGCGTCCCATAACCAAAACTCCCTTCACGGTATGCCGAAATTTCTGGTTGTGGATTCACCTGAAAACTGGAGAAGACAAAATTGGAATCAATCTCAGAAAGTGCAAGCAGCAATAATTGGGTAGCAAACAACAACAAAAACATAGGAATTTCCAGTTCCACAGTTCATGCCATTTGGCAGTAGATTAACAAATTCTCGAAAACCCAATCAATCAAAAAACTACAAAAGTAACCCAACAGTTAGCAGTTCTCACCAGTCTGGCCTTTTACATTGTCTCCTTCAGCTACTAATAGACACAGTTCTTGCAGAGCTCTGGATTAGATATACTAGGGAAAAAGACAGTCGCTAAAAAGAAAAAAATTAGACATACGTTTGCGCTGGTCCTTCACGATTTCCACCATCTCCAATAGTAATGTACAAAGGTGCACAATGATCTTCTCTGTACAGATAAACTCGTCTCTGTGACCGTAAAACCAACGATGAAATCAGATTGATCAGCACAGTTCTAGTCCTTTATATGACTGTTCTTGCAATATCCACATATAAAGTATCAAACCTATCTGGTACATGACAAAAAGACAATACCAAGAAATGCATAGGACTCAATGGTGACTTACAAATCGTTCATAAGCGTGAACATGGCCTGAAAATATAGCATCCACTTGATGTTTTCGGACGGTGTATTCAAGAGCAGTTCTCATGACCTCTCCTTCAAGATAGTGTGCCTCATAGCTGTTGTACCATGGAACATGTGTGATGATGAAAATCCACGGAGTCACTGATCGATCCACTTTCTTTAGGTCGGCCTGCATATACATTATGAACCAATTCACTAGAAATGCAGTATTTTCATTTGATGGCACCTGGAAAATTTGTTTCTATAACCCTGGCAGCTATTTGACATTGGAGAGTATCTATATATCTATTCGTGAAATTAGGATATATCCAATTTTCCAAATTTAAATTGAGAAGTCAATGATGTCATAAGGTAAATCTTAGAAACAATATACAAGCAACACAACAAGTCAAAGAACCTAAAGCAAAACAATAATATACAATTTAAGAAACAAAAAATCTTGCCAAATAATATTGCTTATGCCTCATCAGTACCCAAGCATAAGTCGCTAACTGGGCTTTGAAAGAATCCAGATTCTCTTGGGTAAACCCAAGGGTGACTAAGAAGCAAATGACAATCAGTAAGAAGAAAGAATCCAGATTCTCTTGGGTAGACCCAATGGTGACTAAGAAGCAAATGACAATCAGTAAGAAGACAGAAAAAATAGTTATTATTATAACAATTCAAATAAAATAACAAGCAAAGTTCAATCTAGTGTAATTACTAATTTTTTGGAGCAGCTCATAAAAGTGCAAACAAACTTGAGGCAAATGGTTGTTGGGCAAAGTGGGGACCATCACGAGAGGCCAGGTCTAGGAGATTTGAGACACCTGTGCTTTCATCTGCATTTTGAGATGATGCATGAGCCATTGTCACATCAATGCAGCCTATCTATAGTGTGTTGCGCCTTACTGATAGATAGGGTTGCACCTTAGGCCTTCTCTATTGATTCATGGATAGGCTAGGAGAGAGCTTCAAATTTGCACCAACATAGTTGTTGACGGGTATGTTACTAAGTTGAAAGTTGATTTTTCATTCAGTTCATTGTAATTTGTCATTCAATATGAGATTATTTTGATAATCAAAAATTGGAATTTGGGTTCTTGAATGTTCATTGTTTACATGTTGGAGGAAATAAGGGGCCCGTTTCTAGACAAGTGGCAGTGGTTCTATTAACCTCTGCATGTCGTGACTACCCTGATTCATCTACTTTGGAGGAGGGATGATCAATTCCATGATCGAGAACTCAGGTAGGGATGGCATTCCTACGTCTCCTCTATCTATCCTGATCCTAGAGATCAAGATGCACTCATGGATGACCTGAATGTATTCAAGTATGTACCTAGTAATTACAAGCTAGTACTTAGTACTTACTACTATCATGATTCATCTATGTATTTAAGTCTGAGTTAGTATTTAGTATTTACTATGAACTTTTAAGTAGGTTACTGAGTTTGTAAGTACTAAGTTCAAGTTGTAACTTGTAAGTTACCAAGTTGACTGTAGCCTATAAGTTCAAATTTGTAATATTTTGAATGTCGAATGTTCAAAATTTATTCTTCAATGTTCAAGACCGAGGGCCTCGATTTCGAGCTACCAGGTGCACAGTTGAGGGAAGGGCAATTGCGCCATGTTTCATGGTGGATGAAGTATGGGAATGATGTTCCCAAATTGCAAAGGCTTGCCACCCGCGTCCTCTCACAAGACTGCACAGTTGCATGCGAGAGAAATTGGAGTTTTAAGATACATTCAAGCCACAAAGCACTATGCTCTGTGTTATAATGAAAATACATAGGACACTTTAACTTTACATACTTATTCAGACTCTGATTGGGGTAGAAATGTGGACACATGGAAAGCCATTGTTTGGTCCTTGCATAGATAAAGATAGCGATGTGAGAAAAATATAGCAAAAATATAATGATAAAGTAAAATATTGAGAAAGAGGAAGTAAAGTGGTTGTTTTGGATGCCAAAACTAAGAAAGAGCTTTCATAAGCTATAAAGAAAGCCAAATGCAGCTACAAAGGAGGGAAAAGAAGCAAGAGTGTGGTGGAGGGCCTTAGGTTTTGGGGGGGGGGAGAGAGAGAGAGAGAGAGAGAGAGAGAGAGAGAGAGAGAGAGAGAGCTTCACTAATGTCTTTCATTGCCAAAAGGCGCATAAGACAAAAAAAAGTACATGTCGAGTGTGGTATCAATGGGAGCGTATGAAACATCTTCAAAATAGTACATATAGATCTGAATGCTAAAATCTAAGTGGAATATAAATGCAAAACATGCCCATCTACAAAGTAGTGACAAAATGTTTTGATTGTATAAAGTGTTCTCATCATGCCCTACTACTGTTGAAGAAGGATGTAGTAGAAGCTGCCACTAGAGGTATGTCTACACTATTGACGTTGTTGAAGAGGTTGCCTATGGGCTGCACTACCGATGTCATTAGAGAGGTCGTCTATGGGATATGTCTCATGACAGTACAACAAGTAGCTCTGATTGCAATATGAAGTTGAGTGATACGTCGTCTCTACTATATGTGCAAGAGTGTCTTCACCATCGTTTGGCTCTGGATCTATCCGTGGTCTTCTACTAGAGAAGAAGGATGTAATCTGGAGCTATGTAAATAAGTACCTCTACTGATCTGGGAAACATAATTCCTATTGTAGTAAGAACAACTCCCATAACATGAGTGCAACACGAATTCTCATATGCAATAAGGAATTGCAACATAAAAGGCATATCTCAAAATACACAATAGTATTCCCCTCTAATCTCATAGTAGATTGGGCATCTAAATATAAAGTTTTCCTCGGACTTCACCTCATCTAAGGAACATAATTGGCAAAACCTCTACTCTCTCAAAGTACCCTAGGAGCATCCAGTCTTAATCGCAAGTTGGTGTGATGAAACTCAAAGGTACCCCAATATGGACATGAGACCATGAGATAATCATGAATCCAAATAGCGTAGTAGGACCAAGAACCCTACTGCATCCAACTCTAAACAGTGAGTCCAATAATAGTCGAATTAACTAGCCATGTCATGCTTAATCAAAATATGTTATATACGGATCGTCAAATGTAATCGTGGGTACCTGATGTATGTATGTATCTTTGCTCGAGGCCTGACTTGCTGAATATACGTGATGAACCGAAAGATGGCATCAAGCTATAAAAGATGAAGCTGCAAACTCCACTAAAATGACTTGATGTGGGATGAAAGGCTTAGCCCGTATCATACATGAAAACATAATGATCTGCAAGGCACGAGATACTAACCCAATCAGATGAGATGAGACTTGTACACCATGCCTCTACTACAGATAAGGCTATGGGGGTAACAATGGTATCAAAAAGCTGACACCTACTCAAGGCATCTCGAATAAGACCAAAAACTGACACCTTTCCAAATTGGTAATCGTTGCCCGTCAAAGATAGGCTCCTATCGTTGCATGAAAATTGTAGATGTATGATCTTCACAATAGTCTTTGCAATGTTAACCGCCAAACCCATCTGGTATAGAAAGCGTGACTTAGTCTTTTAGACTAGAACCACATCATTTGCATAAACAAGGATGGCAATCAAAATGTCATTGGCATTGTTCACAACCTTCAACGTATGCCTCGACATGACCTTTCATCTTTGGCCAGAAGAAGCTCTGCCTAACAAAATCAAGTGTCCTCGTATGCTTGGGAGACCAACACAAGGGTTGTCATGACACTGCTGCAAGATTGGGGCCCCAAATCCTCAGTATCCTACACACAAACTTTTATTCTAAATGCTTTATTACGCAAGATGATAGACCAGTCACATTAAGATCATTTGGATGAAGATAACCAAAACCAGAACACAAGCTAAAGCCACAAATGCACACGAGGCACCATATAAAGTTTAGAAAAAGCATTTAAAAGGTCAAAAAACTAAGAAGACCATCATGTATAGAATTCTCAACCAGAATCAGCAGTAAATGTCTCCATCCTTGCACACGCAAATACCAGCTAGTTAAATTTAAGTTTCAATGTAGATTAGTCCTTAGCTTAGACTGCAATCTTAAACTAGAACAAAAAGTATATCTGGCATGCCATACCTGAAGCCATTCGAACTGAGGAGAATATGTAGCCATTGAAATATAGGAATTCAAAGATATGATATGAGCTGGTCCAACATTGCAAGAGTAATATATTGGGCTGACAGCCCCACTTGTTTTCCAAGGAGCGGAGAATCGTGAATTAGCAGACAGAAAACCTTCATGTGGTTCCACTGCACCCTGCAACTCAGGGTGCGATCATCCTTAGAAGATTTGCTTTAGGTGTAATACTTAATGGTACAACCACAGAAACAATATAACTTCGAAGATGGTCGTAGCAAAAATCTAGTCAAACTTTGTGGTACGTAGTACATATCTAAGCAATATTGGTCAAGTCATTGTGTGGTCCATCTGACAAAATTTTAGGCCTCTTGGTTGCTCAACAAAAAATTTGATCCATGATCCATCATAATGGTTGCAACATATAGTAGAAATAAGTGGAGATATAGGGGCTTGAAGTATAACGAAGAGTAACCAAATAGAAAAAGCTATTAAACATATGTAGAAGAAAGTTTGAGTAGATTTGACCTAGATTGATTAATAAATATTTGCTTGAGCGCAGTTGGCAGAATTTGAAATGCAAAAACTGCAGCATAACAACATGAACATGTGACCCTCCTTCAGGTTCCCAATCAACATAAGTGGAAAGTTAATGCTCATAAAGCGGTGCAACTGTATGTACCTAAGACATCCCATCCAATTTTGATGGCAAACCACTACTAGTATCACTAAAACAAACTCAAGCACAGTTATCCGGTAGTATATCTTACCAAGACTGGGTTGCCTGTCTTCCCGAGAAGGATGTTTTTCAAGCAATCCCCGACGATCTCTGATTTCCTAATACAAAATCTTGACTAAGATTCTTTTGCTAAAATAAAAACTAGATAAAAGCTTAATGACAAAGCACAACTGCTGTAATTAAAAACAAACTTAAACACAGTTGCTCAGTAGCACAAAAAAAAACTTGAGTAATATTCTTTTGCTGAGATTTAGAGCAGGTAAAACCTCTGAATATCCATAGAATGACATACATAGCTAACCACTAAAGTCACCTCACCCAAGCATTTCAAAATCGGATGTTCTGGAACTTTGACAGCTTTTTGAAACTACCTTTGTTTGAAGGACCTTTCAAACCACTGTGACCATATAGTATGTAGTCCACAAGGATGCTAGGTTTATGTATGGCTTTCAACCACGTTTACCAATTTCTGTCAGACTCAAAGATCTCAAGGTACAAGCTGTAGTTGATTTCTTACAAGATATGCAAGAAATGCTATAGCATGGCCAAAGAAAGCATTAGAACCGCTCAGGATAGAGCTTAGTTTTTTGCTAACCGCGGTCGCTCACCTTGAGAATGTGAGGTCGGAACCTGGGTGTATCTTAAAATCCCAAAAGATTCTAAGGTCCTACAAACTGGTAAATGCTATAAGCTTTCTCCTCGTTATAGTGGTCCATAAAAGATTGCAAAGAAAATCAACTAGGTCGCTTGTCAGCTAGATCTTCCAGTTGGAGTTGGAAATCATCGTGTATTCCACGTATGTTGTCTGAAAGAACAACTTAGCAGAAGGGATAACCTAATTCCGAAACGTGAAATAGTTGAGTTGGAGGATCTGACTACCTTTGTAGCAGGTATGAGAACACCTGGGAGAGGGAAGACTACTTACAACTGATTTTCCCTGGTTTGCTCCCTTTAGGAGGAGGCTCTTAAAGGGGCAAGAAATGTTACGTACCCATAAGGGAACGTAACAGCCTACCTCTGGTGACGGTCTCATTATACGGGATAAGGCGTGGTTTGGAGCTATAGATCATTTGAATGTTCTATTGGCGCAAGGTAACCCAAAGTTATTGACCCGTGACAGTGGGTGCAACCAACGCGTATGACGTGACCATGTCGGTGGAGATGACCCCACCTATACTATGTACATAGAGGTGGATCTCCATGAGCTTGGCATTCATCTTACCTAGAGAATGAAGAGCTCTTCCCACGTGATTAGGCCAAGAAGTAATCTTGCTAAGAGTTAGAGGTATGCGAGGGTTGAAGCTAGGGTACAGTGGTATGGTAGTATCTCTATGGATGGGCGGTTTCAGAGCGTCATCACCTGATTGTGTCCTTACGTAGGTCGGCTCCGAGGATGGAGGTTATAACATATAGGCCAAGCAAGAAGAACGGCAACCTCCTTCGGATCTGGTTTTATCCCTTCTGTTAACACTATAAAACCCAAATACGCTATTTCTCTTTGAAACAATTCACTCTTTTTATTGTTAGCAAATAGAGT
Organism: Diphasiastrum complanatum; assembly: GCA_029204225.1. Lineage (NCBI taxonomy): Eukaryota > Viridiplantae > Streptophyta > Lycopodiopsida > Lycopodiales > Lycopodiaceae > Diphasiastrum > Diphasiastrum complanatum. The sequence continues at coordinate 11,908,418 of CM055094.1, read as the reverse complement.
GACATCATAAATGTTGTTGGGGCATTAGTCAATTCAAAAGGCATGAATAAATATACATAGCAACTGAAATGAGTCCTAAGGCTATCTTATGCACATCATCTTCACGAACTCTAACTTGATGGTATCCACTCTTTAAATCAATCTTGCTAAATACAGTAGCACCATGCAATGCATCTAACATAGCATCGATACACGGCATAGGATATCAGTGCTAACAGTAATCTTGTTCAAGCCTCGATAATCCACACACATACGCCATGATCCATCCTTTTTCTTCCCTGGAATGATCAAAGTGGCATAGAGGGAGAAAGAAACTTGGCTCGTTTGGCCTTTGGCCAAATAACCCTCAATCATCCTTCTCACATCTTCCTCCTCTTTAAGACGCCTTCTATATGGTGGTCTATTAACAGGAGAAGAACTAGGAATTAACTCAATCTTATGCTCTACATTTCTCTTAGGGGGCAAGACAGATGGAAGTTCATCTATGAATACATCTATAAACTCCGCCATGATCTATTGCTCTAGGTTCCTAGTTAGGTTAGCTTGTTCTTGACACACATTAGTTTTGCATGCACGAATTGACATATCAAACAAGAAACAAACATACAAATACTATGAACCTTACGTAACTGTGTAGCCTTGATCAAAGGTCCTGGGGGAACATTGGGCTCACCTCGCAGGGCATGGATCCTAACATCCTACTGGAACTCATACGCATGAGTATCCAAAGCGATGTAGGGCTTGGATGCTACATGCCAACATATCCCAAGTAGCACATCACAACGCGCCAAACACGTTATTTCAAAATCTAACTCCTTAGTGTAGCTCTAAATGGTCAATGGCATACCCACAACCTTAGAATCCCACATCTCAAACCATTTCAGCTGTGTACTGGTACAGAGATGGTTGTGCGCTCACATTCAACCCTTTGATTAGAGTCGAATCAAAAACATTATGTGAGGACCCAATGTGAAATAGTACTAACACATTCATATCACACAATTTTGCACTCATAACAATTAGAGAAGTACAAGGATATTGATACCCGTGTTGCACCACTTTTGATAATTGTGGCATTGGAAATATATCCACCTTCCGAATCATCGACACATTAGTAAGATGAGGAATTTCTTACGGTTCATCCTACTCCATCTCCTCATTGTACATTGGTGCTTGACACCTCCTCCGGTATCCGCATCAAGGCCTCTCTGTATTTATCCGGAAATTCTTGTACCGACATATTGCCTTGCTTCAAATTGGTCCACATCTGCAAGGCCTTATTCTTTTCATCAAGCCATAATGCGGTGCAATACTACCTCTAAGGCATCCAGCTTGCCTTCCACTTGCTCAATCCGAAGTGCATTTGTGTCGGCTTCTTCCAACAGATCCATATTTACCCGTCAAGAGATGACTTATTTCTCCTTTCTCCAATTTTACACTTGACAAGGAAATAAGCAGAAAATTCAGTACGTAGCCCTCTTTGAAAATTCGTAACTTTTCTGTTTGATGTTGGAATTGCGTAACTTTTGGCTCCAAACGTAGGAAGTAGGATATACTTTGCCCCTGTACGGTCAAACCTCCAAAAAAACCATTCTGCGAATTTACTTCCTGTATTCTGATTTCTGCTAAATACACAGTGGGTCTGTCCCTTTACGTGTAGGGCTGCCCTTAAGGACCAAATTCCGCCAAATATATTAGAACTTCGTAATGAAAATTTTGATTGAAGTTTGGTCAATCTTGCCCATTGGGCCCTTCAGCCTATTCTTTGCCCTATCCCTTTTGCATTCTAAAAGAAAAAATTTCTACACTTCTCAGCCCTTCACGCCCTTCTTCTAAAGGTCATCTCCTCCATCTGTGCTGCCCTGGCCTCCATAGCACTTCCAACTTGCTTAGCTCTCAAGGAAAACGTTAAATCGTTGAAACAACATTCATCACAGTAAGGCTTGTGGCAGCCCACAAACAAGCAATTGATAAGGTCACAAAAGCCCACAAACAAATCCCTGTGGTTCTGCAGGTCGTTCACGGCAAGAGCAGGGCGCAGCTAGTCACATAGGGCTTGGAAAACGCAGCCAGAAGGCAGCGATATCAAAAGAACATCTGAGCACATGTAGACAGCCCACGAAACGACACAGCAGATCTTCTACTCATTTTTGGTCTCCCTCTGGCGGATTTCCTTTCTCACTTAGCTCTGATACCAGATGTTAGGATTCAGTCTACCCTGAACTTCTGATTTTCCATCAGCATGAAATGGCTTCCACAAAATCTCAACAAAACTCAGCTTTATTTCTTTCCCTAAACAAGTGCAAAGAATAATTACATTCCATAAGCATGTAACAAAGCATGATTCATCACAAACATAGGAGCTGACTTCTCGGTCTCCTCCCAACCAAAGCTGCATAGATTGGAATGCCCATACCCCAGTCTCACATATCCACCCTCCTCAAACACCCTTAAGCCCGGACCATTCCTCGCGTCAACACATGGCAAACCATGGAAAGCCAGCCCTTGCCATTTGGCAGCACCCTGTCGCACAATACGTATGTAAAATCTTGAAGGCCTTTGTCATAATCCATATTTAGGGTTTAGTGTATCTTACAGCCTTTGTCATTAGGAGTACTCCCTTGTTAACTATCACCTTCATCATTATAGGGCTTTATGCATTCGAAATACTTTGAATCTTCGCTAAAAACTTGTGTCCAATGCTCATTATTCTTGCATCAGTGGTCATTGTGGTTTTCAAAAGTCCTTTACACAATTTAAACCCTACTTCTTGTCTTGCCTTCTCAGTGATATCAAGGCCAAAGCTTGCAGGTCAAAATCCTAAAGTGTTAGGGAAGGTGCCACTTTGGAATCTGGATTAAGCTTGTTTCAGTAATTGCTCGTTTCGTATATGTTACAGAACACAGTACCTTGCATGATGTGCAACGAGGTACAACTCGGTAGAAGAATTCCCCATAGGACTTAAAGATCTGTTAGAACATCTTACATGTGCATGGATATCGGTCCCATAACCATAGAATGCAGATGTGCAAGGATTGTTCAAAGTTATTCAATGCTTTGTGTGATCAAAGAATGTAGCAAAGCAAACTTGGTTCCATATAAGTATGTGTACAATAGAATTCCCTAGATTTTGAAACCTACTATTGCTCCTAGTTTACGTGTAAAGAAGTAAGGTTTTACTACCTATAAATAAATAAAAAATAGGTTTTGTTTTCCCCTGTTTTCGGAGCGTTATACTTCCGAAACGTTGTTCCAACGCAAATTACAATATTATAAAGGTCAAGATGTTTATCTTTGCTTATCTTAACTACCTCTATTATGTCCCCTTCAAGATTTTAGGAAAACTTAGCCCTGTCACATACCACTTGCGCTTCCATATTTTTCATGTTAGTCTGCTTCGCTCTTTCATTTTACCTAGTGAGCCCCATGATCCTATTTATCATGTTGATCCTAAACTTTCTCCATTCCTTCTTGCTACTATTTTACACATTTTACAACAACTGCCAAAAACTTCTTCAATTTCTAGTCCAATGGGATCATTATCCTATTGAGAAAGCTACATGGCAATGCTTGGATGTGTTGACACAGACTCCACTATTACAACAGCAAGCCCATGCTCTTCATGCTAATGTTCAAGATCATGCTCAACGTCAATTCCCCCTTGATGTGAGTATTCCTTGGCAACTATTCATGCTTTGCCACATTCTACTAAGACTTTCGAGATCATCCTATTGTTGATAAACCTATTGCCAATATACATACTATTGATCTGCTAGTTGCAAATATACCAAATACTGAAATACCTATTTTTGATGTACCTACTGCTGATATATTTATAGCAGATGTTGTTTTATAAAGACAGCATTGTTCATATTATTTCATATTCAAAGCATTCCATTTTATTGCTTCTTTAACATCACCACTAAGATCAAGAATGAAGTTCTCTATGCATAAAACACAAAAGCACAAGCTTCGTCGTATTAAAAGCCAGTTTCCACAGCTATAAGGGATTTTGCTTTTGAACTGACACCACTAGCACAAAATTGTAACCATGAAACAAAAAACAACGATACAAAGTAGCTCCATACTTGACAAAAAACACGTATTAACGCCCACCTTTTGAGCAATGATTTTTCAGTGGGGGAGTGTTATGGACGCATAGTCCATACTTCTCTAAGTACTCAAGAGTAGTTTTGTGATTACCCACTTAGGGACTTGCAACTACTTTATGATATTGCTTTTTTGACTCTTTGGAATGCTTGGCAAGAAATGATGCATCACATAGCAACCTCCAACTAAGAACATAGCATGAACATCTACGAAACAAGACAAAAAAGGGAAGAATTGTTGTTCAGTAGCACCAACATTAAGCTGTTCAAAGCCTGAATGACATACAGAACCCATAGAGGTTACCCCATAATGGTTGCTTGGTCATTCCAAGCTGCGTCAAGGCTCTATCACCACCTATTGTAGTGCAAGTGGACAAGGAGATCGTGTCCACTCTCTATAGAGATATGGAGTAGATGCCCCACTGAAATGGCAGCACATCCTAGCCAGGAGCAGGGAGGGGCTTGCAGATGGTGCTGCAAAAGCACAAGCATATCATGATAACAAAGGGTACACAAAGAACACTTTTGGCTTTGAAGCATCAATTGCAGGTTCCACAAATTTGCTCTAGGAGGTTTAGTTTGAATCCAATCCTCTATTTGGAGTAAAGGTGGATCCTCTAAGGAAATTCACAAGCTCCTAACATGGCTCCATATGCGTGCAGACCCTGACGTAGGCCCGAAGGGTGAAGCTCTGGTCGAGGCAAGTAGAGGGCATTGAGAAGTGGCAGGGGAATAGGGAGACCTAGATTGCACATGGCACTCTCTTGGACTATAAAAAACATAACTATAGAAGTCACTTGTCTCTATGACAAACAAAAATTACTGAAGCATGTCACAAATAATTTTTTTATGCACAATTACAAGCACAAAACCTGAGCTACGAAATTTGTGAACATTCTGAAATTTCAAAACTTAGATCTCATAACTTGCTCAAGGAGTAAGGGCATAACCTAATAACTGCTAGTCAATCAATTGAAAATGTACCAAACTATGCACTCACCACAGCTTTGTCAAATTCAATTTCATGGTTTCCATACGTGAAAAGCATAGGTATTTTGCTAGTGTATCTTGTCACCATTCGACCCCAAGTGTCCCATCTTGGCTGGTACCCGTCCGCATACGAAAAATCCCCAACGTTAAGCAGTGCTTGACCTCCACTTCTTTCTAGGTGATCCAAAGTAATGTTTGAAGAATATGTTTGCCCAAGATCTCCTGCCAGGATCAAAATAAAGTATTAGGCACCAAATACACCGACTCATTACTATTATTTCAATCCAGAAGAACAGTTTACTATTTAACATGTTACATTACTGCTTGCAGCTAATGTTGCTTAACAAACCACTTAACAACCAGAACCATGTGCATAGTTTTCACAACAACCAAAAACTGCACGTTTCCACCATATGCTTTTAGTCAGTGCAACATTGTGTGTGTGTGTATGCTGTGGGGGGGGGCAGTGGGGGTGTGTCGGTGGGTGTTATGTCTGTTGAGAGATAGAAAGTTCCTACACTGGAGAGAAAAACAGAGGTTTCTCTCAGAGTTATTGACAATATAACATGGAATTTCGCATTTGAAAAGCCAAGGGTGTTGACTGCAAGTCCAACTCTGTGCATCTGTGCAGAGTGCAAGCAAGTCCCACTTGTAGGCAGTCCTTGGAATTAAGATCTAGAAGTAATAAAGTTTCATGTAAGTACTGGGTTTCAGCACACTCAAGGGTTATTGAACCTTGATAGTGATGAAATATGGGCTTCTTGTACCTCTCTTAACAGCGCCCAAAACCTCAAATTCCATGAAATAGTCATTCAATACTCAGTACTGCTATGAAAAAGATTAGGGAGCTTTTTCATCCAAACAGAACATTCAAAGCACTATTTGCAACAAGGGGACGTGACAAAGAGCTTGGAAATTATGATCCTAGCTATGATCTTTTTCCCTTTTTTTCTTCTGGTGGCAAAAGGCCAAATTCTGATACGCTGTTATATGTTTATCCTGTCATTTTTCCTGAGTTTGAAAATACCATCACTTTTTGCTCTTTCTGGCAGAAAGGCTTTCCTCATATGTTAAATGTGACTGCCTTTGTTTTGTCACAAAATTATCTGATATTAAAACAGTATAATTACTCACTATATGTATTTGAAAAGGCCGTTTTCCTGTAATTCTCGATAGATGCTCTACTCTGCATGATTTTAGTGCAGAAAATGGGATTCCTTTGCCAACCACGGTATCAGTTCACTTAAAAATGCTGGGCCAAATGCCAATATTTATATTGGCTATTGTAAATCTCTCTCTCTCTCTCTCTCTCTCTCTCTCTCTCTCTCTCTCTCTCTCTCTCTCTCTCTCTCTCTCTCGGAGACGTTTATATACGCTCCCACGGTTTTCACATCCTTGACATGTACTCCATTTGATCTTATATGCCTTTTGGCATGGAAAAGACATTAATAAAGCTTTCTCTCTCTCTCTCTCTCTCTCTCTCTCTCTCTCTCTCTCTCTCTCTCTCTCTCTCTCTCTCTCCCCCCCCTAGCCGCCGGGTGTCCTGTTGCCAACGCGCTCCCAGCGCTCCATCTTTCTGCCACATAGCTCCACGCAAGCTGGGGGGAGGTAACTCCCCCCACTCTCCTCCACGCCCTGCTGGCCCGGAAACCACCATCTCCATCGCGGGTCTGTCCATCGCTTCTGAACCGCACCCTGCTGGCCCAGACCAGAATCCATCTCCATCGCGGGTCTGTCCATCGCATTTGAGCCTGTTGTACCTGCTCCTGCCATCGTACCTACTTCAAGTGGAATCATCGCATCTGCATCTGGACTGACCATCGCACCTACCTTCGATCCACCTTCACCTTCACCTTCACCTTCTATTCCAGTTGCAATCCCTATCTCTCCGTCAGATCCTATTCTTGCTAATAGTGAATCCAATATAGCCGAACATTTGACCCCGAATACCCCAGAAGAGGAATCACTTCTGCCTCCAACCTTTATGTAATAGATCCTAACACCACAGTAGGGCAAACACTAACTGATCCACCCAACCTTGCCTACTCCCTGATATAGAGTAAGCCCCTCCTAGCCCAGTGTGAGGACTGGTAGCATGCTACTGCCAAGTGTCGGCCACGTGGCACTGACGTGGCCGACTGCACGTCGGGACCCAACTGGGGGCCCTATCCTGTTGACAGGGTCCCTAGGCTGTGTTAGGCCCGCCATGGCTATGGACCGTGCTGGGGCACACTACTCACACTGTCTTGCCCTGTTGGTCATGTACGCTGGACACGACCCTGACTGTGGTATCTGACCTATCTGTGTTCTCTAGGGTTCGGCACTGGTTACGAGCTCGTAACACTCCCTCCCCCTTAAGAACCGTCTTGGTCCTCTAAGACAAAGTCTGGAAAAATCTTGCGAAGGACGCTGCCTCTTTCCCAAGTGGCATTCTCAACAGGCTGATCATTCCACTTAACCAGATATTCTCGGTATAGAGTATGACGAGTCTGCGTCTCTCTACTATCAAGGATTTCCTCTGGTTCATGTGGAGGTTGTTGAGGATCCAATGGGAGAACTAGAACACTGTCCCCTACCAGATTATCTGATCTGGTTAAGGCTTTTCGTAACTGACTTACATGAAAGACTGGAAAAACCTTACTGCTGTGTGGGAGTTCTAGTTCATAGGTGACCTCGCCTAGTCTCCTACTGATGGTAAAGGGACCACAATACCTTGGAGACAACTTAGCACACACTCCTGATTTGAGGGTTTTAGAGTCAACTGGGACTCTCAAGTAGACTTTCTCACCAGTGGAGAACTGCACATCCCGTCTGTGTGGATCTGCATAATGCCTAGCTCGATCCTGGGATTGTCTAATGCTACGCTTAGCATGTTCTATCATCTGGTTTAGGTCTTCTAAAAAGTTTCTGGCTGCTTCAACTTTTTCTTGTTTAAACCCTACAGCTGTGGGTGAGCGTGGCTGAAAACCGTACATCAGCATAAATGGGCTGTATCCCGTAGCTGAATGTTTGGTACTGTTGTAAGCAAACTCTAATATTGAGAGATACTCCTCCCAATTAGTCTGCCTCTTGCTGACGTATGCACGAAGCATATCCTCCAGCACTTGATTTACCCTTTCTGTTTGACCGTCCGTCTGTGGATGGTCAGTGGTATTCATATTAAGTTTAGTATGGAGATGATGGAATACTGCCTTCCAAAAATTTCCAGTAAACTTACTGTCCCGGTCGCTGACTATGCCGGAAGGTAGACCGTACAATTTAAATAGCCCGTCTACAAACAACCTCGCTAACTCTGGAGCTCTAACGGTTGTTTTGGTCGGAATAAAATGAGCCATTTTGGTCAGACGGTCAACTGTGACCCATATAGCGTCATTACCCTTTTGGGTTTTAGGCAGGCCTACTATAAAATCCATGGAGATACTCTCCCATTTACCAGCTGGTATTTCTAAGGGATGCAACAACCCTCCTGCCTTTAAACGCTCTGCTTTATTTACTTGACATTTCTGGCAACTGGTTACATACTGGTGGACGTCCTTTTTCATACTGGGCCAGAAAAATTGCCTACGAAGAAGCTCATAGGTCTTCTGTATGCCTGGGTGTCCCGCGCTAGGATTGTCATGACATTCATATAGGACCTGCTGCCTATAATCCTCTGAATTGGGGACACATACTCTATCTCTATAGAGCAAGTACTCATCCTGGATGGAATACTGTTTCCATTTGAATCCTTGAGTCAACTGACCCTCAACCACTGGGGTTTGCTTGGGTAATACAGGCTCAGAATCCTCAACGTCATCTGACGACGTATACTCGGACTCATCATCATCCTCAACGGAAGCTGCCGTATTCTTGGATGAACTGGCACCAGCCCCGGGAACTGGTTCTGGAGTCTGTAACTGTCTGTTCTGGACTGAGTTCCAGATAATAGAGAAGAATGCATCATGCTGGCATTTCCCTCTCAAGGACTCGAGTAACTCATTACGAATCTGAGTAAAACTCAGCTCGTTTATCATAGGCATTCTGCTAAGAGCATCTGCTACTGTATTGAATTTTCCACGCCTATATCTGATAGACATGTCAAACTCTTGCATCAACTCTGCCCAACGAGCTTTCCGACCTCTAAGCTCAGGTTGATTGCAAAGGTATCTGAGACTCTCATGGTCTGTCAGGACCTCAAAGTTGGCACCATACAAATAATGCCTCCAAGTCTTAAGGGCATGGACTATAGAAAAGAGTTCCTTTTCATAGGCACTGTACCTAGTCTGAGCTGGCTCGAGTTTTTTACTCTCGAACGCAACTGGTCGTCCACCCTGAGTTAGCACAGCGCCTACTGCAAAGTCGCTAGCATCTGTTTCGACCACAAATGGCTGATTGGGGTCGACGACTTTTAAGACTGGTGCTGTAGCTAAGGCTGTTTTGAGAGCATCAAAGCTCTCCTGTTGTGCAGACTCCCAAATGAACTCCTTTCCCTTCCCCTTAAGAAGATTTGTCATAGGGACTGCTATCTGAGCATATTCCTTGACAAATCGTCTGTAATATCCCGCCAGACCAAGAAAGATTTGAAGTTCCAAAATATTCTGAGGTCTCAGCCAACTGAGTATGGCTTTAACCTTATTTGGGTCCATCTTAATCCCATCTGAAGAGATAATGTGACCCAAATATGCTACTTCTTCAACGAAGAATTCACACTTGGATTGTTTAGCATAAAGCTTATGCTTTCTGAGCAGTCGAAACACCTTTCTGAGGTGTTTTAGATGCTCCTTCCTCGTTTTGCTGTAGACGAGGATGTCATCTAAAAATACGACTACAAACTTACCCAAGTATGGTCTGAGGACACTGTTCATCAAGGTCATAAAGGTAGCTGGAGCATTTGTGAGCCCAAATGGCATCACCTTAAACTCATAATGACCGTGACGAGTCCTAAAAGCTGTTTTCGAGACATCTTCCGATTTTATACGGACTTGATGATATCCCGATCTAAGGTCTATTTTACTGAAAAACTTAGCCCCGTCGAGTTGATCAAACAACTCGTCTGCCCGAGGCATAGGGTATTTATTCTTAATTGTGACTTTATTGAGGGCTCTGTAATCTACGCAAAGACGCATAGACCCCTCTTTCTTTTTCACCAATAGGACTGGTGAGGCCCATGGTGAACTACTGGTCTGAATTTGGCCTTTCCCAAGATAGTCTGTTAACTGCCTAGTTATTTCTTCATCCTCTGTTCGGCTGACCCGATACGGAGGTTTAGAAACAGGTGCTGTACCTGGTACTAGGTTTATTACATGATCTACCTCTCTGCTAGGTGGTAAACCATGTGGCAAATCTTCAGGAAAAACATCTTTAAATTTAGACAATAAAGTTTCTAATTTACTGATTTTCTGCTGAATAGAACTGGAAATAGAAACTTCAGGAATAAACTGAAAGTCACATAAGAGTACCTGATGGTCTTCGTCTCCGATTAGCTGACAGAGCTCTGAACTGCAGACCATAGGGCTGTTGAGAACATCATGCTCCCCATGCAACTGGATCTCTCGGCCTTTATACTGAAAGCTGAGGGTGTTCTCCTGATAGTTTCTGTGGAGGGAAGGTCCTAAACTGTAGAGCCAATCTCTCCCGAGAACAATGTCTGTTCGATCCAGGTGCATTATCTGAAAGTTTATTTGATCTTGGTACCCCTGAATACCAAGATTTAACTTACTTACCATAGTTTCCCATATTTTTTTATCTTCACCCTTAGCTAATGAAACTATGTACCTATGCTGACTAGGTACTTCTGGTAGTTTAAGCTTTTTAACCAGGGTGTGGTTGATGAAATTATGGGTTGCCCCATCATCAACCATGACTCTTACTGACTGGTTACCAACTTTCCCATGCATACGTACTAGGTCATGCGGCCCAAAGCTGAAGGGTCTCGCTAGCATTGCAGAGGTCAGCTGGCAACAGTGTTCATGATCTTCATGATACACTTTGATCTCGGAAGCTGCCGAGTCACTGGGGAAACATACAGTCTGAACAAGATGAACTTGTTTTTTATCTTTCTTATCTTTTTTAGTGAAAGGCCCCTTGGGACACTGTCTGACTGTGTGTCCCTTGCCCATACACACAAAGCACAAACGTTCTTGTTTGGCTTTCTCAAAATCATCTGGTTTTAAGGGCTGTATGTGTGAAGGGCGTTTCTGAGGAGCTTCACCTTTAAATTTATCTTCTTTCTTTCTTTTTAAAAATTTCTTTTTAAATTGAAAGTCTTTCTGAGGAAGCTGCTCAGAAAGTGGTTGCTGTCTCGCTCTCTTCCTACCCACTGAATCATCATAGATTTGAGCATATCTGAGAGCTTGCTCAAGGGTAGTAGGCGAGTTTCTCTGGACCTCTACTTTATATTCATCTTTGAGGCCACGGACAAATCCCCTGATTTTTTGATAGTCATCCATATTTTTAATCTTTAAAATTGCCTCTCGATACTGCGAGATATATTGGATGAGGGACTTGTCCATTACTGTTCTTTCCCAGGCTTCCCAGGCTCTATCAAGTTCATTCTCTGGTAGAAATTCTCTTAGGAAAGCTTCTTCAAAAGCTTTCCATGACCGGGGAGTCTGCCCAGTCTCCTGGAGATTTAACCACCACTTATAGGCCATAGGCCCTAAAGAAAGACTGGCCTCAATTGCTTGCAAATGGTCAGGGGTCTGTTTAAGAGCATGAATGTTCTTCCATTTGCTGAGGAAGGTTTGTAGAATATCTGCATTTCTATCCTTCTCTTCCCCATTAAAAGTAAGAGGCTTTAAATCTTTAAAAACACTGGGGTGAGACCGTAAAGTCTCACCCGAAACTGATGGAAGTGGAGAAGGGGATAACTGAGAAGTGGAGGGAAGGCTTCCTTTCGCGGAGCTCAAAATCAAGTTTTTGAGTTCAGCGAACGAGTCGTCCACACTGGACTTGAAATTGGCTAATGCCAGCTTCAGTTCATCCACTTCTGTTACCAATTGGAGGAACTGCTCCTTGGTAACCAGTTCGTCGAGTTCTTCGGCGAACTGTTCCTGTTCTTCTACTTCCATGGGTTCCTTCCCTTTTCTGTAAGCCAAGGCTTCTGTTTCAAGTTCGTCGAAGCCTCTCTCCTGGGGTTGATCAGGTCCCTGAGGAGTGGTCATCTTCGAAACTGAAAGAGAGCTACCTTAACTTCTGAAGGAAAAAAGTCTAAAAGACTAATTTACAACTGTACAAGGGAAAGGAAAGATGACTTAGCTGTTTCTGAGGACTGTACTTCCAAAGAAAGAATCAAGAAAAGCCCTTTCAGCTCTTCCTCCACTGCTTTCAGATCTGCTGTCCGGAAAAATCAGAGATCAAGGTACCAAGAAAAAGAAACAAACTTCTGATCGTCTTGGCCCCTTTCCTCGCTGTCTGAGGTGTATACTTTTTGCTCCAAAATTCCCGTTTTAGGACCCAAAACAGTTGCAAACTTGTGGTTCCTGCCAAAGACCTTCAGCGCTGGACCTGCACCCACAATTCTGTCTCAGATCCGCTCCAAATTCCAGAAAATTTCACTCCAAATTCGAAGTTTCCACCCAATTTGGCAGCGCTGGACCTGCTCCACGTTTTCTATATAAAATGTGCTCAAAAATCCACAACTGATACATAAAAATCAAGGGTAAATCCCTGATTTTTCAGCGCTGAGCTTCTACAAGGGATTGTGCCTCAAACAACTGTAAATTCCCAGCAAATTTCAAGGATTTGAAAGCTGTTCCTACAGCGATTTTCCTCCTCAATTCTTTCCTGAGAATCTGAGAAATCTTTCCTATCTTCTGATAGCTTTCTCTACTGCTGTCCTGAACTCCCTAGGATGGAGATGGCTCTGATACCAGTGTAATAGATCCTAACACCACAGTAGGGCAAACACTAACTGATCCACCCAACCTTGCCTACTCCCTGATATAGAGTAAGCCCCTCCTAGCCCAGTGTGAGGACTGGTAGCATGCTACTGCCAAGTGTCGGCCACGTGGCACTGACGTGGCCGACTGCACGTCGGGACCCAACTGGGGGCCCTATCCTGCTGACAGGGTCCCTAGGCTGTGTTAGGCCCGCCATGGCTATGGACCGTGCTGGGGCACACTACTCACACTGTCTTGCCCTGTTGGTCATGTACGCTGGACACGACCCTGACTGTGGTATCTGACCTATCTGTGTTCTCTAGGGTTCGGCACTGGTTACGAGCTCGTAACACTTTATGATCTCCGTCATTCGTACAAATCAGTTGTGTTCCTATGAATATCTCAACAACCATCGAAGAAAACTTTTCTCTCTTGAAGCTTTAATCTAATCTTCAAAAACTAGATTCGTCTATCAATGATCTCAAGAAAGAAGTTACAGCTATCAAAATTGAAGCTCTCTCATTCGACTACTTCAGCTAAGATTCAACAGCTTGAAAGTCAAGTGGAACAGCATCATACCGTTGTTTAATCCTAGGCAAATGTGCTTGAAGGTCCTTATATTGTTGTTCTACCACCTCCACCTTCATTTATCTCAGGTACGTTCACCGAGAGCCGTTTGCGAGAGCAAAAGGCTCTTAATGTCAGAGTCAGAGGTATTACAAACTCCCATGATGTTGTTGGTGAAGCTAAAAAGTTTCTTGAAGCGAGTCTTCAACACCACCACAAGGATATGGATACTGCATGGCGGCCTAAGAAAGACCCAGATACTCTTGTCATATGCTTTGCATCTGCAACTGGTCATCATGAAGTGCTAGGGAAGAGATCTACACTGCGGAGCACCATAATATACCTAGATGAAGACCTTAGTTTCATTCAGGTTCAAGAACGGAAAAAAGCAAAATAGGAGGCTCTATATAATGGAAAGCAGTTGATCTATAGGGATGCTATCATTCATTTTGTAGATATTAAACTTGTTGCTATTAATGAGATATCTAAGATTGTTCAGAGTTAGTGAGAGAGTTAGAGCACTAAAGAGATGCCAGTTGAATCTATAAATGGTCTTCGTACCATATAACCTAGACATTATCCTGTTCTTAGTTAGTTTGGTTTTAGTTATGTTGTTTGAAGGCATTGCTCCATCTTGGTTCCACTTTATCTGATGTACTTGTTCGTCTTATACGCCTTTTGGCATGGAAAGGACGTTAATAAAGCTTCTTCTTCTTCTTCTTCTTCTTCTTCTCTCTCTCTCTCTCTCTCTCTCTCTCTCTCTCTCTCTCTCTCTCTCTCTCTCTCTCTCTCTCTCTCTCTCTCTCTCTCTCTCTCTCACGTCCATGTCCTGTATAAGGGAATCGGAATAATTTCTGACGTGGATAGCCGGTCACTCCAGGTGTATATGGTTATTGGTTATGCCTCGTCATTCCGGGCTTGGCCTGTAAAGTAATTAATAATCATATGAGGGCCCAGACCTATAATTGGACATAGGAGCACATGCATAGTGAATGACTGCTTTAATGCAAGAATAGGAGGTCAATAGCTCAATATAGGTTGCATGGGGATCTAGGGGAAATATTCTCTCTTTCATGAGGAGAATATGTCCATTGGAAACTCGCCCATCCTCCTATTGGAAATTCAGTTTCTTGAGCCTGTTTCTCCTCCTCTCTCTTAGGTTCTTCATTATGGCTTGGGGGCTAGGTCCAGGAGAAAACTCCAGGAGGGATCTAGGTTTGGATGGGTGGTTTTGCTCCACAGGTGTCCTTTTGGTTGTTTTGCAACAAGATCTAATCAGATCTTTATATGGTGATCCTTTTAGTGGTATCAAAGCTATGGATTTGCATCAATCAGAAGGTGGAGCTACTTCTTGTATTTTCTCAATTTTTGTGGATTTCTCCTTGCATGTTACTTCCAGATGGTGGAATTGATCTCCAAGTAGGTGGCTTCTCTGAATTTGGTGTACTTTCAGCCTAAAGATCATAATTATGGGGTTTCTCCATAGTTTTTGTTGGAAATCAAAGGATTTTTGATGATTTTAGTGGATTTTTCACCTAAAGTTGAAGTTTTTTGCTTGAAATTGATCATAGGTACTGGTGTAGTACGTTTTCCAAATTGTACTTGTTGTTTTACAGTCATTATTGATTGGATCTAATGATTGCATGATGTTGGAATAGTCAAAAGGTTGATTAGATAGTGATTTTGGACCAAAAATTGGGGTTTTGGACCATAAATGGGCTATAGAAACCATGTTTGACTAGAATCAAAACTTTTAGTGCTTGCATGCAATGGATTTACAGGGATTTGGATCTGATTCCACGAATTTGTGGATTTTTCCCACAAATTTTGGTCAAAATTGGTCAAAAACCAAGGTTTTTTTATGTTTTTTGGACTAATTTTGGAGTAGATCTCAAAATTCTCAAGATTTGGTATGAACGTTTTCAGAGATGTAATGAAGCTGTCCCTGAGCTGTCATGAAGTTTGGAAGGGATTAGACACCATTAGGGGACTCAAAACACCAAAAATTAGTGTATCTTTGATGATTTTTGAGCATGAATACCACTCAATTGGGGGTCTGAACCTATTGGTTCTTGTTACAAGCTTAAAGATACGATGGATTGCGTCTGTTTTGAGCCATCATGCATCCAGTTTGGATAGGTGAGCATTAGACACCATCTTGTTGAAGGAGACCAAAAATGCATTTTTTGCATGATCTGGGCTTATGAGTGCTTGCTGGACCTGTTAGAAGCTTCTATGCCTCTCTAATGAACCTTAGTAGAGTGCTTGTATCCTCTGATCCATTTGGGCTTGAATTTTTGATGATTTCTCTCTCCAAAAGTGCGCCCTCCTACCTGTTTTTTGTGCATTTACTGCTCGCACGTGTGAAGCCTAGGTGGCAGGGTGATGTGGCAAGTGCCTTGTAGACCCACTCTCCCTTCGTACTGTGCTTTACAGCGACCAATTTGGTGTCCTGTAGAGAAAGTTATGGCTATCGGAAGTTTGGCAATTTTTGAACTAAAATTTGCAAAATTTTCGAAATGTTCTGATGCATGCATGCTTGTAACTCAGTGTAGTGCTTGTCTGTTGATGAAAATGTATGGATAGTCCTATATGCATGCATGGATGCATGTTGCATGCGTAATCAATAGATTGATCAGAAGATTTCTTGCATGAAGCTATTTTTGGCAATTCTAGATCAAAAAGCAGATTTCGTAGTGGCTAGGCTAATTACAGGATTTTTTTCATTTTTTCGAAAAAATCAGTGCATGTCGAGTTTTGATATGTGACAATGCCTGTGAATTTGATAAATCGATCATTTTAATCAATTTTCACAGTTGGTCCATTTCGAACTGATTTTATGAATCCCAGTGCTAATTTTCCAGTTTCTTGGCAATTTACGTAAAAATTGTTTTTTTTTCTAAATCACTGCATGTCACGTAGGATGCATGCTGGATGTTTCAGAATCCTTTTAATATGAAATGGTAATTGTGAAACCATCAAGTCGATGTTTGGTCGATTTTCACAATTTAGGTCCATATTGAATGGAATTTGAAAATCCCAATTTACGTAAAATTTGAAAAAACCATGGACGTTTTCGATTTGTTCCAATTCTTTGGTTATTGATCAAACAAAAATGACTTATAAAGTGAATGATCTTACTAAGTTGAAATCAGTCGATTGTTAAGATCACTGTACCTTCCACTTTTAGTTGAAGATTTTGTGAATCTGTCAATTAAGGAGCATTTCTTGTTCTAGGGATCAATAAGGACCAAGAATAAGGTAAATCTAGTAGAACAGTTTTATGCTAGTCTATAAGGGGATTTGCTAGGGATTAAGTGCGGCACTTAATGAACAAATCAAAACTGTCAGGGTGATAGCGATATCAAATTGAACTTTTTCCTAGAACAAAATTTGGGACTTTGTTAACCGGAACAATTTTTGGAAGGGGGGAAAAGAGTGGAAGTCTGATATGTAGATGATTGTTGGTCTTAATGATCCAATTATTTAATTTACATTCAATTCCTGAAGTATAACTAATTGCAAGTGAGAATAAAATTGGGAATTATTTAAGAAGACTGCCTTTGGGAATTTGGATTCCTTTTCCCCAAAGTGAATTAGAATTTCGAGAATTTGTGGATTCTAAGGGAAAAGTAGAGGCAAGACTGATAATCCATTTATGGAACCATCTCTGTTTTGCAATTGGATTTGGATCTTGCAAAGTAATGCAGATAGAAGGTGTTCCATATAGGAATCTAATAATTTGGATTCTTTTCAGTTATAGAGTATTTCTCTATAATGATAGTAACGACCAAGAGAGTTCTAACTTGTTAAAAGAATTAAAGTTCTTGTACCGATTCTAGAATAGATATTGGATATCTAGGACAGTATGAGATTCGGTTTTGTTGAAATCTATGTTTCTTTTGGGTTAGTGATACATTACATTCTGTTTGTCCATGACAGATACAATATGAAATGGTATCCTTTTAGTAACACTGAAGAAGCATGAGAGATTTCAATTGTTAGGATTATCTCCTGGAATTGGTTGTGAATTTGATCCTATATCTGGGTATAGGATAGCCAAATCGTCTTTTTTGACTTTTTGGGCGAAACAAATCTGGATGCAAAGAATTCTTGGAAGAAAAGCTGGTGGTATGGGACATCAGTGATTCTAAAGGGGATTTCTTGGGTAGAATGATCCGTAGACCGATGGTTAGTGATTGCTGTAATGGTAATACTAACTGAGTCCATTGGTTTTTGTTAAGGGTATTTCGGGAATTATGAGATACAGATTGATCCCTTAATGGTATCTCAATATGGAAGCCCTTAAATCTATTTCTCTATTATTCTTAGACCTCTACTCTTTAGAACTTTCTTAATATATGACAATTGGATTGAGATTCATATAATTCTTTCCAGTGTAGAACTTAGTTCTGAAGGACTGTTATAATAATATGAAATTGTACTTCCATATAAGATTTTTAAATATGGCTCGGAACTTAGGTTTCCTAAACCCTAACGTTAGTCTCTATTTGATAGTTGATTATTGAAAGATAATACTTCTATCATTTAGGATAAGATATTCTACGATTCTGAGGAAAAAGTCCTGTTTGTAATAGTATTGGATACTCATTACTGACTTTTTCAAATCTTTGATATCTTCTCCTGGGAACTTTTAAATCGAAATTATGGAATTTCTTTTTTAAAAGGTGGGAAGAAAAGATAGGAATATATCTTTCGAGAAATCAGCTAGTTGCATTGATTTTGAGTAATCTGGAACTAGAGGAGTTTTGGGGTTATTGAGCTATGAGATATTCATTAATATGGGAAGTAGTGATAAAGATTAAAAGATTTCCCAAATATGTTATTTACTCGTGAGAAATAGAGTTATTTGGTAGCTGAGTTGCAAGATTCTCAGTGAATTATGTGAGTAACATTATGCAGATGATATCTGTTAGTTTATAACCTATGTTCATGTATAGGAACATAGTTGGATAAGTTGCTTATGTACATCTTAATCTTGTGGATCTACTATGTGTTTCTTATGTACTGAGTTTATATCGTATACTTAAACTAGTCAGAGTGCATAGACATATGAACAAGTAATGTGTGGAACAATTACTTGCAGGTTAATGTCTCTTTTTGTGGAAAGGATAATTCATTAACTTATTTATGGTTTAGAAGAAGATCTAAATGTGGTGTTATACGTGTATAATTGAGATCTGCACCTAGACATTTGAGATTTCTAAATCATTTACAATTAACTTGAGTAATTGGATTACTCCTGATTAGAAGTTAATTGGATAAATAAGCAGTGTGAAGAGAATTCACCGGGAACTGTTTATTTTGATCTATATTGCTTATAAGTCACATGATTAGTGAGTCATTTGGATTTATTTATGAAAACTGTGCATAGAATATAGAAGATTTTTGACATAGAATATTTCTTGAAGGAGAAATATCCTAAGTTATTGACTATATCCCAATGAGCTCATATACATATATTGGATGGCAGAGTCTAACTAATGTCAAGGATAACCACTAAATTCAGTTGGAATTCAGCAGAACTTTATAATCTCTAGATGTGGTTCTAGGTGATTGTATAAAGTTTATATTTGTTAAAGACAAATGTTATAATGGTCTTTAATCACTTGGTTGATTGTAGAATTTGGAACTTATAATCTGGTTAAGAATCGAGATGGAAGAATATTCTTGGAATCCAGTAGTTTTCCTTGTGGAAAAGATTTCAGAATGTTTCTTATATTTCCTGAGTGGTATGTTGTGCATATACTCCAGTATCTCTAAATGATTAAGTATGGGTTTAGAATCCAATAGATTATGATTGACGAATCATAAGATTCTAAATGTTTATGATTGACGGATCATAAATTGATACTTAAAGGTCATTAGATGATTATATGGAAATATCATGATTCTTAAGATGATGAGTAATTCTTGATCAATTGGTGGAGTTAAAATTTAGATTTGTTATTTGAACTCTAAATTTGTGTACAAACTTGAGATTGTTTGGATCTCACATGCATTTTCATTAAGTAATTGTTTACTTATGAGAAGATTGCTTACCTTTACAGATTGTAGTCAAGAATGCTTGTGTACTGTTTTTCAGCCTAAAATCTTCGGTTAATTAGAAGCAATTAAGTCTATCAAGATTGAATGGTTGCTATTTTCTGGTATGTGAGGCTAGGGATAGAGCACTTATCTCAGGAGAGTATCTGGGGTACTCAGGACTGAGTTGAAGTCATTTTTATCTTGATGGATCTCCTAAGAGATTTTGGTGGGATGAGTTTTGTACCAATAAGCATTTATGACAACTCTACAAGTAATTGTGGATAGTCTTGGACTATAATTGTTTTGGATCTTTAACTTTTGAACATCGATTTCCAATGTAAAGTGAGGACTCACCCAGTGATTCACGTAAATTGAGGTACATGAAGGTGATGTTATCAGATTGGAGAGAATCAAACCCAATAGGGAAATTTATCTTTTAGTGTACTTCTAAAAGATCGATATAGTATTTCAGTGTAGAGACAGATAATTTGAGAATTATCCCATCTCTAAATACTTATTTGATATTGAAGTCAGACTAAAGATTGATTTGTTAGCTTTTAAACTTAATCTTCAGGTTTGGTCGACTGCTCATCCGGTGTATCATGTAAATTTAGTTTATATGATGACGACAGTTTGATGTATTGAAGATTTTGCCCATTTGGAAGATTTATCGCTCAATGTACCTTTGGACCTTGAATGAGTACTCAAGATTAGAGATAAACAATTGAGAAATTGTTCAATCTCTATGTGCTTGCTTAGGTTGGTTGGTCAAATTGAGGATAATGATTCATGGGAAGAGTTAAAAGCATACAAATTGGGTTTTCCCTAGTTACTCGTTCTGAGGATAGAACTGGTTTAAGAGGGGAAGAATGTTGCGTCCATGTCCTATATAAGGGAATCGGAATAATTCCTGACGTGGATAGCCGGTCACTCCAGGTGTATATGGTTATTGGTTATGCCTCATCATTCCGGGCTTGGCCTGTAAAGTAATTAATAATCATACGAGGGCCCAGACCTATAATTGGACATAGGAGCCCATGCATATTGAATGACTGCTTTAATGCAAGAATAGGAGGTCAATAGCTCAATATAGGTTGCATGGGATCCTAGGGAGAATATTCTCTCTCTCATGAGGAGAATATGTCCATTGAAAACTCGCCCATCCTCCTATTGGAAATTCAATTTCTTGAGCCTGTTTCTCCTCCTCTCTCTTAGGTTCTTCATTATGGCTTGGGGGCTAGGTCCAGGAGGAAACTCCAGGAGGGATCTAGGTTTGGATGGGTGGTTTTGCTCCACAGGTGTCCTTTTGGTTGTTTTGCAACAGGATCTAGTCAGATCTTCATATGGTGATCCTTATACTCTCTCCCTCCCAAGACCTCCACCAGGGATCAAAGACTAAGATGCTATTTTCATGGAACCAAAGGGAATCAGATGGTGGACACACCAACTCAACCAAACCTAGATCAAATGGATCTGGCCCCCAAGCTATGGACCTACCAATGCTCAATAGGAGAGAGATGTCACTCTTGCAACATACTCCTACAAACACCAAAATTAGGCATCCCCTAGTGAGAGCCCAATGGGTATACTTACGGTAAGTATATGATTTTGCAATCGTTTAATTCTGGTATCCAAGATCTTTTCAAGGTTCAAGTGGAGTCCACCCGATGTTTCGTCCAACAGGTCCAATCGATCTCCAGAACCAAGATATTCCCCTTCATGTAGACTTTTCTTAAGTCGACTTACGTGAAATACCGAGTGTACTTGTGTTCTTTCCGGGAGGTCTAATTGGTAAGCAAAAGATTCTATCATGTCTAAGAATTTATACGGTCCCCTATACACGATTGCCGGTACGCATTACACTTGAATCCTTCGGGATTCAAAAAAACACCCAATCCCCCACTTGAAAATCTCGAGGTGCTCCTTTCAGATTAGCATAATGTTCGTTCCTATCCTGGGCACATTGGACATTCTCACGTGCTATTTGTAGCATTTCTTGCATATCATGCAAGGAATCCGCTACCATCTGAAAGTTGATCGTTCATGATCTAGGTTCATAACCATACATAAGCATAAATGGGCTATAACCGGTAGCCAAATGCTTACAACTGACATAGGCAATCTCCATCAAACATAGCTACCTTTCCAAATGAGTTGCCATCATGAGACATATGCTCATAGCATTTGTTCTCTAACCACACACGTTTCCCTCTCCTATGATCGAGTATTAACTAGAATCTGAGTTATGATTGGCTAATCACAATCCATCGGACCTTTATTTATACTTGACTATAAGACAATATGAGTATTACTATTCTTAGAAGACATATGAGTTGCACAAGAAAAATCCTTTTCACAAGGAAAGTCTTGGACTTAACAACTCACCATACGTTGCCTATAAAAAATTGTAAATTTCAAAAACTCCTTATCCAAGACATGGCACAAAGTGTCATTCCAAAGTTAAGGTGCAATCTAGAATGCGTCTAGATTCTATTTTAATCTAAAATAACTTAAGATCTCCCAAAACTTCATTATGAGAAGTTCTGACTTTTGGTTTACATCAACTATCCAACTCCATCTGAGTTTTTGGGACAGCATTCTATCTTTTTCCAATCGGGAAAAGATTAAAGCCAAAAGTTCCCGTGTATCATATGCACATAACTCTCTAAATGAATCCAAAAATGACTCAGAAAGGTTGTGACTTATAATCAGTACAAATAAACTACAATATCATTGAGTGATATAAAGTGACGCTCTTGATTTGGTTAGTTGTGCTTGATCTAAAAACGTTTGAATGTTTAGGTGTGGCTTAACATTATCAAGACCTCCGCCAAGGATCAAAGACTAGGATGTTGAACCCATGGAACCAAAGGGAATCGGATGGTGGACAAACCAACCCAACCAAATTTAGATCAAATAAATCTAGCTCCCAAGCTATGCGCCTACTAATGCTCAATAGGAGAGAGATGTCACTCCGGCAACATACTGCTATAAACAACAAAATCAAGCATCCCCTAGTGAGAGCCCAATGGGTATACTTATACCCTCCAAGGTAGTGCATTGTGACACCTCATTGGACACAACTGCAGCCTAACTAAGCCACGTCATCCAGTTCTCCATCAAATTACGGGTCAAGGTAGGCCTATTGACCTCCTAACGGGATAATAATCCAAGATTAGTCCAGTTGTAGGCATCTCTCTCTCTCTCTCTCTCTCTCTCTCTCTCTCTCTCTCTCTCTCTCTCTCTCTCTCTCTCTCTCTCTCTCTCTCTCTCTCTCTCTCTCTCTCTCTCTCTCTCTCTCTCTCTCTCTCTCTCTCTCTCTCTCTCTCTCTCTCTCTCTCTCTCTCTCTCTCTCTCTCTCTCTCTCTCTCTCTCTCTCTCTCGTTATGGACTTGGCTCATTACCCTTTTTATTCATATACTCACGATGGTCATGACTCTTGTATGGTGATGGTAGATCGGTTCTCGAAACAGGCACACGTTATACGGGTCCGCAGTACTATTACAGCTAAGCAGTGCGCACGTCTTTTTCTATCAGAAATATTTCGCCTGCATGGTATATGCCACATACTATCCTCTCTGATCGGGATAGCAAGTTTACATCTACATTATGGACAGAGCTTATGCGTATTTTGGATGTACCGCTTCTGATGGGTACTGCTTATTATTCTATTGTTGATGGGTAAACTGACGTCCTTAATTGGATCCTTGAGGATTACCTTCGACATTTTGTTTCTCCTTCAAGGAAGGATTGGGATCAGCATTTATGTTTGGCAGAGTATAGTTATAATAGCTTTTTTAGTACCAGCATTGGAGTTTCACCTTTCTTATTGGCTCATGGGTATGCTCCACTCTTGCCAAGGATGTCTCTTCCTCCTGATGATACACCAGTTACCATTGCCTCTTTTTTATCCGGTGCTCGCGAGCTTATTGCTAGGGCTACTACTCACTTACAGCACGTTCAGCAGCGCTATCAAACTTCTGTTGATCGTCCTCGCCGTCATGTTGAGTTTCAGGTTGGTGATATGGTTTACCTCTGGTTACGCTTTGCACGTCATCACTTTGTTCAGGGTCACGCTTCTATGGGCCTTACTATATCTTGGATTGCCTCAGCCCTGTTACATACCGGTTACAGTTGTCTGATTCTACACAAGCCTTTGATTTAGTTCATGTTAGCCTTTTACGAGCTGCCATGGAGAATGATGCTCCTCGAGATCTCACATTTCCTACAAAGCCTGAGCTGTTCCCTTTTTTGCCAGTTGCCATCCATCAGGTTCGCCTTCAGCATAGTCGACGTCACAGGCAGATTCAATTTTTAGTACAGTGGGATGGTCGTCCTCTTGAGGAGGCCACTTGGGCCCTATTGATGTCTTTTATCATACACCATTATTGGCAGATCAGGCTCAAGCCCTCATGGCTTTAGTTCTTTCCTCTACTACAAATGTCATTGCAGATGTTCCCTCTACTTCACGATTCGGCTAGCTATGACTATTCTTTTTTTTTGTAGTATTTGCTTAGTACTTGCTTTACAAAATTATGATACTTTTGGGATATTTTTTGTTGTGCCGACTTATGTCCTCTCCATCAGTATTTCTATTAGTTCGTGATTTTTCAGTATTTAGCATGCTTACATTATTGTTTTAGATAGTCATTATGCTTGCTAGCCGGTGGAGGGCTTTGTTTTTCTGCAGGGGAGAGTTATGGACTTGGCTCATTACATTCGCCGCGTCCATTCTTTTATTCGTTATTATGCCCTTTATATTCATATATTGGCCTTGGACCCTATTTGGTCATATTTTTAGGACTTGGTCTCGTTGATTTGGAGTGGGGTCCTCCTATTGGGAGGGCGCACTATTTTCCCTCCAAATCCTTCTCCCTCCCTTTTCTAAATCCTTTATTTGATTCAGGGAGAGGGTATATGTAGGGCAGCATTGTATTCCTTTCTTCATTTTATGATGATTGCTCCTCTTTAGCCTCCTTAAGCATTCTCTTCCTGCTTTCTGCTTAAGTCTTGCTTTTTAGCATAGCTAGTGAATCTTAGCTTGTAACCTCTCTCTCTCTCTCTCTCTCTCTCTCTCTCTCTCTCTCTCTCTCTCTCTCTCTCTCTCTCTCTCTCTCACTTTTTCTCTGTAGTTCTTCTGTTATACCTGGCCCGGGTTGTGGGCTTATTTCACTTTTGCTTTGTTCTACTTTCATTCGTAGCTAGTCTATAGCATTTTATGGCCACGTCCTCCTATGGATGATACTCTCACTGTTGCTTGTACATATTTTCTTTTTGGTCTTATGCACCCACAGGTGCCCAACAGACGTTAATAAAGCTTTCTTTCTTTCTTTCTTTCTCTCCATGTGCCACCGCGAAAAAAGTCCAAATGTAGTCGCCACTTGCCTCCATCAGGGCCCACTGTACACTCCACTCAACGGACACTTCACACTTACTTCTGCTGATATGTACTTATTCTCCACCTGGCCCGGGTTTTGGGCATTGGTACTTTTTCTATAGTTCTTCAGTTATACCTGGCCCAGGTTGTGGGCTTATTTTACTTCTGCTTTGTTCTATTTTCATTCGTAGCTAGTTTATAGCATTTTACGGCCACGTCCTCCTATGGATGATGCTCCCACTGTTGCTTGTACATATTTTCTTTTTGGTCTTATGTACCCACGGGTGCCCAAAAGACGTTAATAAATCTCTCTCTCTCTCTCTCTCTCTCTCTCTCTCTCTCTCTCTCTCTCTCTCTCTCTCTCTCTCTCTCTCTCTCTCTCTCTCTCTCTCTCTCTCTCTCTCTCTCTCTCTCTCTCTCTCTCTCTCTCTCTCTCTCTCTCTCTCTCTCTCTCTCTCTCTCTCTCTCTCTCTCTCGGGGAGGGATGTACATTGGGTGACCTCATTATTGCTATCCTGTTATATGGGGATGATGTGGTCTTACTTTCAAGGACAAGGGAAGGCCTACAGCGGCATCTGGATGTACTTCATTCTTTTTGTATCCAGTGGGGCCTGTTAGTGAACGTTGCCAAGACCAAGGTTATGGTGTTTAACACCTCTAGATCCTTCATGATACAACAGGAGCTTCTATGGGATGGTCATTCACTTGAGGTAGTTGACTCCTATACATACTTGAGTGTTGTATTCTCTGGTCCCACTTTCAGTATGAGACAGGCAACAGTTTCCCGGTTACAGAAGGGCTATTCTTCATTGGTAGATCTGGAGAAACTGTCTTTCAGATCACACATTAGGGATCCGGCTAGTAAGTGCCGACTTTTTTACACTATGGTAGATTCTTGGCCTTGTACGCAGCAGAGACATGGAGTACTGGCTTGACGGCCACTGAGTGGGCACACATCTCACGACTCCAGATCCATATGCTATCTCGGATGATACGGGCAAAGCCTTCTGTACCACATCATATTATACTGGCAGAGTTTCTTGTCCCCCCCATTCAGATTGAGGCCCTGTTTCACATTGACACATTCATATAGCGACTGAAGGATCTCCAGGGTGGAGACATGCACTATGCTACAGTAGCTTTGTCATCATCCCGACACTTACATTATGAGGGACACTCCTTCTCATGGTATTCCCAGGCTCACCGTCTCCTTTCTACATTGGGTATTTAGACTACTGACTTACCTGCTGGCACTCATCAATATGTTCGCGGCCATTTGTACAGAGCACATCTTCAGAGCACATGGCGAGGTCCGCTGAGGACGAAGACTGAGTTTTATCATACACATTTTCTATCTCGGGATCCAGCTGGGTGTCCTATAGTACCTAGATATTTGATGGAGAGTATCTCACATAGACTGCGGATTGTGATGGGTCAGTTTCGAGTTTCCTCACACCAGCTAGCCATTCAGACTGGAAAATATAGTAGCACATTGCGAGAGGCTCGGATCTGTGGTATGTGTGATATACATGAGGTAGAGGATGAGTTCCATTTTCTCTTCAGATGTCCTGCTTATTATGAGATCCATGGGAGATAAAACTGCTTGTTTCGAGATCACCCAGCCACACTCTCTACCTTGATATCATATGAGGATCCCAGATGTGTTGCACTGATGATTCGGGAGATTTCAGATTTGAGGATGGCGAGACTGGACACGGACACCCCCCTCTTGTTACAGCTGAGCATCAAGGAGTGCTTATCTCGTCGGAGACAGAGACACGAGAGTAGTGATTCTGATGGTGAGGCTGAGATTCCAGATGCTTCCATACATAGACGTCAAAGACAGTGTAGACGTTAAGAGACAACCAGCCCATAGGCCACAGCCCACAGCTCCACGGCAGCAGAGACAACACCGACAATTCACTCAGAGACAGAGATTTGCAGCCCGCCGTCCAGTGACAGTTTCACAACATACTATACACCATTATTTTACTGGTGGAGGGACATCTACTTTACCATGATGATGGACTGTGACTATGCTAGCCATCTTCTGGCTTTTTTGCAGTTATTGTTTCTATAGATGTTTGAGCTTTTACGCTCCTATTGTGCATACTTGACATGTACGTTCTATTAGTCTTATATACCTTACGGTATTTCAAGGACATTAATAAATCTCTCTCTCTCTCTCTCTCTCTCTCTCTCTCTCTCTCTCTCTCTCTCTCTCTCTCTCTCTCTCTCTCTCTCTCTCTCTCTCTCTCTCTCTCTCTCTCTCTCTCTCTCTCTCTCTCTCTCTCTCTCTCTCTCTCTCTCTCTCTCTCTCTCTCTTATTTAGCTATCCTATTCACATTTATCACTTGCACATTCAATTTCAAAGAAACTAGTAATCTTTCCTTCCAACTTGAGTATGATGATGAAGAGGACATAAAACCTAAGGAAGTTGAGGGCTGGCTAGATAAGTCAACTAGTTACTTTAACCTTCAAGCTATTCATGTTGACAAGAAGATTGCTATCATATGCTTATTCCTTATTTCCAAGAAGCAAATAAAAAATAATTCCCAATGGTAAATCGGCCTTCACATCAGAGTACTCCAAACACACAACTCAAGCCTTCATATCACCTCCTTTTTATCCAGAAGGCGACCACGATCTGAGCCAAATTCAAAGGATGATGATGACCTGAGCCTGAACATCAGCCATGGAAGGAGGGGCTCTTCACCACGTCACATGAGGAGCAGAGCTCGTATTCGATCAACAATAACAGCAGTAGCTCATCGGCCAGCGATGCCCTGCTCAGTCAGCAAGAGCCAGCAAAGATCCTCTTCAAGACAGTGATGGTCCTCATCGATGGTCCTCAGAGAGGCATGGACGCTAGAGCCACGACGGAGCGGTAGCTCTTCCTCAGCCAGCGATGCCCTGCTCAGTCAGCAAGAGCCAACAAAGATCCTCTTCAAGGCAGCAACGGTCCCCTCAGAGAGGCATGGGAGCTAGAGGTGCGACGGAGGAGCATCGCGCGCGCACGAGCGAGCGAGCGAGAGAGAGAGAGAGAGAGAGAGAGAGAGAGAGAGAGAGAGAGAGAAAAGAAAGAAGAAGAAAGCTTTATAAAGGAGCATATAAATGTCTCCATATACGAACAACAGAAAACTACTAGCTACTAGCTAAATGATTGGTCTATCAAGACCAGACAAAGTCTCCAATCTCTAATCTGCATCCAGACCTGAAAGTCTGAAATATGGTAAAATGGGTAACAAGACAATACAGTGCAATAGCTGTCCGAACTGTAGGATAGCTCATGTTGCCACAGGACCACTACTGAAGAAAGTAAAAAATAGAGGAAGATGTCGGTGCTGAAGCAGCGGGTCTACGCACATGAGCACTAGGTCGTCTCCTGGTAGGCCTGCCAGGTGCTCTAGAGGCAAGACGCTGTCGGTGATCGCGATGAGAAACCCGAGATAAAATATCTGACTCATCCTCTAATAAAATATCGGCATCAATGTCTGATTTAAAACGTCTCAGAGAGAGAGAGAGAGAGAGAGAGAGAGAGAGAGAGAGAGAGAGAGAGAGAGAATTGTATGAGAAAGAAAACTCAAAATACCCTATAGTTCTAAATAAAGCAAGCACGAACAGTCAACTGACCAGCTATACAAAGACGTTAGAACAAGCTCAAAAAAAAATCAAAAGTCTATTGGAAAAAACACAAATCATCTGCAAAGCAAAAAGTGAGCAGAAACAGCCTCTAAATTCTGTGGCAGAGTTTTTCAGCACGAGGACTGCATTATTTTCAGGAAAATAACACAGGAAAAAGCTTATGGGAGTTATCCAAGATCTCTTGAATTATTTGATACTTACACATACAACTCTAAATCAATGGAAGGGTATTCGGGATCCAGAAATTCATCAGTCCCTTTTGCAAGTTTCATCAGTTTGTTGTGCTATTAACAACCCACCAAATGCCCCATCCTGCTATCAGTATTCTAGTCACCAGCCAAATTCTTAAGAGAATGATTTATGTTGTAAGTAACACCTTCCATATGTTTCCTGCTTTGATTTCATTTGACACTTTTTCTCACAGATGCTCAAACACAACATACACTAAGGTATCCAAGATCAAAGTACTTAATAATCTGGAAGTTCGGTTTGTTGCTTAAATTTTACGAAACTGATGTGAACTTTCACATTACAAGTAGAGGAAAACCCTTGGCACAATCAGGTACACACCTACAATAGAAAATGCAAATGGAATATCTGGCTGAGGTGCTGGTGGAGTCAAAAAATCGCCTTCAAATATTATAAACTCTTCTGTACCAGATCCTATTTTGTAGTAATACCGGGTGTTGTGCTGTAAAAACGATAGAAGATTTGTTATTTGCAGCTGCTTTTAGAATCATCTCCTACAAGAAGAGCCATGACTGACAGCAAAGCATACAAGTGAAAATCAATGACTCCTTGCCTGAAGCCCAGAGATGGTAGCGTGATGCAGGAAACCAGATGTATAATCAGCATACTTGTACTTAGTGGCATTTCCAGTAGCAACATGTTCATAGCTATCACATTTACATGAATAGTATACTTCTGAGAGCATACTCCTGTTACTAGACCAGCTTACCGTAAAAGCAGTTCCAACATCATCTGCCTGGCTCAAAAAGACCTGGCATAATGCAGAAATGCAGCAACAAGCTACGGGTTATAATTCAAGCTTACACTATAGTGATTAAAAACAGGTGATTTTCAATCAATCAATGGAGTAAATATTCAACATGAACTCATAAGAGATCTACCTTTCAATACTGATACAAACAGCTATTCTCTTTTCTCATTAGCAAGCATCCTAATTTAGTTTGACTGATGGACTGAACGTGATAATGAATAACACACCATCAAATTAAACAACTGAAACAATGGTGCACATACTTGCTCT
Organism: Diphasiastrum complanatum; assembly: GCA_029204225.1. Classification (NCBI taxonomy): domain Eukaryota; kingdom Viridiplantae; phylum Streptophyta; class Lycopodiopsida; order Lycopodiales; family Lycopodiaceae; genus Diphasiastrum; species Diphasiastrum complanatum. Next base: position 11,878,553 of record CM055094.1, on the reverse strand, counting down.
GGACCTCCTAAGGGGTTTGGAGCAATGTCAGGCTCATCCAAATGCAAATCAAGATCGGCATTTGGTCTACTGTATTCAGTTTGATATCCACTATAAGGACTGCTTGGATCTAACCATTGACAATTCACCTTCCATCCTGTCACCACAACCATCAATTGTTATTCCCAGGCTCCAGTTTGGATGAAGGATAGAGAAAACAGTCAAGAAAAAGGTAAAATTATGAGCCATCCAAATATCAACAAATATATTGACTTCTATGCAATCTGAATGAGATACTCATTGCATAAGATTTCTAAGCCAGGATACTGCATGCAGAGTCCAGACCCATGTACCCTGTGATGCATAAGAAGTTGCAAAAGTGTTTTTATCTCAAAAACCTAATATTGATCTAATTATGAGTTTTCAAGATAAAAATGCCATGTTAAGTGAAAATCTTATACTTGCAATTCATGAGACACAAATTTTGTCATTGTGCAGGTTTATAATCTGAAGGGACCTTTCTTCAAATAATTTTCCTTCCACCAACATAAGTCTATCATGGATATGAGTGGAAGCTTTACATAAGCATGCCACTAGCCTTATATGTCCAGATGAGATATTATGAGCAATATTCATTGTCTGAGTATTGATCTTATTGCCCTTAATTTTTAGTTTTGGCTTTTCTATATTGTCATACCATTGAGCATGCATGATTTCAGGACTGCATTCCCATTCGGGATCACTGCAAGTTTCTCTTCGAATTAAGTTGTACCTGGTGCCTCATTGATTGTTGTGAGACACCTGCAGCATTGCGCAGCATTCCAGAATGCAGAACGTAAATGAAATGCTCCCATTTTTTTGGAGAGTCCCTAAAGAACGTACCTCTAAAAAAAATTGAAGAATATTGATTGAAGTGGTTGAATGTTTAGGACCCCTAGAGCGTAAATGCACAGCATTCCAGAAACCGGGACGTAAATTAAATGCTCCCATTTTTTGGGAGCGTCCCTAAAGCACGTACATTTAAAAAATGTCTAGGAGGAACATCCTATCTTAATCTAGATATCAGTATTAGATACATATTCCTAACTTCTAATAGATCTATGCAAATTATTAGATCCAATTTGAGTTCAAACATCAAGTTTCAAATATCTGAACTGCATAAGGTGCAGACATAGAGTGAGACTATAGGGTTACATTCGACATCTACAGCTCTTAATCTAGAATTGAGCCTTTATGATTTCATTGCTGCTTACTTTGGCCCTCATGAAACTTAGGTATATAAACTATTCAGGGCTTTTAGATATTGTTTTTATACATTTTATAATATGTTGTAAAGACAATGGCAAATTTTGATACCAGCTTTTAAACTTTTGCTCTTGCTTCAGTAGTACAAAACAATCACATTCTGGGAGGAGCATTCTGAAACGCTGAGAGGTCCGGAAAGCTTTCAATGCAACTAAGCCCTAGAGTACATTTGATGATTAACAGTCATAGAAGAAGAATGATATTCTACTGATCCAGCTGTAGCTAAAAGCCACGAGCTTCCACTTGTTTTACACAGAGCACCTGCACACACGAGCTATGACATGATATCTCAAAAGGGATGATGGGAAAAGATACAAGAGCTCCTCCTCCCTTCAAGCACCCTCCTGTCCACTCCTATCTACAAACAAAGGACAAGCCAAAACAATCACAAAATGAAAATCCTCTCTACTCCACAACCTCCATACTTGAACGTGGGTGGATTCAAGAATAGAGTAGGTTTCTAAAGTCAGGAAGGCCTAAAACTCAGTCAATGTTTCACAACCAATTGTTAGGAGCCTACATGCAAATCATAGTTTTAGGAAACGTTTTCCACCCTAGTAGCTTGGACCCCTTTCGGAAATGGAAAATGATAATTGAGAAATGAGATATGAGAAACACAAAAATGCTACTTCATCACAGAGGCAAACTAGCCAAGGTGATTAAAATACTACATGAGAAGAGAGGCAAAAATTGACAGAGAAAGTGATCATGTCTTCTATTATGCGCATATGCCAAATGGGGAAACATTTTTCCAGTGTGTTTCCTCATAGCATTTCCTTGAGGGCCGAGGCATCCCCCTAGTTGGGGAAAAGTAGAATAGGAGGGAACGTATATCCTACAAAAAACGTTGGGGAAATGAAAATCATGAAAGTAAATTAGGACATATCCAAGTAAATAGTTCACTAAGATGCATTATTAGTCCTAACAACTATTGACTTGGCTTTTTATCATATGAAGCTTTGAATTAGTCCATGCATGTGTATGGTTGCTTGCACACAAAAAGCAAAATGTAATCTAGTTGATCTTGCACCTTAAACCTGTCTCCTAATTAGAAGATATGGTCTTGCGAACGCAATTTTTGAAACAATTCTTTCAACCGTGTTGCAAACCGGAACGCACTGCAATAATGGGATTTTAGAGAGTTTGTTTCAAGGACGTAAGTTACGTTTTGTGCAATTGGTTTCAAAAGCAACACAAATAGTTGGGGTGGGTAAATAATATGGATTTAAGTGTTGCTTTGGTAATCACTCCAAAGTTCCAGCAAATTACTTTCCATGCTCATTTTCTTCACCTCACGATCAAGAATTGTATCCAATTGATGCACTGTTTGAAGGGGAGTTCCACATTTTAATTCGCTAAAAGCTCATCCTGCATTTTTCTTCTCAATATTCAAATGAAATGATCAATTATTATAGTAGTCTGAAGAGATTGATCTAGCACATTGCCAATGTTCTGTATCATTTTTGGTATGTGTGCTCATCACATATAAGTTGTCATGTAAGTAGCATATCTATTATCATCGCTAAGTGGGATATTAGTAACAAGTCCTCTAATTGAGCCTCATTAGAGGTGAGAGGAAAGGACGTGCCGACCATTCTCATATGACAAGCTGTGAAAATCACTAGCTTATAGAGAGAAAGGTCTCAAAGCTTCTCTCCATCCAAGAGGGCTCAGGATTTTCATATCCCATGCGCAATGGCTTAGGATTTTCAAGTTCTTTCCACAAGGGCTCAAGATTTAGAGGGCATCAAAATCACAACCAATGAGCTAGAATGCTAAGAAAACATCTGGGCTGAATACTACAGTGGATGATGGGGATCCCCACATGAGACCTCCACCATCTAGTGATGTAAAATTTGGGCTGACGCTGATTAAGAAAATATTTTTCCCCCTGTCGAGACATTTAAGATCCATCACCGCAGCCCTTGCTCTCAGTGCTCAGATTTCAATCAAATGGACATGAATCTGTTTCCTGAATGGCAAACTCAAGGCTCAAGGAAAAGAGCACCTTGTCTGCAGGGATTGTAAGCAGCCCAGCTGTGAATGGTACCATAAGGATTCTAAGAGAAGAATACCTGACCCAAGCATTTATGTAGAGACTGAAGGTAACCATCTTCTTGCAATTATGAGTGCATCTAGATGGATAATGCATCAAATGATGTAACGTATTCCTTTATTGCCAGTTAGTTACATGTCCCTGAACCCTGATAGTTCAAAGCTGGCAATACTTTATTAGGGAAATGTTTGAAATATACGGCTTTATCCACAGTATCTCAAAAATTTCCAAGCAAGGAGTGCAATATCAAACGTGAAATGAGAAGAGGGAATCTAAGGAGTCATCAGAGAAGCTTAAGCTCATTAAACTAGAGTCTAGAAATTTAAGCTGATCTAACGACGATTTTTCAAACTTGAAATGCTAAAGCTGTTAAATGACAATTCCTCAAAAAGACAGTTTAAGTGGCATTGTCTGTCAATAGTGTAATCAACAAGCCATTCATAATCCTTACAGCGTTTTACTTGTACATATAATCATTTTAGCATGCAAAGCTATTGATTCCATTTGGTGCCACTAACTAAAGAGCAATCAGGACAAAAGAGAATGACAAAACACAAACTAAACTATCCACTGAATGCATAAGCAGTACTTAAAGTCTTGTCATTACGCCATTACCAGAGCTAGTCACACCAAAGAAATATAATGTCTTATGGAATGAGTCGGGCAGATGACATTCTGCCGGGTAAAGGGTCATACGCGAGGCCCTCCTCGCCTATAGGGCCTCGCCTATGATTTTTTTACCAGGCATAATGTCATTTGCCCTGCTCATTCCATTGCGTAATGCATAGTTACTGCTTTTTCACATGACCATTATGGAGTATAATCTGCATTTAAAAAACATAATCAAGGTTTTCAAAGTTGAGCTTTTTTCACAGGACCATTATGAAGCAGAATTTGCATCTGAAGAACATAATTAACGTTGAAAACAGTGAGTCGCTCATTTTGCTTTTTAAGCACTCTAAAAAAATGGGCAGAAAATGCAGCAGCTATGCATTACGATATAGTTAACTATTTCTTAAAAGTCGGTAGCAAACCAAAATGGACACCAAAACCATGCAACATTTACATGTAGAAGCAAAAAATCAAACGAACTCAGCGCTTGAAAGACGAAACCGAATCCGACCTGTGAGCAGAAGAAGACATGCGACAATTCCTGCCTGAGCAACCAAGCATCCCATCTCGTACTCCCGGATCCAACACCAATCAGCTTCGCAAATATTATATCGACGATGCCTGGCTGCTTCGGATCGTTCACGCCTTCGCTAATACCGCTCGTCGCTCGTTGCTCCGCTCCTCTATAGCACGAAGCCTCTTCGTCAATAATGGCGCGCTACTGTAAACTGAAGGCGACGAGACGAGACGAGACGAGACGTGCTTTTGAAGGACACAAAAACTTGAAAACGTAAAAGCGCTGGAGGCAATCGAGATTCGAACTCCTGCCGATTGCTCCCCACGGTGCCTGCTTAGCTGTTCGACACCCCCACTTGGATTATAGCCACGCGTCCTCGCCGCTACAGGCAGAAGATCTGATGATTAAAAGTTCACCACGTGGCGGCATCTGAATGTTTATGATGGAATTCAACGGTTTGGGGCTTAGAATTGGAGAGTGTCAGTAATATACAAGGACTCGCTCCAAGCTCCAGCAGCCGGCTCTTTTTGGGGATGCTCGTATATTTTGATTCTTGTTAAATATGCGTGTACGAAAAATAAATTTAGAATTGACCAATTGCGTGAAGACATCTGTACTTGGCCTTTAAAAACCCGCCAATATATATTATTAAAAAAACAATGAATCATAGGTTACATCATAGATGCAATCAGTAGAAAACACGTGTCCAAGTCACTTGGCTTCCAAAACACGGCCCTCCAAAAAATTTGGGAAGTAATAGAGAAGCAAAAAAGAGGCCAGCCGCCAACCTAGAAAATATTAAGAGTATACAGTGTGCTAAGCAACAAGGGTGGTTTCATACTTGCTTTCAAGTGCTTTAAATAGATTGTGTGATCCCATTAATCCATATGTAGTGATCCCATTCATTCCTAGGGCAAATCATTGACCCCCTTTGATGTTTACTTTGAGTTGACAAGGGGTGGCGCATGCCCCTAGATGAGTAGAGCACAGGCTGTGCGCACGAGACTGTACTACCCCTGCAACTCGTACGCTAGTGCCCGTTGCCGCTGTTGCGCTGGCGCCTCAAAGGGCACTGGGACTTGAGCGGTTTCCCCAACACACGCTTAAGTCTAACATTCATCCATCATGCACTTACGTAAAAGCCAACTCAGAAACGTAACAAGCTTAACCATTCAGACTTAAGAAAACTGGAATCCCAACCAACCCGAAAGCCAACTCAGAATCCGTCCCCAAAGGGTAACCAAAGGCAAAGACAAGCCACACATGAAACCCAAGGCATAGTGGTCGCCAAACTGACCAATTGGCATAGCGACAAGCCCCATGTCAATGACAGGGACCCTTAGGCGCCGGCGACGCAAAAAGGTTGTAGTAAGGGTCCTTTCACTTGGACCAGTCCCGGAGGCGAAACCGAAATGGTAATCATCCCCAAGGATTAACTTTATTAGATTTGAAAGAGGTTACATTCATACACAGACTGACCGGTCTTGGGGCCACCAACACGTGCTAGGCATTGTGCCTGGCTCGTGCTGGTAGAGGGAGTTGAGACCTGGCGACTGGATTCCTGGCGTTGGTTGAGCTGCCCAAGTTTCTGTCTGCCGGACTCCCCCTATAGGTGATTCGGCGCACCCCCTCTGTTCTGAAACATAGTGCTTTCTGGTAAAGCACGCTTTTTAGGACTTTGTTTTTATTTTGCTGATTAAGCCTGGCAAGCCTGGCAGAATCAGTCTGGCTCCCGGACATGGGTCCCGGGAGCCGTCCCGACGGTAGAATAAACTTGCTTCCTGACTAGGCCATGACTCGAGCTCCAGAGCTAGCTCATAACTTGTGACTACTTGACTGGCTCACCACAAGTCGGAGGCTCAGTCCTTGACGTTCTAACTTGCTCTGGGACCTTAGGAGCGTCACCCCTTAGAGTCTTACAGGACACGCTGGGTGCACCTGATTCAGCTTCACAACATCCTCCCCTCGTTTGAAAAAGCTGATGTTGGCAGTAGCACAGGAAAAGTGTAGATAAAGTTCACTTACGTTAAACTTGTGTAAAGCTACAAGTGATTTATTGACAAACTTAAGAAAGATACCTGGAAGTTCCTTGAACTTCAAAATGGCCATGAATGTTTATGTAGGAGGCATGCCGCCAAGTAGTGCTTTGTGTGCCGATCTGGGAAAACGGCTATTGCGTTGGTTCTTCTGCAGATAATCTGCTAGTACTTCAGGGGCTCCCTCCTTAAGTTTGTCTTCGTACTCCCAAGAAGCCTCAATGAGTGGAGCCCGTAGCCACTTCACTAGATATTCACGTTGAACGCCAGTTCGCTTTCTATGTGTCAATATTTGTTCTGGTACAAGCTGCCTCTTCATATCATCAAGTGTCGTTGGTGGGTGACGGAGTTCATGTTGTCGATCAAATCGCTCATCTGGTTTGTACCGTTTGAGTAATGAGATATGAAACACATTGTGTATATCCAAGGTGGATGGCAGTGCCAATCGGTAAGCCACTAGGTTGACCTTCTTGGTGATATAATATGGTCCCGCATAAGGTCGAACGAACTTATGAGAGAAACCTTTTGGTAACGCAATGTTCTTTGTGTTCAGCCATACTTGATCACCTTCCTCAAATTCCAGTTCTCGTCGATGTGGGTTTACGTCAGCTGCCATACTCCTTTGTGACTGCTCTAAAAATGACTTCACCTCTATCAGCTTTGTGTACCACTCATTGATAAATTCCTCCACAATGGGTACTGGTGTTTCCTGCACGCCTGTAAGAAAAGAGCTTGGAACAATCGGTAGCCGACCATTGCTTATCTCGAAGGGTGCCCTTCCAGTAGATCTGTTCACTTGGTTGTTATGTGCAAACTCGAGAATATCCAAGTAGTTGACCCAATCGGATTGGTCCCAAGCAACATAATTTCGTAAATATTGTTCAATATGTCGATTGACTCGTTCCGTTTGCCCATCTGTCTGAGGGTGATATGCAGTGCTGAAATTCAGTCCAGTTCCCATGAGGCAAAATAGACAAGTCCAAAACTTTTCAACGAATTTGGTGTCTCGGTCAGAAATAATCGTTCTAGGCAGGCCGTGGTATTTGAAGACACATTTGAAATATAACCTTGTCACTTCTTCAGCTGTCACTGAACTTTTAGTTGATACCAGATGAACTTGCTTTGAAAAGCGGTCAACCACCACATAAATTGAGTCGAAGCCTTGGCACCGTGGTAGTTGAACAATAAAATCCATGCTCACCGAATCCCATGGGTATGCTAGTACCGGTAATGGTTGGAGTAGTCCTGCTGGAGCTAGCAATTCCACCTTCACTTGTTGACATGTCGGGCATGTTTGCACATAGGATTTAACGTCTGCCCACATACCTGGCCAATAGAAGCCTCTTTTGAGAAGTTCATACATGCGATTCACCCCTGGATGTCCGGCGGCTAGTACGTCATGATGTTCTCGCAAGACTTTCTTCCTCAAGTTGATGTTGTTTGGGACATATACTCTACGTTGTTTATAAACAACCATTTGATCTTTCCAAGTGAAATGTTTATGAGGCTTTCTGTTGTAAAGCTACCTTTACAAGCTTTACTTCCGGTGCCATCGGCGCCAGCTATGTCCCCGGCGCCAGCAGCGCCCCTGCTGCTCCCGGCGCCAGCAGCGCCCCTGCTGCTCCCGGCGCCAACGGCGCCGGCGCCGCTCCCGGCGCCACTGTGACCAGAATCCAGCCGGCGCCAAGTTCCTATGGCTGAAAATCTTTGATCGGTTCTAGCGAAGTCCAGAGAGCTCAGATCGATGTGCAATCACCTCACACGATCTAGGCATGATTAAAGGAAGCCTGGGGATCAATAAAATCTAGAGAGAGAAAATGACTTTCTAAAAAGAGAAAATCCTAGAGAGAGAAAAACGTGCTTTACCAGCTTGGGTAGAGTGCTTGGTATGAGGGGGGGGGTGCCGAATCACACCAATACTATAGGGGAGTGCGAGTTGCGACTCAGGGCGAGCTCCAACCAAGTCTCAGCCTCCCTTGCTGGAATGTTGTCATGGCTCTCGCCTTGGCATGCTAGCGCCCCGGAGACTAGGGTCGGTCACACACTTGAAATGTAACCTTCTCAAATTTGTCAATAAAGTGGGATTTTCCTCAAACTGACTCTGATTACCTTCTGGGTTTCAGTGTTCGGTAAAAGCGCCAGTTGTAAGGCCGCTTTCAAAATTTTTAACTTGGCACATAGCTGAGGGTCGTATCCCGGGACGCCAGCGGTATGCCGTCGGGACCATTCGGTCCGTGGCGCCAGCGGTATGCTGTCGGGACCATTTGGTCCAAGAACTGGTTGTTTCCATATCTGTCGCGGCTTGTGGTTCTGAGTGTTCCTTGCATGAACGTGAATGGGCTAAGTTCTTGGGGAACGGGCTCTAACCTGTCGGCTGAGTTGGATGGCTTGCTTGGGTGGATGTTACCTGTTTATGGCTGTCCAGTCTGGCGTGGCGCCAGGTTGGCTTCCAGCGCTCGTGACGAAGCTTTCAGTTGGTTAAGTCTGATGTAAGTCAGACCGCTTGCTTGGAACGGATGTTACTCGTTTGTAACGAAGCTTCGAGTTGGTTAAGTTTGATGTATGTCAGGCGGCTTGCTTGAAGGGAAGTCACCCACATCGGGACCCCCGATCTGGCATGGCGCCAGGTTGGATCTCAATGTTGGTCCTCGGAACTTCAAGTTGGTTAAGTCTGATCGTTGTTGGCGAGTTGGCTGCTTGTATGTCAAGTGGGTTCGGATGGCAAGAGTTGAAGGCTGGGAAGCTAAGTCGTGGTTCCCGACTCCCTTTGGGATGCCTGCGCTACATGTGGTATCAGAGCCGACTGGCCGGTCAGCTATGTGGATCTCACGGAAATGGCCACGGTTTGGGGTTCATCAAGACAACTGTTGTGCAAGGTGCTGCCCACAGTGTAAGCACGGGTGCGTCCACGGTCGGGGTGGTCGGCAGGACGGGGGACTTGATGAGTCAAGGTGCTGCCCTTGAGGTGTAAGCACGGTCAGTTCTCGCGGTTCGGGCCTGGCGCTGTCTGCACGTAGGACGGATGAGGCAAAGTGCTGCCTAGGGAGGTGAAAGCACGGTCTGTACCTTGTGGGGTGCGGGGCGACATATTCGAACTGTACGGGTTAACCATTGATACAGAGATGCTGCTCGAATTCGGGTGTAAAGCACGGGTGGTTAGCTGCCGGTGCGGGATAGCTGCCGATCGTTTAGCTATAAGGGCTATCGACCAAAAAGTGGTGGGGCGTGACTGAGGCAATGTGCTGCTTAATGGTGAAAGCACGGATAGTTGGAGGGGTGTCCTATGTGGGCTGATTCCGTGATCGATTTGCATGGGCGCGGCCAGGCAAAGGTCCGTTGGCAGGACCATCTCAAAGGGGGACCTTGCCTTTGTTACTTGTTAGTAAACCTGCCTGAGTGTCTTACTTGTACGTATTCGTGGTGAGTCTTAGTACTCGTGCTTTGCCTGGTTTGCATGATTGCTTGTGATACAAGGAGCTGATGGCTCGAGAAGGAACCTTTTCTTTTGAAGGCTGATACCATCAAACAAAGAGGACTACAGAATCTGTGGGGCGGATTTGAAGTTCAAGTACTCACACGTGAACGACAACGAAACGACTCAATGTTTGCAAAGGATGGATGGCTAGCCTGTTTCTTGGGTTAGTTTCATTTGCGACAACGCCCACCAGACGCAAGCAAGAAGTCAAAAGTTGGAAAGGGCCATTTCAGGGGAGATCTTCTATGGAGCAGTTGGTCTTCATTTTGGGACGGCCACCTTCGGAACTGAAACTCACTGAGCATGGGTGATATCCAGAATCTGTGCGGCGGATTTGCAGTTCAAGTACTCGCACGTGAACGACAACGAAATGACTCAATGTTTGCAAAGGATGGATGACTAGCCTGTTTCTTGGGTTAGTTTCATTTGCGACAACGCCCACCAGACGCAAGCAGGAAGTCAAAAGTTGGAAAGGGCAATTTCAGGGGAGATCTTCTATAGCAGTTGGTCTTCATTTTGGGACGGCCACCTTCGGAACTGAAACTCACTGAGCATGGGTGATATCCAGTATCAGTTGGGTTTTTCCTCAAAGGGGAAAAGACTAGGATCCTCTTCAGAGATTGGCAACAAGTTGGATCGAGCCATAATCCTAGCAGATGGGAAGCAAAGTGTTGGAAAGGCTTTTTGTCCGAAGAACTCTACTCTAAAGTCCGATCAGCTGATTTATTAAGTGGAGGGGAACTATCACACACACCTCTCTCTTGGGGCAAATTTTGAATTAAAGTTGATCAAAATGGGGGCAAATTCAAGGTGACCTAGCCATACTCACACGAGGGGACTGGCGAACTTTGGACCTAATAAGTTGACAAGTTTTTGTTGTGGAAAGGAAAGTTTGTTATAGGCTTTCTCTGGACCAGCAATGATGAGGAAACATATGAGTACGCTGGCTTGTGTTACGCGTAAGGCAGCTGATCAATGAAGGAACTGAGAAAGTTGAGTCTTGCATGAGAGACTTGGTATTTCGAACGGACGCTAAGGGACAGTTCGCGTTGAGATCGGATTAGTGCATGTTTCTGATTCAAAGAGAGCTACTTAAAGCCAAGCTCGATGTACACTTCTTGTTTTGACTGTGAGGCAACTAACCAGTGATGGAATTGTGAAAGTCAAGTTTTGCGCGACGGACATGGTGCTTCAAACAAACGCGAAGAGATAGTTCAGATGCAGATCAAACTGGTGCGACCCTTTGGCTTTCCACGAGGTCAATGGTTACATTTGGGCTGATTCAAAGAGCTACTTCAAGCTAAGTGAGAGGTGCATTGCGGAGTACTCAATCTTTGCCTACCTTAAAGAGCCAAGATGGAAAAGTATCAAGATCAGGCTGGGACAAGGAGAGAAATCAAGGTGCAGAAGCAACAAGGCACGAAGTGGACCATAAAGTGTGCAATCAAACGATAAATCCTTCGGCTCAGGGAGCCTTGATACCTGTGCGGAACTGAACAAATCTGGAGCTCAGGGAGCTCAACACAAAGTGCATCAAGGACAAATCAGGAGCTCAAAGGAGTTCCAAAGTCGAAATTCAGAAGCGACAGGGGCGAACATTTCAAAGAAAGGCCTCTGTCACCAGTTAATAAGGTTCTCGGGTTTTACGAAAGCGATATCAAATCTACGCTTTTCCCAGACAAAGATATATTTTCAAGTTATGTAATTTTTCAGTACAAAGAGCTGAGCCTCCAACTTGTGGTGTGCCAGCTTCAATGTTAATAAAAAGTGGCTAGTAAATTGAGTACTGTGCCAAGTAGCTTAAATGTATAGTTATTTTAATTGGGAGACACCTTTACTTTAATCTGACATCTGATGAGGACATCAGATTTTATAAAGGTGGGGTGGATGTTGTAAAGCTACCTTTACAAGCTTTACTTCCGGTGCCATCGGCGCCAGCTATGTCCCCGGCGCCAGCAGCGCCCCTGCCGCTCCCGGCGCCAACGGCGCCGGCGCCGCTCCCGGCGCCACTGTGACCAGAATCCAGCCGGCGCCAAGTTCCTATGGCTGAAAATCTTTGATCGGTTCTAGCGAAGTCCAGAGAGCTCAGATCGATGTGCAATCACCTCACACGATCTAGGCATGATTAAAGGAAGCCTGGGGATCAATAAAATCTAGAGAGAGAAAATGACTTTCTAGAAAGAGAAAATCCTAGAGAGAGAAAAACGTGTTTTACCAGCTTGGGTAGAGTGCTTGGTATGAGGGGGGGGTGCCGAATCACACCAATACTATAGGGGAGTGCGGGTTGCGACTCAGGGCGAGCTCCAACCAAGTCTCAGCCTCCCTTGCTGGAATGTTGTCATGGCTCTCGCCTTGGCATGCTAGCGCCCCGGAGACTAGGGTCGGTCACACACTTGAAATGTAACCTTCTCAAATTTGTCAATAAAGTGGGATTTTCCTCAAACTGACTCTGATTACCTTCTGGGTTTCAGTGTTCGGTAAAAGCGCCAGTTGTAAGGCCGCTTTCAAAATTTTTAACTTGGCACATAGCTGAGGGTCGTATCCCGGGACGCCAGCGGTATGCCGTCGGGACCATTCGGTCTGTGGCGCCAGCGGTATGCTGTCGGGACCATTTGGTCCAAAAACTGGTTGTTTCCATATCTGTCGCGGCTTGTGGTTCTGAGTGTTCCTTGCATGAACGTGAATGGGCTAAGCTCTTGGGGAACGGGCTCTAACCTGTCGACTGAGTTGGATGGCTTGCTTGGGTGGATGTTACCTGTTTATGGCTGTCCAGTCTGGCGTGGCGCCAGGTTGGCTTCCAGCGCTTGTGACGAAGCTTTAAGTTGGTTAAGTCTGATGTAAGTCAGACCGCTTGCTTGGAACGGATGTTACTCGTTTGTAACGAAGCTTCGAGTTGGTTAAGTTTGATGTATGTCGGGCGGCTTGCTTGGAGGGAAGTCACCCACATCGGGACCCCCGATCTGGCATGGCGCCAGGTTGGATCTCAATGTTGGTCCTCGGAACTTCAAGTTGGTTAAGTCTGATCGTTGTTGGCGAGTTGGCTGCTTGTATGTCAAGTGGGTTCGGATGGCAAGAGTTGAAGGCTGGGAAGCTAAGTCGTGGTTCCCGACTCCCTTTGGGATGCCTGCGCTACACTTTCCCAGCTAGAATTCGATCATTAAGTCCTTCGCCAACGCATCTGCACCATAATTCTCCCTGATTTCTTGGAGTAGGCCAGTCACCTGAGTTGTCATCGTTGCCATCAAGTGTTCCTGTCTACTTAGTGCGTCCGCCACCACATTGTTCTTTCCCGCCCTGTGTACAATGTCTATATTGAATTTTGAGAGAAAGTTTTGCCATCGCATTTGCTTTGGCGTGAGCATACCTTGGGATGAGAAGTACTTGAGTGATACATTATCAGTGAATGTCTTAAAGGGTTTTCCTGCCACATAATGTCTCCAATGCTCCACTGCTTGAACTACTGCGACCATTTTTTTTTCATGAGTTGGCCATCGTCGCTCTACATCACTCAATTTCTTTGAAAAATATGCAACAGGTTTTCCATCTTGCATCAGCATGGCCCCAATAGCAAAGTTTGACGTGTCTGTATGTATTTCAAAAGGTTTGCTAAAGTCCAGTAAGGCAAGGATGGGTTCTTGAGTGATCCATCGTTTTAGTTTTTGGAACGCTGCTTCACATTCCGGTGTCCAAGTCATCTTCAGATGAGTCTTGGTCTGCTCCAACAATGGTGCCACAATTTTGCTAAATGCCTCAATGAATCTCCTGTAAAAGTTACATAAGCCCACAAAGGATTTGATGCTGTGAACAGTTTTTAGGAGCCAGCCAATCCAAGATAGTCTTGATCTTCTTAGGATCCATCCGAATTCGTCCGTAGCCTATAACATGTCCAAGGAAATCAACTTCCTCTACCACAAATTCACATTTTTCTCTTTTCGCGAACAAGCTGTTCTTCCTCAGTCGTTGGAGGATAGTCCTTAAATGTTTAATGTGATCTTTGAGGCTACGACTAAACACCAAGATGTCGTCGATGGACACAATGACAAATTCATCTAAGCAATCTTGAAAAATGTTGTTCATCAACGTGCAAAAAGTGGCTAGAGCGTTTGTTAGACCGAACGACATCACCCTGAATTCGTGGCTCCCATACCGTGTTCGAAAAGCCATTTTGTGCTCATCGCCTTTAGCTATTCGAATTTGGTGATATCCAGATCTAAGATCTATTCGGCTAAAATATCTGGCGTGTTTGAGCTGGTTGAACAGGTCATCAATTCTAGGCATGGGATATTTGTTCTTGATGGTACCTTTGTTGAGCATGCGGTAATCCACACACATCCGCAGTGTCTTGTCCGCCTTTTCCACGAATAATACTGGGGCTCCAAAAGGCGAAGCACTGGGTCTAATTAATCCTTTGTCTATCAATTCACCAAGTTGTCGTTTCAGTTCCACCAACTCTTCTTGGGACATCCTATAGGGTGCTCGTGAAGTTGGTTCTGTTCCTGGTACCAACTCAATATTATGGTCCACTGGTCTTCGAGGAGGTAACTTAGCTGGGAGTTCTTCTGGAAACACATCACTAAATTCCTCTAGCAAATCTGCCACCTCCTTTGGCAAGTTTTTCTGTTGTGCATTTTTCCCTTCTGGAACCTCTCTGCAGATACAAAGAAAGCACTTTGACCTTTTCCCTTTCGCCATGCTTTTACTTACAACCTAAAAACCCCTGCAACAGCATTCTTAGAACAGACTATTAAAACATAGTAAATCCCCTGAGCTCCCTCTTGCCAACCATCATAACCACATTTTTCAACATTTTTCTCAAGGAAGATGGCTTAAGAAGAATCACTTATGCTAAAGAAAACTTACCTACGATACCATGGTAGACAAATTTAATCTCATATACCATGCAGGCGTCTACGCCTCTCCCATACTCGGGTGTAATTTTTCACCCAATGGAACATACAAGTAACAACTACGGATTTCCACTGTCTCCAATACAATATGCATTGCCATGTACCTACAAATACCACTATTTGGGATTGTGCCGCACAAAGCACATATGCATATATCATGCTCCAATAGTAATTCAACCCTAGATCTTGGCCCATTCAATGTTGTGGATAAGACAAAACACCACTATTCAATACAATATGCATTGCCACGTACCTACAAATACCACTATTTGGGATTGTGTCGCACAAAGCACATATGCATATATCATGCTCCAATAGTAATTCAACCCTAGATCTTGGCCCATTCAATGTTGTGGATAAGACAAGGGTAGTAGGGTCAAGGGAGTTGTTACATAAGAGTTGCTTATTTGGTTGCTTAGTTGATTGTAGTTGACTAGTGAGGGTGGACTTTTGAAACCGAGCCTTTTTGTGTTCAGATCGAGATTTTTCTATTGCTAAATGTCACCCATTACAACATCTTGCGTTAACATTGTAAAAACCATGAAATGTAAAGAAACTACCAATCGAACATTCATGGATCCAAAAGAACAACTTATTTTCACCTTTACATCTGTGTACAAGAAATGATTGTTGGCAATACAAAACAACTACGTAATAGGAAAAAGGTACAATTTACTAGTAGCTAGACTTGTTAACTCAAAGAATCACAAGCACTCCATAGGGGCATATACTTCCCCTAGGCATCTAATCAAATTCTGGGCCATGTCACCAATAACTATTTTTTCCATTTCATATTAGGCCATATGATGCTTTTCACATAGGTCGCCATGGGCTTTCCCACATACAATAAGGGCAACGTACGATTTTGCCAAACACAACAAATAAAAACGAGAACTATTGTCTTCATGGATACGTTCTCCCACGAGTGAGTGCTTGAAAGACCTCGACTTCACTCAGACTAGCTTGATGAATAAACATGTTGGTAACTTTAATAAATTCTGGTCTGTGACTGCTATCATCTTCTATGTCCACAACCAAGGAAGGCCTCATCTTCTATCACATGGTCTCTCTCTCACCCTCTAAATTGGTTCGATTGTGGCCACTGACATCTTGTTGAACTGTTTGTGATACAGGTGTTGGATTGAATGAATGCTTTGATGAGCTTCTATCAATTAAATTCTTCAAGCTTGGTCCAGCACCCAAATATTTTTCCATAATATATGCATGTTGTTTTGCACTTTGCAAAAGAGCATTTGTCATGTCATATACAACTGTATCATACAAGGAAATCTTATCTTTTTGGCCCTCTCCAACAAGCCAGCTACCATGTTTGGATTCCGAAATATTGGTTCGTGGAGTTTGCAGCAACATTCTTATCCAACACCTAACACATGCAAACACAAATGTTTCAATATCTAGTAACAAAAACTATTCATGATGATCAACTTCAATGTGTGCTAAAAATCAATCATAATTTGCAGTCTTTCTTATAGAAAAACTTACTGTCACCATGAAATCACCCCAATGAGCAATTCTGACATTCCACCAACTCAACCAGCTATCCAAAGTTGGGATACGGACTCCTTCACTTTTGCTATCTGCCACCACTGCCTAATCAACTTGTAATGCTCCAATGTTTTTTTCCTGGTCGCGGCAGCCCTCCAATTTTCGCATAATGTCTTGTGTTGAGCCTATTGTTCCTTGGGAACATATGCATTGGTGTGTCTCAAGAGGCTTTGTTCCCAATAAAACATGCATGACCTCTCACGACTACTCATGACATTATCTGTGCTCCCATTATACATTGTTCTAACTGCCTTCTAGTTTGTCGTCTGCCATGAACCCACAAAAGTCGGCATTGTTGTGCCCAAAATGCTCCATGACTATGTTGAGCATATCCCAAGATAGAATTTGTGCCTCAGTATCCTCTTCATCTCACATGTAGCTATGCTCAATAGCTCCTGTACACTGAACAAGAAAAATCAAGAGTATGTTCATAAGTTTATCTTCAAATTGAAAAAGGTTTTGTCCAACACGGTTCAAAAAGAAAGAAAAGAACCTTGGGTTGTAGACATGGCATGCCATTGTTGACCATCCAATTACTCTTATGGTGTGTTCCAATTGGACGCAAGCATTTTTTAGATCTACATTACTTGTTCGTCACATTCGATTTACTAAATCCACTTATGAAGCAGGTCCCTTTGTTGACATTTTGTAAACAAAGCATCGTTCTTTCAAAGAACCTTGTCCTAGAAATCTACTACCATGAAAGAAGTCATACATTGAATTCTTCTGGTGTAGAACATTGTCCAAGCCATCTCCTGAAGGCATCACTATGTTCTTTGCCTTGGAGACCATCTAACGTAACCTGACACATATACACCATAAATTGGAACTTATTTCGTGGGGTTCAAAAAAAAAAATGCCAAAACAAATATTTAT
This sequence comes from Diphasiastrum complanatum, assembly GCA_029204225.1. Lineage (NCBI taxonomy): Eukaryota > Viridiplantae > Streptophyta > Lycopodiopsida > Lycopodiales > Lycopodiaceae > Diphasiastrum > Diphasiastrum complanatum. The sequence goes on along the minus strand of CM055094.1, from coordinate 11,861,224 downwards.
TTATTAATAATGGTGTACCTTCTATTATGGACAAAAGGAATCAACTCAACCAAAAAGTTTCCAACCTCCAGATTCCCCACAACCTCATCTGGTAGGCTATCATGCTTGGTCATAGTTGATGAGATCAAATCCCTTGCAATCATCATTTGCACTTTTCGTAGTCCAGCATTCTTGTCAGCCTTTACCGCCCTTTCAACCAAGAGTCGAGTGTTTTCAATACTCCTCTTCGATGTCCCTGGTTGCACATCATGTAAATGGTTTCCAGAGTGTATCATCAACCTAGTCAATGTCTCATCGTTTGGCATCACATAGTACACAATGCACGAGCAAGTGTCAACACATGTTGCATGTCGTTTGCACAAGTGACAAGTAATGTTTCCATCTGAATCTGCCATGTAACCTAGTGGAAATTTCTCCTTCAATAAGTCCTTTAAGAAGGTTCTATTGTGGTGGCAATTATTTATCTTGTGGGGACAAGACACACTAAAACACTAGAACACCCCAGCACAATAACTCACTCGACCCTTCAAACGCCATGTTGCTTGTTATTGGTTTGGTCCAAGTGTGCCCGTCAAATTTATGCTCCATGCCATTCATCGAATTAACTCTGTTGAATGTGGGAGGAAATTCAAACACGATGTCACCATCATAGAATCCAGGGATGTCATCCACTTTCATGCATGTTTAATCAGTCTAGAATGTAGTGTGGATCAAGTTTGGGAAGTAATCGTTGGAATGACGCTACGTCCAATAGATTTACTAGTCTCAATGGGGGCAATACCATCGTCAAATTCAAGTCCCTTTTCATAGCAAGTTTATTGGACTATTTGATTCTATTGACAACGTTGGTGATTGCATCTGCTCTCTAAAAAGTGGTGTGTCTATATCAAACTCGACATCTGTGGTTTCCTCATCCAACAATATAGGTTGTAATGCACCATTTTCATTTTGTAGACCATGGGCTGGCTGGTGGGATTATCTTCCTATGTAAAACTTGCCTATGAAGGTATTTGTGTTTATAATGTCATTGAAATTTTCTTGCCTAATCGCATTGTAGTGGCCTGATATAGATGCATCCACTATGAACTAAACATTGCCCCCTATGTCCAGTTGCTCCTTCATTGGGACCAGCAAGGATACACCACCTTCCACGGCCACAATGGCATCGAAGCTAACCAATTTATATAAAGCCCCCAGTCTCTTTTCTAGGTATCCCTTGTTGATAACATATTTGCCATCTAGCAAGGGTACATTAATAGGCCCAACTGTACTATTGGGAAACTCGACTGTTGCCTCCATCTTTCTTGCTCGCCACGCAATTTAGTGGAACTCTACTTGCAAAGGTTACAACAAGAACAAGCCAAACACTAGAAAGATAAAAAGATCTTTGCCATAAAGAGAAACCAAGTCGCAATAAACAAAATAACTTGAATTCAAACTCAAATGCAAAAAACGAAATAGGATCTTTCAAAATAGCCCGACATTCTAAAAAGTGGACATTGTGACTTGAAATTTGAAGCAGAGCGACACATAGAACATCAAAAAGGAAGGTGGGTCATGGATGTACTTCGTCTGCCCTGAGCAGTAGGATCCGTCACGTCTTCATTTTGCAAAAGTACAGTGGCAAAGAACGTCGGATCGAAGAGTCCAAAGATCAACTTGGAGCATAGGCACAAAGTGGACAACTTGTGCACCAGGTCCCAAGAAAAAATGATGATCTTGTTGTCTTTGGAGCAATTTAGACGAGCATAAGAGAACCGATATACATAAAAAATTCAATTAAAAAATAAATGCAGCATGGGAATCCCAAACGGTCGGAAGCCTAGCACCAAGAGCCTAAGCCCTATTTCTAACGGCTCCACAAATTTAAAATGGCTCTAAAAAAATTACTAGGTCCATCGACGTACAATGAGCCGGAAAGCTCCAGCCTGCGACATCGACCATCGACCTCCTCGAACTACCCTGCGACCTCCATCGGCCTCCTGTGCATGCGACCATCAACGCACCTCAACCTTGATTAGCGTGACCTCTGTGACCTTCCTAATCGATTGAATCATCGCATTTGGGACTCATCACAACTAAGGCACAACTCAGCTTGAAAACGATTCCTCACCAGCTGCCAACAAAGCTACCAGATGCCATGAATCCACAACTTTGCATAGTAGGGTTGAGCAATCTGAGAGCTATGGCTTCTTTTTTTTTGCTTCGGATCTACTCAACCAGCCACCACTTATTTTCATAGGAGGATTGTGGCCAGGTAGGTATTGGACTGGGCAATTAGAAAGTTGCGGATCTATCAGTACATCTCTATGATCTGACCACGGTACACATCTACATGTTCTGCACTCATTTTTTCCATGGCTCGAAGAAATGGAGAAGCATCTATGCCGGGGAAGAATAAGATGAGGCCATACCATGTCTTTCAATGGAAGTTACCGACTAGTTGGTTGTTGATGGGCCTAAGAGCATGTACTCTCCTAAATGGAAAGATAGTGCAATATTATCATGAGAGCAGAAGAAGTGTCCGTGGTAGTTGGACTATCCTCAGGGCATTGTATCCCCATCTAAAAAGGACATATATGATCGAAGGCTCGTGTTGCAACAAGGGAAGAGTGCAAATATTGAATTTCTCACGCAAGGATCAGCCTCCAAGAGACATGCATTTCTAGTCCGAGCTAGTGGTGAGCTTAGAACAAAACGTGCCTTGGACTATAGAGAGGACGCGCAAGAGTTGCAGCACTCCGAAGGCACACCGGTGGATGACGACTTCGTAGACCATATCACCACAAGTCTTGGTGAGATTATCGTTAATCTTTTTATTTTTTTTCTTCTTGCCACAACTGCATTTGAGATTGCAAGCACATATGTTGCGGATCATGGTGGTTTGTTAGCACGTCCCTCTCTGAGCATTTTTCCTTCGTCGATTCATTTGCTAAAGCATATGGGTTTTCACTCCATCGTTGCCTTAAAGTTCTATGCGAGAAGGTTACATTAGACACAACCCATGAGAAGAGGTAAATAGACAAGTTTGGCATAAGGTTGTTTGGTCGACTGTTTAGCTACACTTTTCATTAACGTGTATTTTTTTTGCAGGTGGTCCTCCTTGTCACAACCTTATACCATTGCACGGGGTGTCCTGCCCTTGCAGTCCATAGGCGAGAAGCCAATCATGTCAATAAAAAAGCCTTCTCAACGAAGGCCAACTGGGTTATGAACTTGAATAGTGCCACCCTCACCACGGTTGATGATGTTATTTTTCACGACTGGGGACAGAATCGTATCGTGTTGCAGAATCGTGATTCCACAATTAAGATTGATCTTGATACCTGGATTGTGAAATCGACTGACCAAAGAGCCATGGTTTCAAGCTCTACTACTACCATCCATTCTGACGACGAGCATCATATAATGGACATCTGAAGCCACTAAGGCTTTTCACAAACTCAAGACCACATACATAACTTGCCAAAATCTAGAACAGCAGTTCCCGGTGGATGAGGATGAATCCAGGACGTCCTCCCCCTTAGATGAGCAAAGTAGAACGATGTAGGTTAATCATTAAATCTGCCCCTTTTACATTGATAGCAGGACAGTTTTATCGCATTTGTAACGACGCCGTTGTGTCCTACCGCATGAAGCGTCCCAAGTAGTAAGCATCGCCCACGAAGGAATAGGGGGAGGGCATTTCGTTGTCAAAGCTACCAATAGGAAAGTACCGCAACACAGCCTGTGGTGGGCCACAATGTTCAAGGATATTCACTATCAGGTTAAGAGGTGTGACGTGTGCCAACGGTTCAACCGAACCTAGGGAAAGGATAGAATGTTGTTACGACCTATACTGGCTGATTTGCCATTTGAGAAATGGAGAATTGACTATGTCAACCCTATTCATCCAGCTGCCCGTGGCTCCCAAGCTCGACATATTATTGTAGGCACCGACTATTTGACGAAATGGGTAGAAGCCAAGGCTGTGAGGAAGGCTGATGCCAACTCCGCTTCCAAATTTCTGTATGAGAACGTCTTAGTCCATTTTGGGTGCCCACTAGAACTCGTGAGTAATTGCGGAACACATTTCCTAAATGAGACTATCACTCACCTATTATCCTCTTATCCTCTTATCTGGTTGTCCACAAGAAGAGTACACCCTATCACTCGTGCTGCAATGGACAAGCAGAATCGTCAAACGAGATCCTCTGCAGAATTATCATGAAGATGGTTGAAGCTTTGCGATTGGACTGGGAACATAAGCTTCATGCAGGTTTATGGGCTTTTATAATCACACTCAAAGTGAGTACTGGACAAACACCATTTCAGATGGTGTATGGACATGAAGTTGTAATGCTTGCCGAGTTTGTTGTTCCAAGTTTGAGAGTCGCCATCGCCGAACGACTTAGTACAGAGGAATCCACCAAGAGGAGACTATAAAACCTTCTTCAACTTCATGAAACTCGCTTGTTAGCGCTTCATGCCCTAGCTGTAGAGAATTAGTGGCGGAAGGCCTGGCATGATCATAATATCAAGACCAAAGTAAGGAAATTTCAGTTTTAGGACATTAATGATTTTACTTAACAATCATAGAGAGTTATTGGTTGCTTAATTAATGGATCTATCAAGTTCTACACTTTAGATCTTGATCTAGATTCACTACACTTAGATTTAAGCAAAAGCAATGGATCAAATCTTCATAAAGAAGTGAGAGAGGCCTCACACGTGTGGAATATTGTCCACTGTATAGCCTGCACCTGAAACAACAAGTACATAGGTTCTTGATAGCAATCATTCAATAAAATCACAATTCTATTGACTAGAAATCTCACAAAAGTGTAGAATGCAAAAGTCTCATCAATCTGATTAGCAGAATGATGATCCTTTTATAGATCAAGTACATCCACGAGTCTGGTATAGTCCAGCAGGTCTTCACACGCGCGAAGAGTGCCACATCACTCAGAGCTATCCATTTGATCCATCCTTGATCCTTATCCAAAGTTGACCTTCTAGAATATGGCTAAAATCCAAAGAGCTACTAGTCTTCTAGAATATAGGAATATTCCCTATAAAATAGGATCTAAGGAAAATGGTTAACTCTTATCTTCTAGAACTCTATACACACGTGTGAACATCCACTTGCCATGTGGGAGCATTTACTCATGCAAGGATAAGCTAACCTCTAGGTGACTAGTCAACTTGACTAAAAACTAGTCATATCATGTTCGCACTTGACTTGATTGATACAAAATCAAAGTAGATATTTACAGATATGAAAAGTACTTTCTTTCACATGTGGGAACAGGCTCCACACATGTGAAATCAGATCATGAACATTGTACTCATGATTGATCTTTATTTACAATAAAAAATGACAAGTGAGAAGTGAAAATTTTTAACACTCCTCCTCACTTCTAACCTGACAAATCTAATGTACATCTATCTACAATTCCAAGAGCATATCTTACCTTGTAAATTGGATATTTGGACAGTGGCTTGGTTAAGATATCAGCTATGCATTCGGATGATGGTACATGATGTAGTTGCACCTCCTTGGATTGTACCTTCTCCCTCACAAAGTGGTGAGCTATCTCAATATGCTTTGTTCTAGCATGGAAGATAGGATTGGAAGCAATTTGTTGAGAAGCTTGATTGTCACAATATATGTAAGAGATCTCCTCGGCCTTTCCATCAAGAGTCTTCTTAGCCATAGGAGCTCTTTAGTTGTTGAAGTCAATGCCTTGTACTCAGCTTCACAAGAAGATAGTGAGATAGTATCTTGCTTTTTGAAAAGCCAAGATATTACTCCTCCGCAAAGGAATGTTGCAAATGCACTAATGGACTTTCTATCCATCTTGTCACCTGCAAAATCTGAATCCGAGAAGGCTCTCAAGTGCAAGTTAGATCCTTCATAAAGTATGCCAAAAAAATCTAGTACTAGAAACATATCTAAGCACTCTCTTGGCACTTTTCCAATGATGCACTAAAGGAGCTTGCATACTTTGACTCAACTTGCTTACACAAAAACTTAAGCTAGGTCTAGTGATGGTTAAATAGATTAGGGAGTCTATAAGCTTTCTAAAGAGGGTGATGTCCTCAAAGGATGCTTCATCACCTTCATTAGTTGCTTTCACAACATGCTCCATGGGGGTGTCAATCCCCTTACAATTTTTCATACCAAACTTTTCAAGAATGGAAGTAGCATACTTAGATTGACGTATGAAAGTACAATTGCTACTTCTATACACTTCTATCCCAAGTATAAACTTTAGGAAGCCTAGATCTACTAGCTTGAACTCACTAGATAAATCAATTTTTACTTTGCCTATGCCTTCATCATCATTTCCTGTCATAATGATGTCATCAACATAAAGCACCAAAATGATGATCTTTCCTTCATTACATTTGAAATATAAAGAAGGTTCATAAGCACTTAGTACAAATCCAAGGGAATAGAGAAAATCATGCAACCTAGAGTACCAAGCTCTAGGTGCTTGCTTCAAGCCATATAGGCTCTTCCTTAAGTAGCACACTTTTTGCTCCTCACCAACCTTGATGCATTGATTAATCTGATAGTTACAATCTTAGCTACAGGTGCAAATGTTTCTTCATAATCCAATCCTTTTACTTGAAGAAATCCTTTAGCAGCAAGCCTAGCCTTGTACTTACTAATAGATCCATCTTGATTGTACTTTATTCTATAAATCCACTTACATGCAAGTGGCTTCTTCCCTCTTGGAAGATTTACAAGATTCCAAGTATGATTTTCTTCTAATGCATCATACTCTACTTGCATTGCATCTCTCCAAACTTTAGAACTATATGCTTATTCAAAAGCTGATGGTGCTTCAAGCAATTTAACTAAGAAGGAGTAAGAGGTAGAAGATGTAGAGTCTTCCTTTTGCTTTCCCTTGTCACATAGGTGAGCCTTGAGGGCTCGGCCTTGCTTCTTGTTGATCTTCTCGGCCCCCTTTTACTAGGATCTTTGTCTCCATCCTCGGGTTGTCAAGATCCTACTCGAATTTGTCAAGATCCTCCTCGCGTTTGTCAAGATCTTCAATGCACAATGGGTTAGATCCATTAGACAAGCTTTTAGAAAATTGTGACTCATCAAAAAGTACATCCTTGCTTACCTTTACTTTCTTGGATATAGGATCATATATCCTATAGCCCTTGCTATTTTCTTCATAGCCAGCAAAAATCCCTTTGAAGGAGGTAGCATCTTCCTTCCTTCTTGTCTCCAAAGGGATGTGGACATAACAAATACATCCAAATATTTTAAAATCGTTTACATTGGGTTTCTTACCAAAGAAAGCTTGATATGGTGAGATCCCATCAATAGCACTACTATGAAGTCTATTACACAAGTAATTAGCACAAGTTATAGCTTCTCCCCAAAATGAGATGGTAAGTGATGCATCATGTCTTAAAGACTTTGCACATTCACATAGACTCCTATTTTTCCTCTTGGCCACCCCATTTTGTTGGGGGATGTAGGAACAAGTGTATTGCAATTTAATGTCGTTGATCTCACAAAAGTCTTTCATTTTATTGGAGGTGTACTCTCCTCCATTATCACATCTTAGTGCCTTGATGGAAGTACTAAGTTGCTTCTCAACTAGAGACATGAACTTAATGAAAGCTTCATATACAAGACTTTTCTTTGATAGTAACTCAATCCATGTGAGTCTAGTACAATCATCTATAAATGTTACATACATCAAGACACCTCCATTACTTGCATGTGAAAAACTATGTACATCAAAATGTATGAGATCCAAGGGAGAGGAAGATCTTGATGAAGATCTCTTGTAAGAAGATTTGTGTGACTTTGCAAGGCCACATGCCTCACACATCTTTCCACATTTTTTGAAAGCTTTTGGTAGGCCGAGAGCTAGTTCCTTGCTTGCCATTGACTCCATGGATTGAAGATTAGCATGGCCTAATCTCTTATGCCAAAGCTCCACTTGAGATAGCTCCTCCCTAGCCAAGTTCACATTTTCATTTGCAACATTAGCATCCAACTTGAAAAGTCTACCTTGCTTAATGTGACTAGCTATGCACTTAACATTTTTCAAGATGGAACAAACTCCATTCTTGAAATGTACATCTAGTCCATTGTCCATTAATGGAATAGCTACAAAGCTTTGGTCCTTCATAAAAATTTATGAGAATGGCTACACATATTTATGGAGTTTGAGGTAGCTTGAGGAAGAACCACATCCACCCACCTTTCAATCACATCTAAAGTGAAAACTAGAGTCTAAGTGACATTTGTCACATCTCATGCATGTATCTCTACCTACTTTTACCAAGTGTCCTACTTCTAACTAGAATTGTACAAATCATCATGCATGTGTCCATTTCACTTTGTGCATGCCTTGCATGTCACTATGGATCACTTACAATAAATGCATGTGATATGCCACGAGTTTCTACAAGCATATTAATGCTATTTCTAAGTCTACAATCTATATGCAAGTTGTATTCAACCAACTAGATATGACAAATCCATATAGCTCGAGTTCTATCTAGGCCAAATTTGGCATTCACATTTATGAACCAACATACTTGCATAGTACAAAGTTTGTAGCAAGCCTAAAGTCAAGATAGATTATTTTTCAATTTCAACAATGGTTACAGATTGGATGAAATTTGTAGAGATATGCTATGTTGTGAATCATTGTGTAAGATCATAATTTCTTTGCGCAAAATTCTAATCATGTGGATCTACAATGTAGTCCTTGGACTGAGGTTTTATGCATGCATAACTAGTCATTGAAACATAGGCATATTGATGAAAATTGTATAGAGACAATTTCTCACTAGGTAAATTCTCGATGAGAAATTGCTTATAGACCTAGGTGGAATTAGAATCAGATTGAATGTGGTGTTTTGGATCCACGCCTACACATTTAAATATTTTCTAAATCAAATATAGCTTACGGAGTCAGGAGTGATCCTTCTGAGTTAGTTGTCGTTATCAATAATATAATCTTATTATTGATGATATATATTGCTTATAAGTCACAACCTTTCTAAATGATTATTTGATTCATTTCAAGAAGTGTTTGTGTGTAGAAGACACGAAACTTTTGGCCTTAATCTTTATCCCGGTTGGATGAAGATAAAATATTATCCTGATAACTCAGGATGGAGTTGGATAATGGAGGTAAGCCAAAAGTCAGAACTTCATGTAATGAAGTTTTGGTGAATTTTAAAGTTATTCTGGATAAGAACTTAAGATAAAATCTAGACGTATTATAGATTAAAGCCAAACTTTTGAATGATACTTTATATCATGTCTAGAGTGATAAGGGCGTTTTGAGGTTTACAATCCTTATTTAGGCACCGTAAGTGAGTTGGGTTAGTCGGAAACTTTCCAGATGGAAAGGACTTTTTAGAACAACTCATGTATCTTCTAAGAATTTTTACGTGTACTTATAATAAAGTATGATCTTGGGAATCTGGAGAGTTGTGATTTGACAATCATAACTCAGACTCTATGATATACCTGATCGATAAGAGAGGGTTGTGGTCATGGTAGATTACCCCGGATGAATAAATAGGATAGCAAAAATTTGGTAATGATTGGCCATCTTCCAAATCAGTTATGTTTATTCAGGTAAGGACTACCATGGATGCATCTGATTCAGCTTAGGTACTTGTTGTTAGGTTTTACGGATTACCTAGTAACATCATGAACATTTATGATTCAAAGTTCATCGCTCACTTTTGATTCGCCGTATTTGCTAAACTAGAGACAACTTTGAGCTTAAGTTCTTCTGACCATTGGTCAGACGGATAAGGACAAATCAGTTGAGGGAACAAATGCTTCAAGCATTTTTTCCGACGACAATCTCATAGCCCTTGATTGAGTTGCCTATGCTAGGATATCATGTTCTCTTATTGATTATAGGACAAGAATCCGATGAATTATGATTAACAAATCATAGTTCAGATTCTAGTTATACTTGATCGTTTAAGAGAAAGATTACCTGCATGATCAAAAGGTTAGATGATATTTGCATTTATATTTTGATGACAATCTCCTCAAAGAGGAAGTTATCCTTGATCCAACAACCCGTAAATTAGTTGTGACTATATTGCTAGTTGCTGTTAGTTCTGACTGTTTCCTTGATGCATGAAGAGCCTAAAAGATAAAGTAATCCTTACATTTACAGACCTTGACCAAAACATTTCATCATTGGTGTTCCTGGATGCCAATTTACCCAGATATCTTTAGATAACCAGTTATGTCGCTGAAGTATTCGTTGTGAATTTAATACATACCAGTCCGTTTACCATCATATATACATTTACCATGCAAAAGATGAGATTATTCTCTCTCTTGGGGAACGATCAAATCTTTTATACTACATAATTCATCATTTTTGTGGAAATCTATAACGAGTAGGCCACCACAGAGAAGCACTTTCCCACAGCCATTCTCACCACTCAAATGCATCTCATTGTGCATTTTGTTAGACGAGGTGGCCATTGCAGGTACATCATATATTGCATCAATTGCCTATTCTTAGTTCATCCTAGACTATTGCTATATTGTGGTAAATCCCATGTTCTCTCGCTAACATTGATCCATTTTTGAAATTCAGGCACTGTCCATAGCCGTTGGATGTTTTTTAGGGAATGATTCATGAAAACATTGAAAGGCTTCATAAGACAAAGAGCAAGGCCTGAGGGTAGCATGGTGGAAGGATGGCTAGAGTCCATGGTTTACATCACATAGTTTCTTGCTCATAGCGATCCTTCTATTCCTCATCTTTGGGATAAGAAGGATGATGAGCGTGTTGTTGGGGAGGTTCCTCAAGGAAAAGGAGCAATCATGAGAATGAGTGAGTCCTTCAGGGAGAAGGTAAGTAAGTTTTCCATTCTTAATAGCGAGGAAATGCAAAAGTGAATCTCGCTATACGAAGAGGCCAAGGCTCGTAGACAAACCATTCGAGCCACTTCCAGGAGAGGGCATAGAAGATAACCATATCCACTTGACCTCACTCTTCTACCCAAAGACATGACACTTGAGGCTGCATGAGGCCCTTAGAGAAGCCTTGGGAAACAATCAGAAAGTAACAGAGAGAGGGCAAGAATATGCAAGGGAGTGCGATTGACATGTAAGCTATGATGATCAACATTCACATGATGTTAATTAAAACAATTGTCGTGCAATTTTGTACATGTTTGTTGTATCCCTAACACATTAAGTTCCATTTTGTTCAATACAAAAAATACAATGCACTGAGTGCATTGACAAAAATAGAAACACGTGCGATTGTGGAGTCATGACAAATTTTACTCAAGAGAGCCGAGCAAGCATGGCGGACACCAATTTACTCTCTTCTCAACTTGATTATTGTGGGACAATCAATGACATTCTCGAAGTTGGATTTAGGCAATTAAGCTTTTTCATATTTGATGTCAAATGGTTCAAAGTTATTTGCAATGGTCCCAATGCAACTGTCAGGAAAGATGAGAGTGGTTATTTTGCCATTGACTCTACCAAGCTTTGGATAGATCAAAGTGATACATTTCTTTTTCCTCAAGAATGTGAGTAGGTACATGTCTTCTATGTCTTCAAGATATCTATGCTCTTTTATTGTTAATCCTATTCTAATATCTGAAAAACTTTTCTTAACGATTCATGATTTTTTAGAAGATATGCATTTCCTTGTAGCGACTTTCTTATGACACTCTCTCATGACAATAAGAAGATATACATCTAATCTGACTTTCCAAGAACTAAATGCTTTGCATTCAAAATGTATTTCCATAATTTTGCAATCTTTCACAATATCCTAATAAACCATTATGCCCATTGTAGATCCATATCAACCATTAGAAAAAATTTGGCCTTGAAAAGGGTCCTATAAGAATTGCCATATAGGATGATAAATTTTTGGCAATGTGAAATACAAAAAAACATCTTTTTCTGCTCATACTCTTGCCAGTACAATATTTGATGGTTTAACTATTCTATGTATAGTAAAGTCTGTGGCTATAAAAATTGTACCTTTTGAACCATATCTCGTATTGAGAGAGTTTTAGTGCCACTAAAAAACCCTCAACGAGAGCTTTCCAATGACACCCGATATGATCTAGTTCTGAGCTACGGTTAGAAAGATATTGTTAGTCAAAGTTATAGGCGATTAAACTTGTTTGTTAACCTGATATCGCTTTCGAGTGCAGTTGATCAGTTTGACTGACTCCTAGCCACCTGGAACTTTGATTGACAATATCTTTCTTACCATAATTTATAACTGGATCAGTCATTGGAAAGCTCTCATCGAGGATTGTTTAAAGGCACCGTAATTATCTCAATATGGGATGTAGTTCAAAAGTTACACCATTTCTTGTTGAGCTACGACTTTTGAGGAAAAAACATAACAATTATCTTTTTGAAAGGCCCTTTTTGCGTTCAATTTTTTTCAAATTAGTTGACTTATTAAGGAGAAGATCTAGATGTTGTACGGTATTAAGATTTTGAGGATACAAAGTCCCATACATCCACAAATCCAAATTTTTCTTTCCTTCAATCCTATAATGTAGATGATCCTCAACAGATATTGATGATCCCTTGACTCCTCGTTTTTGTAAAGGTGCCAAGCCAATAGGAATGTCCAAATGGAGATCATACAAAGTCGTCATTATAGAAGTATAAAATCAGTCACAAGCTTCAAAGTGTTCCAAATAGAAACAATAATTTTTTTTTTGTTAATGCAATAAACAAATATATCCTTACCTGATGCAACATCACCAATTTTTTATGAATGCTTCTATAAAATTAGAAGATATTAGAACTCAAAATGAACCCTTTATAAAGATGTTTTTTTTTTTTTTTTTGACTTTGCACATTTTCAACTTCCAAGTGGCCTAATAAATTGTGTCCATTTGTGACGAACTGTTACAGTGCTTGACGGACGAAAATATTTTTGGCATGACCGAACTTTGGTGATTTTCAAAACTCTTGTCGGCGGGCAGCACTAACGATTGTGATTGGACCACCGTTATTGTCTGAATACTCCTTTGTTGTCTGTATTTGTAAACTCGAGGTTAATTTGGATTCAATAATCATGAACTGTAGTTAACTAATCGTTGTAGTTTAGGAACTTTTTATAATTCTTAGGTATACCTCTCATTCTTTTCATTGTTTTCATTCTCATTTGTACTCAGCTTCCATAGACATATTTTGGACTAATGGCAACACATAATTGGAAACCAAGAGGAACCATTGATGTTATCAATATTTGCAATGAAAAAAATGCAAAAGATCAATGGATACCAAGAATATATCGAAAATATTAGTGGATTTTGATGCATCCTTCTTCAAAAGGCTCTTTCCAAAAAAGAAAAAGATCATAATGTTATATAGAAACTCTTGGAAAGGAAGGATAATGGATTTCAAATTATCAACTGCCGCATCAATCTATCATGGAAGTTTTGGTTCATCATGCTTATCTTCACATCTCTCAAACGCCAATGCTGAGAGTGTGCATTTTCCAGCCTCACAAGAAGCCACTTGAGAGCTAGAACACTTAAGTCCGACGATTACGTTCCCTAGAGATAGCATAGCATTTCCAAAAGGCACATAAATCCAATTACTCTTTGTTTCAATTCACACTCTCTTGTTTAGAGGCAACAATATTGTCTTGCCCGAGCTGCTAGCGCCTCTCCAATACATACAATTTTTTAAAAAACATGTTCTGAATCAAAATGGTATGCAAATATATTGGAAAGGGGCAATTGTGCTGAGGTGATGCGGCTACTAAGAAAAGACCTTAAACTGTTTATAAAATAGTGAAGCTCAGCTGCAGAGGATTCCTACAAGATATTTTGCCTTGAAACCAAATCACCTGGACCTGTCTTACTCAGCACAAAACTTAACTTACATTCAACATTTCAGCAGGGCTTTGCAATGCTCAGAAAACAGAAATCAGAAACCTGACTTATTCTACCAATGGCTTAGCATTCATCCTACAAGATTGAACGGAGAGAATAATAGTTTTGTGAACCAGCAACCATTGTATTTAAAACAAGAACCGAGTACATGAGGTAAAAGATCTAGTATCTGTAGAACTCAGCAATGCTATAATAATGCTCCTTTGTGGGCTCTTATGCTTCCTCTCCTGCTGATGATCGTATGCAATATTGTGCCTCATATATATATAAAAAAAACTAAGCATTATTAAGCTCCTTTTAACCTAACCTACTATTAAAAGAATGCTAAGTGGTTGTGACAGCGCGCCCTGTATTTGCACTTTGGCTGCTATCTGTACTTTGGCTGCTGTGAACTGTAACCACCTAAGAAGTGGGCTTCACTGTCAAGTACTGTAGAAGGAAGGTGTTCTGTGTTCAAACCTTCAACAACTGTTAGCATGGATTGGGTATGAGGGTCGTACTGCATTGCAGGCAGCAGTTATAGGAGGCTGGGGAGTGGTAGTGGTGGAGGAAGTATCATAAATGTGTAAATCTGACCATGTAAGTGCATCCTCTTCTCACTAGAGCGTTGCTTTGTGTGATCTACTTATGCCAAAGTTGTCGTACCATCCTGCGTGCGTTTGCGATATACACCACAAGGATGATGTCCATGTGATAGAAGACGAGGATGAGATGGATGAGTTGGAGGAGCTACGACGACTCCTCGAGAAAGGGCAGCGACAACAAGAGGAATAGCATAAGCGACAACAACTGCGCGACATCATACGCACCATCGTTCAAAAATTTCCTGACTCGTCTGAGTACACTGAGCTCTTGAAGTATCATCTTACGCAAGTTACGCATTACCGCAATGAAGGGGAGGAATGCGTTCTACATTACATATGTTACACTGATAGGCATGCATTACAAGACTCCATTTGGATGACTTATCCTGATGACGATAACGGACCAGAAGTGATTATTCTCAAGAGTATAGTTGAGTTTGATAGGTTGAGAGAGTAACATCATGCAGAGTATCATTCAGGAGCACTGACCATTCTCTTGTGCCATTTCTTTTCAAATTGCAAGACAATTGGGGCATGACTCCGTTCCACGCAGCCGTGAGCTCGGGTAATACTTGCAAAGTTTCTAAGACTGTGTGAACGCAGATGATGGTGCGGGGCGCACAGTAGCGTTGCATCGAGCTGCTGCACAGAATTGGAAATACCGCAGCGAGGGCACAGATTTAGAGGAAACACTTGAGATACTCGTCAAGGATATCGGGACAAATGTGAACGCACTCTTCTGTCCACTTCAATATCTTGAAGAACTTGTTGACGTGAGATCACTCAAGAAATCGCTGACATTTGATACCCAGAAATTGCAACAACGATTGTAGACTACAAATTTTTGAACGATGGTGCGTATGATGTGGCGCAGTTGTTTGAACGATGGTGCGTATGATGTGGCGCAGTTGTTGTCGCTGCTGCTCTTTCACTGGTTTTCGCTGGCCTTCGTAGAGTCATCATTGTTGCTCCTCCAACCTCCGCTTACAGCGAGGATGTTGTACCAATTCATCAATCTCATGCTAGTGTTCAATCACATGGACATCATACTTGTTGTCTATCGTACAAGCACGGAGGATGGTAGTAACAACTTTGCAGTCCCAATTATGACTGCCATCTCGAGTGCATTCTTATGATATTTCTCATCCAGTGCATCAAGTAGATCACGCAAAGCAACCCTTTGGTGAGAGGAGGATGCACTTACATGGTCAGATTTACACATTTCTAATAAGTCTTCCACCACTACCACTCCCCAGCTTCCTATATAACTGCTGCGTGCAATGCAGCACTACTGTCATAGCCAATCATTGCTAACCGTTTAGCGTCTTTTCTTAGTAGCCACATCGCCTCAACACAATTGCCCCCTTTCCATATTTGCATACCGTTTTGATTCAGAAAATGCTTTTTAAATAATTGCGCTAGTACCTCCGGCACACATTGTTGCCTCTAAACAAGAGAGTGCGAATTAAACAAATAGTAATTCGATTTATGGGCCTTTTGGAAATGTCATCTCTAGGAAACGTAAGTGACTCAAATCTACGAGTCTCGTCTGACTTAAGTGTTTGACTTGAAAGTCGCCTTTCAACCGAGAGATCGTTGGAAAAGTAGTCTGTGATCACAGCAAAATGTTGATGCAACAGAGATGGATGATCCACCACTCACTCCTTGCTTGCTTCAGATTGTTGGGTTATGTGAGAAGAGCACCTGCCAGAAACTAAGAGAGCGCAGGCAGAGAGAGATAGAGGACTATAGCCTGCTGATATCTCCTACGTTATATACATCCAATTGCAAAGAGATAGAACTAAGGAAAGAACGTTGCAAAAATCACATAGAAAATAAGACCCAACTGAGAGTACAAACTTCCTTCTTCTCTGAATCGTTAAACAACTCTCTACGTCCCTCCTACTTCATAACAAAAAAGACTCAGCGTGTACATGCCAATTAATGGACTCTTGGGATTGCCACATAGGGAATGTGCAGAAGGCAGATCGCTGACATCAGCAAACACATCTTTGCTTTGCTTACACATCTATGTTTTGCTTAAATACATCTCTGTTTTGCTTGACACCAACACAGATTTCTGATTCGTGTCTTCAATGAATGACTTTCTGAACTCTGAATACACAATAATATTTTCTGGACTATGGATACACAATAATACTATCTCCAGAAGCACTATCTCCTTCAGACAAAATGCATGCAGGTATCTCCAAAAGAGACTATGGTTATCTCCAAAAATGCACCTTAAGTAGAACTCTATCTTATGCACAAATAATGCAACTCTCTCCAAAAGAGATGCTATTGCTCCCAATAAAGAAGAAAGTTACATACCCACAACACAAAAGCTGTGTACCCATGTACCCACAACACAAAAGCTATGTATATATAGTAATTTTATTATATATGTGCATTTTTGTATACATATATTATACATATATCCTCAGCTGAGATGCTTTGTATCCTGCAACTTTACTTTACACTACTTGCAATGGTCCCATCTATCACTTTACTTTACCCTACTTGCAATGGTCCCATCTATCACTTTACTTTATGCTACTTGCAATGATCCCATCTATCACTTTGCCACCTTTAGCAACAGCACATGAAAAGATATATGTATATATAGTATATATATATGCAATGTATTGCATACATATATAATTATACACATGTGCTATGCTGAGATACTTTGAAGTTTGTATCGTGCAACTTTCATTACACTACTCGCAATGGTCCAATCTATCACTTTGCCTCCCTTAGCAAGAGCTTATTTTCATTTAAACCTGGCATTATTCTGTTCCTTAATAATGCCAATTGCTTTTGGTTCTTATCTGAAATGCAAACTACTTTTGATGTCGCTCGTTCATAGTGCAGCATGGACAATATCAAAGATAAGGAGATCCTTTGGAGTTTGCAAGTAGCATTGGCCTTCATGGCCCTCTCTCACTTTTAAAGAAACCCAACAAAATAAAACTACATAATAAAGTTAAACTTTATTTGAAAGCCAAAGCTTTCACAGATTCACATGTTTTGAAGCCTTTACTCTCATTTGGAGGGCAAAATGAGAACAAGTGTCATGCCCATGACTGGTCTCGGGTAGCGTGTCCACGCTAGGGACTGGTAGACCAACAACCCGTAAGTTAATTATGACTATAAGGGAATTGGGGCCCTTATGTGTACATGGTCATAATTAATGGTTGTAGGCCTAAACACTTGATGGTGGATTTATATGGGTCTATCAGTGAGTCACTGGGGAACTGGATGACGTGGGCCAGATAGGCTGCAGAGGTGTCCAGTGAGGTGTCACAATGCACTACTAGTGGTGCATAAGCCTTGGAGAGTATAAGTACACCTATTGGGCTCTCACTAGTGGATGCTTGATAGCATGACCGGTGGTAGGATGCTGCTGGTGTGATGCCTGATTCCTCTTTGTGATTGATCCATAGCTTGGGGGCTAGATCCGTTCGATCTAGGTCTGGTTGGTTGGTCTGTCCACCATCAGGTTCCCTTGTGTTGCTTGTGATTGGCATGCTTAGAATAGGATCCTTGGATTGAGGACTTTATATTGAGTATGGAAGGAAGTGGTGAAAGTGCGGATTATGCTTCCCGTAAATTTCCTTGTTTGAAGTGTAATCGGTTGTGTGGTAAGTGCACTACTAGGTATACAATCGGTTCGATTTCTAGACACTTCATATTGGTTTTTAGGAAGTAAATTTTTGGTTTTCAATTCACTTGTGTTGCCGTTTACTTCATTTGGGACACTTTTCCGTTAGCAACGAGATTAATTAGAGGAAATGTTTTTTTTTGGCTTTTTGTTCTTGAAACAGTGATTTAGGTGGTTTTGTTGGCTGTCTTTTGCTTTTTATTGAGCCAGTTCTGGCTTGAATCAGAGGAATTGCAAGAAAGGAAGCACAAAAAAGACTAATCACTGGTTGTGTGTTGGTGGTTCATTTACAGGTTTTGCATGAAGATTCTTTATGGAGTTGCAGGGTTTTGTTGCGGTTCTCAGCAAACTAACGGTGGTTTGCAGGTTAATGAGCCAGTATGGCCATTATTGTGATGATTTGGATCATTATGAAGCCTATTCTATGTGAAGAATGGCCAAAGCTGCAAATTATTAGTTTCAGATGAAAATTGTGCAGCATTTACCCTGTCTCTCAAACATAATGCGATGTAGACATGCTAAACTATAAATAGTGGTTGCTTAAGCATTTGCAGAATCAAAGTAAGGCTAAGCAAACAAGATTGGCGTCCTTTATGTAATCCCTTTCTGCAAAAAAAAATAGCAGTAGGGATGGGTTTTGGCTTCAAAGTGAAGCCAAAGCATGATTGAACTCTGGTTTCCTACAGAAAGGCAGGTTCAGACATGAAGGGATGTGATGCAACTGTAAAAATGCTCTACTTGCATTATTCAGAGCAAGCTACAAGAAATGCTAGATAACTTCAAGCTTAGCTTTAAGACTGTGAAAACTAGCCAGAACAGCACAAAAAACAGCATAATAAACACTCCAATTGCACGCCCTCCACATGCATGTTGAGCGCCCTCCTTTTACCTTGCTTCATCTGGAAGATGGAGAGTGGGCGCTTTCCCACTCGGCCATCTCTCTCTCTCTCTCTCTCTCTCTCTCTCTATTTTGCCTATCTCTCGGGCCGCTGCTCGCGACCAGCAGGAGCCCGAGCCTTCACGGTTTAGGAGGGAAAGGGATGAGAGGGGGGGTGTAAGTTATAGTTTAACTTAAGTTTTTTAGGTTGAACTAGTAGTTGTCTTCATGATGTTATGGTAGGTTGAGGAGGGGTGGGTGGGAGCATTGGAATTTTTTTTTTTCCCATGGGCTTCTTGTACCCAAGGCAGAATCAGGACTGGGCTAAATTCCTAGAGGAATTCCGTAAGGCTTTTTTTCACAATTGACGAATTATGTTCGCTTCATTAACTGTTGTGGGCATCCGAGAACAAAAGTTCTTGGACTTTTTTGACCAAGGTGTCGTTTTTTCGGAAACAGACACGACTAAAAACGGAACAGAAGCCTAAGATGGAAAGACTAAAATGGAACGAAAAAGTTGTTTCTTGATGTGCTTGAAGCTGGGGGCGTACCATCACTGTTTGTTGTTAAGAACAAGAAAAAGCCGATTCATTTTTTCCCATTTTTAAATCTGTCACTCAAGGCATAAATACTTTGATTCTTTTGGTGATCGTAAAGATTGTGAAAAGGGGTGATAGAATGTCTCAAGTGAAAATTGTATTATTGAAGTTGGAATTTGTAAATAATTCCTAAAAACTTCATATAATCGTACGATTTTTTCTGACACTTTGATCAGGAAGTGGAGGGCCTTTGTGGAGGAAGAACCTGTGATATGGGACGCAGGCAATTCCAAATGAAGATCTGAAACTAACTGGATTAGTTGTCCATAGTATGGCCATAAGTCTTAGTGATGCCAAATACTATCGGTCATAAAACGGGTGTTTTGTCATAAATTTGAGGTATTGGTCATGACCCCTTTTTTGGATATCTCAAATTTACAAAATCGGAAACCCGACAAGCTATTTCCTTATAAAGGATATATTGGTGAATTTCTTAACACATTAATTAACCCGTTTTTTTGTGATTCCTTGGAAATTTTGATTACCCTTGACAATGGACGATGTCACAGAAATGGTTAATGAAACTGTTTTCTAAAATTGTTTTCTCTACTTGAATCTTCAAGAATCCTTTTATGATTTACAGGTTAATTCTCAAGCTTGGTAACGAAGAAGATCTTTGGTTTAGTCACTGTGTAGGGACATCATTGGCATTTGCTAACAATGATGCAACATAAGATTTTCTCGTATCTTTTTTGTGAAACTTCTCCTGAGCAAATTACGAATGATATGCACCCCTTGGAAACTCGTGGCGTTTCTTGTTAAAAAGTGGGAGAGGTAGAAAGAAAAGAGAGTTATAGAAGCATCTGTCAGAGATTCCATGAGGAATCTGTTATAGATGACGGACCTTTGAAGATTTAAAGGGGGAAAAAATATAGAAAATACTCTTGCAGTAGGAAAGTGGCTGATAACAAGTCCGATTGATTTGTGTCAGAACTTGGTAATTCTATTGCTAGATGGGGGTTTGTTGAAACTTGTTCCTTGCTAGAAGCAGCCAACTTGTTCTTAGTGGGGACTGAGATCCGTGGGTTGATGCAAGAGAAGAAATTTATGCTAACAATAACAGTCTTTTGAGTTAATCTCCGGTTGAGATTTTGGATGTGAAATAGCACTCTTTGAGAAATATTCTCTCTTAGAGGATAACCAAGTCACAAGATTCTCGGTTATGATGATCCTGCCTGCACACGAGGGAGACATCCTATCCATATAATTGAGGACCTCATCGTCACTCATGGATGAAAAACAGGACGACCGGCGACTGCGGCCAAATCCGTGACTTGGAGATGTGTCACAAGACATCGAGGATATGATTGGGATAATATCTGTAACCAATAAAATATATTTAAAAAAAATACAACCATGTAGAGTTAATGAGTGCAAAAAATAGATTCAAATAAATGACTTAAGGGTTTAGAGTTTAAGAAAATAGTGATTCTTTGCATTCAACCATAGATGAATAAATTATAATACACCACAATAATCACACGTTAAACACAATATTTACACTTTATGATAAATAAATTAAACATTTCTACATGGTTTAGGGCCAAATATAGTTCAATTACATAACTAGTCAAGGTTTAAGATTACATAAAAAGCTAGCTGCATTAAAAGATAGTTGGCAAATGTACGAATAAAAATGATAGATGTAAAAACATGTACACAAGTGTCTGTAAACATGGAAAGACTAGATGTTGGGTACAGGCTCTCTACCTTCCATCAACTCCTAGCAATTCTTGTCCATCAAGATGTTAGCATCTTGAACTTTCACACTCTGTATTTGTGCCATCAAGTTGCTAGATTCACCAGTAAACTCCCAAGACTAGCCATGCTATAATCTGTGCTCAAACAAAAGCTCAACCTGAAAAAGATCAGAAAGAAACAACTTCCAACAACTAGGGTTTGACCCCAAACTAGGGTATATAGCCACTTCAAGGCAACCCTTCAGCTCCTGCTTTTGACTTTGCCACTTGGTATGGCCTCACTAGCATGACAGGGGGTTTGGGAATATAATGACCGACAATATTTGAAAATTCTGTGATTTTAGAATGCAACAATTTTGAGTTATTTTAGCATTTAGTGAAGGCCTTGGAATACACCTTAGAACAGACCACATAATATTGAAATAAATTAGTCAGGACCTTGGAACAGCCTTCGGAATACTGAAGCTAAAGTGAGGTGTATACCGAGGCTCAGACATATTCTTGCAAATTTTGAAAGACTGACCATTGTCGCGACATTTTCGAAGAGGGAAGAGGAGTGGGTGATGGTATCAAGGGATATACCTGCCGCCTTTGTCCTCTCCCTTGTTTGTTGATCCTTGGCTCCCTCTTTATCCTCCTCACTCTCCTTATTCTCCTCACATTGAATGCTCCTCTTGCTCATGCTTCTCTTGCTATTGCTCTTTGATTCTTCCTCTTGCATTTTGCTTGTTAATCACAAAAAAATGAAGGCTTGCTCGACGACGACAAGCAAAGAAAAAAGTTCTTGAATCGCTTTTTTGAGTTGAAGAAAGAGAGTTGACAAGTGAGAATACTAGGAGAGACATTTCAGAATGTTCAAGTGTTGAAACAACAAACATTCAGGCACAATGTAATCTTGGTGGTGTTTATGAAGTTCAAAGCGGTGGACATTCAAGGATGACATCATTGACACCAATTGGATTGGTGACTCTGGAACAAGTGTGAACACACCCCTCCTACAAAACCTAAAGAAGAATCAAGGACAGAAAAAAAAAAAACAAACTTGCTCGACGTCGACGAGCAAAGCAAAAAGCTATGCTCGTTGCTCTTTTTGAGCAGCGAGCATGGAAGTAAGGAATGATAATGGGACAAGGGCATTGGTGAGCTTTCCAGTGTAAGAAGATCCGATGTTGATATGCAGGACCATGTGGTCGATTCTTCTTATGTTGAAAGAGCTATTCTCGAGAGTTGTGAAACCATTACTAGAACAACAGGTGTTTCTAATACTTATGTCAATATGAGAAGGAAAGGCAGAGGATTTTTAATGCCTCGGTTGTTTAGGGTTGCATGCTCTCATGAAGCGCCTACATGTCTTGATTTTGGGAGATGACTTTCCTCTGTCCACATTGTTCAGCTTTAGATGGAAACCTAAAGTTAATAGTGGATCTTATTGCATGAGAGGAAAGGTAAAGCTACCACTGCTACCTCCCACCAGAGGATCTATTTCGATTGTATACATTTGAAGATGATGACGGAATCCACTTTCGAAAGTACATACGAGGTTTTAACAATTGTCTTGCATTCTTTTTCTTGGTGTTAAAGTTGATAAATCGACTGCAAATAGGGAGGGGCTTACAACTTAGGGTTTTTGGACGATTGTGTCATCGAATTAGTGGTCTATTACCCGGGGCCTCTCCTTCGTTTTCACAAATATACGTGATGGATGGTGAAGAGATGCAATTGAATCATATGTCTCTTAATCCTAAACTTCATCGTGATGTGCTAAAGATGTTGCAACAGATGTGATGGAGATAAGTCCATTTTGCAAGTTGTTCAAGAGTGCTTGGGAAATCATGCGTATCCACCCTACAGTGGACCTACGTCTCGCATAGTTTTTGAAAAATTTGGACAGTAGAGAACATAGACAGTACAACTCTCCCACAATGAATGAAATTGCAATCTTGATGCTATTGGATGATATCCCTTTTGACGTGACATAATACTCCTTTCAATGGAAGACCGATTGCAAAAAATTAGTCAGTTGCATTCCTCCTGTGATGTGTTGCATTATGTGTCGTT
>CM055094.1:11699858-11827843 GCA_029204225.1 Diphasiastrum complanatum | reverse complement strand
AATGATGGTGAGTGTGCAATCAAAGGAATTGACACAATTCCTATTTCTCTCTCTTTCATTTGGAGGATGTCTTGTTTATTCCATCTATTACCAAGAATTTGCTTAGTGTGAGTCAATTGCTAAGTAAAGGCCTCAAGGTTGAGTTTGATGGAGATGCTTGTATGATCAAAAGGAAGGATGTCTTGATTGGAAAAGGTAAAAGGCAAGGGAAGTTGTTCAAACTAGATGCTTGTGTTATTGCTAACCAAGTTGGATGTGTTGCAAGAGAGCAAACACCTATTCAAGAGGTTTGGCATAAAAGGATGGGACACCTCAACTTCAAGTCATTGGAGGTAATGGCCTTCCAAGTTCCTTAAGTGACATCAATCATGTTTGTGAGTCTTGTGCTTTGTCTAAGTCACATAGACTACCTTATACTAGATCTACAAAGCCTTTTCAAATAGTACATTCGGATATTCATGGAATTACTACAATTAGCAATAGTGGAGCTAAGATGTATGTAACCTTCATTGATGATTTTAGTAGATTTTGTTGGATCTATCTACTAAAGAGCAAAGATGAAGTGTATGATGTCTTTGTTAAGTTCAAGAATGCAAGGGAGAACCAATTTTCCACAAGGATCAAGTGCTTAAGGAGTGACAATGGTGGTGAGTACATATCTACCAAGTTCAAGGCCTTTTGTGATGAGCATGGGATCAAAAATGAGTATACAAGACCAAGGACCCCAGAACAAAATGGAGTGGTTGAAAGGAATAATAGGACTTTATGTGAAAATGGTAATCCATGAGGTTAAGTGCTAATCTTGATAAACCATTTTGGGATCAAGCTCTGCTGTGTGCCAATTTCTTGTGCAATAGATGGCCGAGTGCTATTTTGGATGGAAGGACACATTTTGAGATGCTATTCAAGAGGAGGCTGAGTGTCAACTTTCTAAGAACTTTTGGATGCACATTCTATGTCAACATTACTCTTGATGATAGGACCAAGGAGGATCCATCTTCGAGGAAAGGTATTTTTGTTGGATATAGTGAGGTGAATAAATCCTACAAGGTTTACATTCCTACTACTAACAAGGTGATTGTTGGTAGAGATGTCATTTTTTATGAGGGAAACATTCCAAAAGTTTCTTCAAGTACTATTGATGATGATGTGGATGGATCTAACATTCTTGATGTTTATGTAAAGGATCCTACTTTAGATGGTGATGGTGATGGACCATCAAGTCAAAAGCCAAGGAGAACATCAAGGGAAAGACAAGTACACATATTGAAAAGAGTAAGCAAGTAGTTTCTAGAAATTATGTTCTATTCCTAACCTCTTTTAATGACCCTACAAGTGTAGATGAAGCAAGGAACGAAGAGGAGTGTATCCAACCAATGGATCTTGAGTATCAAGCTCTTATGAAGAATGGAACATGGAGATTGGTGGAGTTACCTAAGGACAAGAAAGCTATTGGATGCAAATGGATAGTTAAGGTAAAGACAAACCAATATGGATCTATCAACAAGTACAAGGCAAGGTTAGTGGAAAAAGGATATGCTTAAGAACAAGGGATTGACTATGATGAGACCTTTGCACCCGTGGCAAAGATGGTAAGCATTTGAGTCATCATCTCACTTGCTACACTTTATGTATGGGATCTATGGTAAATGAATATTACAAATGCATTTTTGAATGGTGATCTTGAGGAGGAAGTGTACATGGAGCAACCCAAGAGCTACATTTTATCAACAAAGCCAAATCATGTGTGTCTACTACAAAAGAGTTTGTATGGCCTTAAGCAGGACCAATGAGTTGGTATGCTAAGCTTAACACCTTATTACTCTCTCAAGGCTTTGTTATGAATGAGTATGATCATTCACTTTATTGGTTTTCTGGAAATAATATTACCATCTTGCTAATCTATGTCGATGATATCATCTTGAGTGATGGAGACAATCAAGATGTGGAGGATATCAAGAGTGCTCTTAAGAAGGAGTTTGAGGTGCATGATCTTGGTATCTTGCATTACATTTTGGGAATAGAAGTCATTAGATCTTCTCAATCTACTTTCATTTGTCAAGAAAAGTATGCTAGTTCTATTCTAGAAAGATTTCATATGGTAGATGCAAAAGCTAGTGATACACCTATGGAGTCTCATGTAAATCTAACTATAAGAGGTAGTGAAAGATCCTTCAAGGACATTACTCTCTATAGAAAGCTAGTTGGTTCACTCATCTATCTAACCATTACTAGACTAGATCTAAGCTATTGTGTTGGAAGATTGAGTCAATTCATACAAGATCCTAGTGAGGAGCATTGGAAGCTAGGAAAACAAGTTTTGAGGTACATCATTGGAGCTCAAGATTTTGGCATATTGTATGAGGGATCATCATCTAATCTTTTTGGATTTTCAGATTTGGACTATGCTGGAGATGTAATGGATAGGAAATCCATTAGCACTCATTGTATTTTCATAGGTGATGGAGCTATATCATGGATGTCGAAGAAACAAGCCACTTTATCATTGTCATCTAGTGAGGCCGAGTAAAAAGCTCTTACACATTACACAAAGGAGATGGTATGGATCAAGAGGATGATCAAGGATCTTCACTTGCTGGATTTTTCAGAGAGCCCAATCATCTTCTATGACAATCAATCAGCCCAAAGGTTGGCAACCAATCCTATCTTTCATGCTAGGAGCAAGCATATTGAGGTGCAATATCATTTTGTGAGGGAGCAAGTCATTGCAAATGAGGTGGTGCTTCAACATGTGTCCTCAAGGGAATGTGTAGTTGATATCTTCACCAAAGCATTGGGAAAGGACTTGTTCATGAAGCATAGGACTTCACTTGGAGTGTTATCAAAGTCTATGGTAAAACTAGTTGAAGAGGGAGTGTGAAAAATTCAACTAGTTTAATTATATTTGCTACATTTCTATATTTGACAAATTGAGGCCAACTTTATATTAGACTTAAAGTTTGACTTTTCAAAGTTAATAGGTCTAAATCTCATTTGAATAGACACTTTTTGAAAGTGTGGAAAAGTTAGAAGTCGAGTTTGAGTATATTCACATTTGAATGTTGGGTACATTGAATCTAGACCCAAAAATAGAAGGATTTGCAGTTTGGAGGGAAAGCCAAGTCGTCAAATAGGGTTTGGACCTGTTATAAAAGTATGTAACTCGTGGAGAAGTAGATCTTCCCTCTTCTCTATCTCATTTCATGCTTATACATAGTTCTCTTGATATCTACTATCCATTGGTGCACTATACTTGTGATATCTTGCAATTCTATGTGTACGGACAACAACGGTACTTTATGTTTTGATTCATCTTTGATCAGGTTCTATTAGACTTTAAATTCTATTTTGTGTGTAGATGTTGATTTTTCTACATTGGCAAGATTGGTGGAGTAGTTTGTTTTGTAACCAAAGATCTTTAGTAGATTTGGATCTGAATTGATCCCAAATCTTTTGACGCAAGACATGATTGTAGATGTGTTTACCAAGGCATTGAGCATTAATGCACACAACAAATTTCGTGCATTGCTTAGTCCATGCACCGAGGGAATCAGTCGACCACTGCCTTCGTGCAGTAGTAGGATCGTTCAACGGTAGTTGCTAAAAGACTAAACGTGACTTCTATCATTATAGCTTTGTTCAATTATTGATAGGCGTAGTCATGCATTAGGAAAGAAGGCTTATTCTACTGCGCTCGATAGTTAATTTACAGACTTTGACTTATCGAATCGTTCATCCCCTTCTTCCAACATTTGGCACATAAATCACACCAACTGTCGTCGTGCCCACATATGGATTGATTTCAGATTATTATTCCATAAGGAAATCAGTAGGCCTAACTCGACCCATAAATTGATTATAATTATGGGAGGTTGAGGCCCTCATGGTATTAAAGTCAAAATTAATGGTTAGACTCCTAAAACTCAATGGTGGATTGGTATGGATCTAAAGTGACTCATAGGGAAAGTGGATGAGATGGCCTAGTTAGGCTATTGATGTGTCCAGTGAAGTATCATAGTTCACTATTACTAGTGGAGGGGCCTTGGAGGGCATAGGTCTCCCACTAGTAGAGGCTTGATTTTGGTGATTGTAGCTACATGCTACTTGTGTGATATCTCTCTCCGATTGATTTTTGTGTGGTCCATAGCTTGGGGGCTAAATCCATTCAAATTTGACTATTCATGGAGCTCGAGGTAAAGACCAAAATACCTATGCCAACCCATGCTTGAGATATGTAAAAATTGTGTGGTGGTTGAGGTCCTCCAACCTCATGATGACACTTAGCACGCAAATTAACTAGCTAGCTTTTATCTACTTTCACATACAGTATAAGATTGGATGAAAATTAATCATTCATTTTGTAAACACAATCCTCTAAATGTTACATAGTGGTTGAAATGTTTTCTCCTCACTTTAAATTTAAATATTTGTGATTCTAAAAGTCAACATTGATTATTCTATTTTGAGGTTCATTATTTTGCAATTTGAATGATGCTAGTTAGGACTCAAAGACAATAGCCATAATTATCATTTGTAAATATTTCTCATTTCACAATGAGTATTCGCATTCTCAATAGTAATGGCTTTACATTCTTGACAGTTGCAATGATAATTTCATGATAAGAGATACTATTTTTATATTTGAGCATTGACATTGTCAAAATTTGTAAAAGTAATCGTAAATCTCACAATGTGGTATTTACAAACTTATTATTAACATTCACAATCTCATGAATTTCACAATGTACTATTCACAATTTGCTAGAAGTTGTCATGAGTTTTACAATTCATGAAAATAATCACAATTTGTACAATTAAATAATCAAAATTTTGATAATCATTATCATGAAAGTAATAAAGAGAATTAAAAATTCAATACTCTCTAGTTTCACTATTTAATATTAATGAAATTCACATTCAATATGACTCATTATTTACAAAAGTCATAATTTGATATTAATAATTTTGATATTTAGTGACATCATGATCCATTACTCATAATGGAATTATTAAAAAAAAAAGAATGGTAAAATAGTGTATGATCATGACTTCTACAATTTCAAAATACTATATGACTTCATAATCATATTTAATGAATGATTATTAATAGTATTCATGATCCATTTCCAAAGTACCAACATGCAATATAAAAAGTATTCATGAACAAAATTCAAAGTATTCATGATGATAAATAATTGAAGATCTTTGAGAATATAAATAAAGTGTTTGAGGTCACCAAAGAAGCAAACTCTAGTATATACACAACAAAAGGAAGAATGTAATTGACTATTAGAACATTTGTGTCCTTCCATCTTATTGCTCAATCCGACCTTTTGTTGTAGCCAGTGATTTCTCTTGCATCTCTATCATGGATAAGGTGGCCTTTTGTATGTTTTCTTCCACTAGCTAGAGGGAGCTCATCTTTTGAATATCCTGGCAGATCTTTGTTTGTGATCTCCACTTCTAGGCTACTAGGGTTGTTCCCGCAAACACTAGCATGATTTATTGCAAAGCATCCTTTCACTTTTTTGTGGCTCAAGCCTTGTTTTGTGTCCACTGAGATCTTGATGAGACTTGGATATTTTATTGCATCCTTTGCTTTTCCTACGTGTAGATCAACTATTGTTTCTCTCTCTCTCTCTCTCTCTCTCTCTCTCTCTCTCTCTCTCTCTCTCTCTCTCTCTCTCTCTCTCTCTCTCTCTCTCTCTCTCTCTCTCTCTCATGCAGCAATTGAGAGAGCATTTGTTATGAAGGTGTAGAGCCTATATTAAAAGACTTTTCACTACAAACACCGTTATAATCCATAACATCGCCTTTAACGTTGACTTTGTTGTAAAACCCCAATGGCCAACCTAAACACATAGTATTGCCTTTGCAAAGACAACACCAAAAATAAACTCAAAATGTTTTGGTTGTCTCAAACAATGCCTTCAAGGTATTCCAAGCTTCTTTTGGTCATTTTGAATCTATGATGTAGAGAATAATGGCATCCTTCATTGATAAATTGATCACATTTTAAGCTATTGGATGACTTTGTATAGCAAGAATAGCTACAAAAATGAAAATTTTCTTATGAATTTGATAATTGAAATCTCAAATTGCACCTTAATCAAGCTTACGGTGTCACAGATTTAAGGTTTTGGTCTTAAACTAGCCCCACAAGCACCTTAAAACCCTAAAAAATGTGATTTATGGCTAACTTGCCCACTTTGAAAATTTAGCTATCCATGCACAAATCTCTGATTTTAAATATTTTTGGATCAGTTTGTAGCTAATGGCTCCCACATAGCTCCTTTCTACTCAAATTTGAAATAACAATCTCTCATTATATGATTCCATCCTTCTATTTTTGGATTTCCTACTACAAAGTTTCAGTAGGTAGAATTTTAGAAGCTGGAGCAACCTACAGAACTAAAGACAAAAAATTGGGTCTCTTCAACTTGAAGGTTTTTAAACCTTAAAGTTTGAAGTGTTGAGGCCAATATTGTTAAGATATTCACAAACTTGAAAAATGTTCCCTTAAATTTCGATCTTCGCCATTGATCTCAGGATGGTGATATAACATCTTGTGACCATTTAGCAAAGTTTAACTCACATTGATGATCTAGGTGCAATGTGCATCGAATCAATTTAGTGTACACACGTGAGGCCAATCTTTTACACTAGACACTAGCCAATTTAGTGTACACACGTGAGGCCAATCTTTTACACTAGAGACTAGCCACAACTAAGTGTCATATATATATATATATATATATATATATATATATATATATATATATATAGAGAGAGAGAGAGAGAGAGAGAGAGAGAGAGAGAGAGAGAGATTTCTACTTAATACACCATATTAGAATCTGAAAATTGCTATTGATGGGCCCTTAGATCATGACCCTGCCGAGTATATTACAACAAAAGAAATTTCACTATTTTATGCATACAACTCCTTTTTCCAACTATTCATGATCCCTATGTGTAGCCAAACCTTTGTGTGTACATATATTTTTCTATAGTGAACCAAATGAATGGGGGCTAATCTAAGGTTGGTACAGATGGCTACATGTTCTTTGTCAAATCAGTCCTTTTTATTGTTAAAATTGACGTGGTTTCAAAGTGATGAGGTTATGCACAAAACACTATTGTTAACACCACCCATTATAATAGATTTGACATTTTGGTTAAGAATATTGTTGTTGCTTGTCTTTGAGATTTACTTACCTCCCCAGTGCATCAAGGATCTTTTGGCGGAACAAAGAGTCTTTATGGATTTTCTTTTTTACCCTTTTCTACTTGCTTTTTCTGGCCATGCTTCTATAGAGGTCACACATGAAAGAGATTGATAAGGATTGCCCTTCCATGAGCCGCAAAATCCATACACATTTTCCAAAAATCAAAACTTAAAAGTAGACATTACCTATTTTACACCCTCTCATCTTATCGATTGATTTGATAGGCCCAATTTCATAACCTATGTTGACCATCTTCCTAATCACACCTTCATTTTTAGTTGCCAAAAGGAGGCCTTGCACGAGAAAATGTTTAAGAGACCATAAAGATGGAATAGTTTTTACATTCTAAACATGAAAAGAGTGAAGATGAAGTCACAGCTGCAGCTTAAACACCAGGTCTTGTGAGGTAGGCATGCATAGGTATGATAAAAGACTTAACGGTTATTTTGATATAACTGTTGTTAATAAGGTTTTCCTTATTGAACGCCTTAGCAACTTTATGACGTGATTTTCCCAATGTGTGCTCCTTTGAAAATACATTTTCTGTTATGATATTGCAAAGGTCATATTCACTCTGCCTCCACAGTTTAATCAGAATTAACATGCACTCAAAAGCCCTTAAATAGGCTTGTGTGAAGACAATTTTGCATGCTCGATATCCTTGAAAAGAATTGCACTTGCCTTGCAGAAAACATTATATGGCACTCAAAGCAAGTAGTAGACATTCGTTTGATATCACTCAGAATGAAAACACTCTTCCATCCTAAAATGATATCAACAAGCCAACCTTTTCCAGCTAGATCATGTGCATGCAATGTTACATAACAACTATGCCCTGGAAATTGACCACTTTTACACCGATGCACTCATGATTGTAACAGGTTTTTAGCGACCATGCCAAGACACCCATCACTTAAGGTCTACTTGACATGAAAACAACCTACTGCATTAGTCCTAGCATAGAAAATTGTCTACCTATCTTGAAGGTACTGATACTATGACTCGGAAATTCATGATACACCACATTTTCTTTGAGTATGAATATGAATTGTAGCTGTGGTGGACGATCTCTATAAATGGAGCACAGTGAAACCTTGTAAACAACTAAGCACAAACTTTCAGAAATCTGTCGCCTTTGGCACAAGGAACGCAGCAAACTGCATATCTTCTCAAAGAAACCATGCTGAAAAGTATAGGCCACTTTCTAACTAAAGTACCAAATACAAAAAACATCCAAACTACTTTCAATAATAAAACCACAAAAGTTGACTAAGGTTTGTATATGCTTTGTTTCATAGACTGCAGAATTTGACTGTCATTACCTTCTCTAGGGACTTTATAGGAAGATACAAATCAACCAAACAGTTTGTTGAGATTATTTGACAGTACTCCCGTAGATTCGGTTAATGCACCAATCTGCTTGTTTGAACACGTAAGTCATCAGTCAGGCACATTGCACAGTGGGATGCATTCAGCTTACTTGTTGCGGATATATTCCATACCCCTGATAAGTACCATATGCATATGCTCCAGGGTCTTGTGGAGCTGTGAACCCATAACCCTCATAACCTTGTACAGGGCCGTGTCCTTGACCATAACCATAAAATCCCCCACTCCACTGGTTTGGATCCATTTGCGGTTGACCCCAACCTGACTGAGGCTGCCTCTGTACAACCAAAAATAACAAAAGTTTGAAAGATCTCAAACATGGCAAGAGAAGTTCTATTGAGTACACCCTTGAGAACTGGTTAATTAGAAGCCTATAGGGAGCCTCCTAACACAAATTAGACAACAAATGAGAACTCTGTTCAGGAAGCAAACGTGCAATAAGAAAGAACAAACATACTTGTTTTTTGGTCGGAGTCCTCCCCCATGATAATCGGATGGTTTGTTGACCAATTATGGTGCCATGCAAGTTATGTAGAGCATCCTCAGCACTAGCTCTGCACCCCAAAAAGACCCTGAAGTTTAGGGTAAATATGATAGATTGCAAACTAGAAACCTCACAACCTAAACTAATGATGGGATGCCAAGTATATACCTGTTGGTATACTGCACAAACCCACAACCTTTACCAAAAGGAATCTTTACGTAGACAATCTCCCCAAACTGAGAGAAGACCTGCCTCAAGTCTTCATCTGTTGCATTTGGATCTAGCCCACCGACAAATACCTGCACAGAATCATCACAACTTCATCACATGTAACAAATAAATAACTGACACTGTATACCTGGATACATCTCATGGAAGTCATCGTTCATAGTTAAGATTTCATATCATTAGTCGGACACATTTAAGCAATCGTGTGGCATATATCATAGGACTTTCATGAAATGTCCAAATCAGACATGAGGGTCCGGGCCGGACGCGGGCGTCCGCGTCTGGCGTCCGGACCCGTCCGACCCCCGGGCGCGGGGTCGGAAGCGTCCATATTTTTTTTTTTTTAATTTTTTAAATCTAAAAAAATCAAAAAAAAATCAAAAAAAAAATTTTAAAAAAAAAAACCGGACGCATCCCGGGAAGCGGACGCACCCCTGGCGCGTTCGCGTCCGGGGTCCGCCACGTTAGTCCAAATATATGGTCCCTTTATGATGCTTGTTTGCTTTACAGCAGTTAATAAATAAACGCATGGATATAGAAAACAGATGTGATTATGCAAGTGGAGGTGCCAAAATCCTTTTGAGGTCTCATGAGCAAGCTTTCCTCCTAGCTTCTGATTTGGGACTATCTGGTAGCAAGAATGAAGCTCCCCCCTGCCTTGGACCACTATTTGTGTACTCTACTTTTGATATTCCGTTTCAAGATTGATCGGACGCTGACCAGATCTTCGTGCTTCTGACTCATTTGGAATGTGGTGACTATTCAGAACAACTAGAATACCCTGGCCTGGCAGTGGTCTTGACCTTTCTGATACCTCACTAGCTGGCAGCTCATCACATTGCAACTAGCTCAAACACTAACTGCTAGGCCCCTGAAGGTCATCCTCAACCACCAACATAAATTAATGCACCTAAACTGGACCATCCTGTACCCGAAACATTCGGCAAACTACACAGTAATAATGCTCTTAGTTAGAGCTTTCATCTGATACCCATATTGCCCAAAAAAAAGTCAAAAAAAAAAAACAAATTTCTGAACGTTTCTAGAAAAAATCCGAAACGCAATTCTGGACCACGTTTTGGAATCAGAGTGCAACTATGATCCATACACATGCATTCATGATTTGAAACTGGAAAGGATCGACCAAACAGGTTTCAAGAGTTTGTAGATTTCCACACATAACAAAAATAAAAAATGTGTTAAGTGCAAATTGAAGTTCATTGACTGGGTTTAAATGCTCGACAAACTTTCACGATTGAACTTTCAATGCAAAATGTTTATTTCAAGCTGCTTGTCGAGCCCCAAACAAATGTCGGCACCTTGTCTTTCTTGTCACATCATAAGTTGTTGAATGTTCTAACTATTCTTTTTTGATCATACAATCACTCCCTAAAAAACTTATCCTTGTGTTAAACCTAACATGATTGGCCGAATCGCTCCAAAGGGCCCAATAAGCTACATTGATGGCCGATTATCACAAATAGACATATAGGCTAATCTTAAACATGAACTAGGATCTCCTGAACTACATTGTAGAAGCAATGTTTTTCAAATTGCAAATTCAAATGAACCAAAATATACGGATATATGACAGTGGACACAAGTCTATTAAGTGCTAGTAACTAGTTGACTACTTTGTAACTCCTTGTTGACTACTTGAAGTATCTATTAAATCTTACTCAGGCTCTCACTACATAAAAAATAGCTATATTAAGTAACCCAATATAGCTACAAATATCCATCACGTAACACCTCCCTTATAATCAAGGTTGCAGTCCGCGTTCCGGGATTTCCCATGAGGGTTTCCCAGAACGCAAATTTTTTTATTTTTGTATAGTTGCCAATATGGGTATCATGTGAAAGGATATCAAAAACGCAATTGTTATGCAGATCTGTTGCTTGGTTTCAGATGGCTGCAGGCTACACTGATTAGAAATCTGGACATAGTAGATGGTTTAAGAAAACTGGCTGCATTTTCATATGGTTTCAGAAATTTGGACATCAGTAGATGGTTTCAGCCATAGATGCACCACGATTCAGAATCGTGTTTCGGGATTTTCCAAGAATTGTGCAGAATCATTTTTTTTTTTTTGAAATTTAGGCAATATGGGTATCAGATGAAAGCTCTGATTGAGAGCATTATGACTGTGTAGTTTGCCGACTGTTTCGGGTGCGAAACACCAAAAAGTGTGTTTTCACTCAGGGAGTTGGAAGGCCAAATTATGAAGAGGCCTTACCGTCGGGGCCGGGGTCTACCAGCAGCCCCCGGACCCCGCCGTTGGGGGGCGTTGCCCCCCAAACCCCCTACCGGGGGGCAACCGCCCCCCGAACCCCCTGTTTCAGCTATTCCAAAAGAAGTATACAATTCCCGCCAGTCTAAGGAAGGCTCCTTCTAACTCTTTCTATCATTTTCTAACAGCAAACGGAATCAGTAGATCTGCAAACCATTGGCATCAGAACACCATTCAAAACTGATTTCTGATATCTATTGGAAAAGCATGTCCACCATTCAGTTATGGTTTAGTTAGTATTAAACTCAAAAAAAAAAAAAAATTGGCAATTACTCCTTTTTCCAAAAAAAAAAAAAAAATTGCGATCCAGATCACTTTCCGGATCGCACGATCCGGAACGTTTTTGCAGCGGATCGCGATCCGCTCCAACACAGCTTATAATATTTTTGTCCCCATAAACGATGAGTTAGCTCTTTGTTGTTGTGGTAGACACTCTTAAAGATAATCCTTAGATCTGCAGATTCTATCCTATAAATAAAGAGATGGAGGAATCTACCCCAACCCGAGGTCAAGTGTGTTGCAAGCTACAACCACGTGAGCACGTCTGGCAGGTATTCAAACATGTGGGTTGAGGATGACTATCATCGACATAGCCATTAGTGTCAATGTTAGGCAAGAAGCTAGAAAACAAGCTATGGGATGGTCAAGCTAACTGCTACGCCATGTTGAGCACAACGTGTTCATTATTAGTCACAACACCATGCCCAATATGTCAAATAGTTAAGGCCCGATCAAACGCAAGGTGGTAGTGTGACCCCAAGACCAGAACAAAAGATAAAGTTTGCATATAGAAGATAGAATAGTTTAAATCAAATCAATTTCAATGCACTTTATTTTTAATCAAGCTTTTACTAATCGAATCAAAAAAATTAAAATATGAAAGAATATTTGAATACCGTTGGAAAAAGAAATGAGCTAACAAAGTAATTAATAGTTGAAAGAACACCTTGTTCTTATTGAAGAGAAAAGGGCCCAAGATCTATAATCATTGTCAAGAATAAAAGATTGTTAAATTGCCTACCGTGGTATTGTTTGGATCATTCTCACTCGCAATGTTATGTGAAGTTGCACCTCCATATGCTGAACCTTGATATGCAGCTGAAAACGGAAGGCAGATTAAACCAGTCAAATAATTGAAACAATTACAATACCACGAGAACTTGAAAACATGCCATGAATCTTGAAAAGTATTGAGTGGCGTACCAAATGTGTTAATAAGTTCAACAGGATTTGCATTCTTTTAGCTCCAGAAAAAGGAATGTAGCATTTCTTTATAGATGCTGCTAACTGAATTTAAAGGACAACTTCAAAGCACTTGAATCTGCTAGCTTGCTCACAAAGACACCTATTCAAAAACTTGAAATTGAAACAAAACTAGCATGTCTTGGGAATATAAAATAAGCAGCCTGAAAGTTTTGATGATAAATGAAATCTAAATCATCACCAGTCTCAATAATGAGAAAGCTAATAAGGGATCCACAGACCAAGTGTGGTAAACTCGACTGAAGGACGACTCCTTGTACCTATTCTCTGTGCTGACTTAACAATATAGAAGCACCACTCTGGACATAATCAGAACTTCATGATGCTTATGTTCTTACCATAATACTACACTGGCGACCATGGAGGGGTAGCGATCTGGCTCCAAAGTTCACCAAGCTCATAAAATGAGTGAACTGCATTAAAAACACAAACAGGGCGATGGACCTAAAGCATAGGCCAACCACTACACAAGATGCTTCGGACTGAATAAGTTTGTTCAGGGCCCCTTTGTGTAGAAGCCAGTTGCCATCCTGCTTTGAGACAAATAAAGTCTGATGAGCTCTAAAGGTAAAACTGACATCCAACTTGAGCATGTGTTTCACGATTCAAATAATGATTCCAGTACTCAGCTGCTGAAATCAAGGACGAATCAAAGCAGAAACTGCTGAATAGGACGATTTAAAGCAGGAATTCCTTAGTAAGGAACAACGAAAGCAACAACTGCTGAATAGACGGATGAAAAAAAGGAACTGTAATTGAAGGATAACTGGAACCATAAAGGAAATAAGCAGGAGGGTACAGGAGAAAACTGAATGAGTAAATGTAATAATAGCTTTATAAACTGCGAACAAAGAATACTGCAAAAGTCCATCTCCGATGTATGGCCAAAGAACAGCCTTCTGCAGCAGGCTATGATGACTTTTCCTTGCTAACAAAGGAAACATGAGACCTAAAAGAATCTGTGATAGTTTCTCAGCATGAATCTTACAGTGAGGGTATACAACTGAAAGTGTCATGGATAAATTTCAAGTATCCATATTCACCAGCAACTTCAAGAACAACAATAGAAGATATAATTATATATGAGTCACTACTCCAATGGTTAAAGCCTTGTGATGACTCATAACCATGTCATACTAGATTCAATGTCATATTGATTAAGAACTTTCTATTATATTATGTGTATCTACAACTTTTCAGGAACTAATGACTCAGGAATGAGCGAGCTAAAAATAAGTTCTCCTAGGTCTACATACAAATACACCTCTGCTACTTCACAATCAAGTGACCCTGGATGTGTTACCGTGGATGCTGCATTCAAGTAAGATTTTATTTTAAATAGAACAAATCTGGTACTACATGTAGAGGACTAGTTTTATAGACTTACCTTTGAAATTGAACTGCTGAGCAGGTCCTAAAGCTTTTTTTGGTGTGGCTGTACCAAGCCGCATAGGACGACTAGAACAATACACTCCATTCATCTCAGTCATAGCACGAGTCTTCTCAAGCTCATCACCAAATTTCACAAAGCCATAGCCCTTGGATCGCCCTGTAATGGTATCTATGATAACTTTGGCACCCTTGACAGATGGATAACGGCTGTGAAAAGTTTCATGCAGAACAAAATCTGTAACATCTGAAGCAAGATCTCCAACAAAGATTGACTCATCAGATGCTGCCTCAGGCCGTCTGTCACCAATACCAAAAGAAGCCCAGTTCAATCTAAAAAGCTGCTCTGCCTGAGGCATTTGGACTCCATTGTAACTTTGCAAGGCTTTCTCGGCTGCAGTGTGAGAAACAAATTCAATGAATCCATAACCCTCAGAATGCCCTGTCTGCTTGTTGCGAATTACTTTTGCAAAGGCCACCTGAAGAAGCAGATGGTAGCAAGACAAATAAAACACCATGCCAAGCTACCAGGAACAAATTTTGCACACCAATTCAAACCAAAAACATTATCCAGGGCATGCTAATTCGACATTGATGGGTGCAAGAGCTCTTACCACATTCTACAATCTTACTAAATCAATAGCTGACAATGACAAAACACTCAAAAACATTCGGATAAAATGAAGACCTAATATTGAAAGCATGATCCCAAAATTCTTAACAATACAACTGCTCAGATTGTCGTTTCACCTATTCATGTCTTCTAACGTTTTGAAAAGTCGCTAGTTCTAGATTCACCTATTCCTAGTAACTGCTGGTTAATTATTATCAAGTCAAGCTTGATTCTAATTACAATCTCAACTGCCAACAATTTCTCAACCATAATTTTAAGGAAACAAGAGGGCTTCTCATGAAACGTAGAGGATTTAAGTGGCTTTTGACTGTCCATTCTTGAGGTGCAATAAACCATGCAAAGGTTTGCGTTCTCAAGAGATTTATAGGGAGAACTGCCTAATTTCTTCACATTGTCAGAAAGCCATTGCAAATCTAAGGGCAGACTACGAGTAAAAAAGGCTACATAGCCTGTCATAATAACTTCTACAAGTAGATTATAACCATTAAAAAAAATTCCAGGAATATTATAGCCCTTAAAAAAAAAGAAATATGATGCCCTTCAAAAAATATCAGCCCAAAAGGGGACAGCCTTGCCATCCTTAACGCTTGGGAGAGTATTTTTTACTCATCTTTCCACCCGGTTATAGCTAGGCGGAAAGCTCAACAGATGGCTCAGCCTACAGCCTCCTACATTTTAGGGTCGTTCCACCGGATGCAAACATCGCTAGAAAATCCATTGCCAAATACATATATTGCCTTTAAAGTTTCTAAAAAGCATACACACCTTTAAAAGGGAAAAGCACTCCAAGCTTTAAAGTACAACTTGTCATCTTCAATAGAATGTCACACATACCTCGCCAGATTGGGCAAAGCAACTATACAAGTAATTTTCATCCATCCAATACAAAAGATCTCCGATCCAAAGACTTTTCAATTCGTCAGGCTGCTGCTGAGGCTGCTGGGAATGCAGGGCCTGCCCAGGGTTCACAAATCCCTGAGGCTGCATCACTGACTGCGGTGGCATAAACCCCTGATGAGGTTGCATCATCTTTTGAGGAGGTATCATAACCGGCTGCGGCTGCGGTTGTGGCTGCATCAATGTCTGGGTGGGCTGCTGCATGATCGGCTGCTGTTGTTGCATCATCATCCACTGCTGACCGTCAGCTACGGGAGGCGCAAGGGGCCCAACTCCGCCTGGGTTCTGCATCATCCTTCAAATTCTACTTCTGATTGATGATTCCAAATGCCCAATTTCTACCCAGCACTGGAGCACAGCCTCAGCAATCTTCTTACTCGTAGCTATCAGCAAGGAAGCCTATTCTAATAGCTTCCTAATCTCTCAGAAAGCAAACCCAACCTCGCCTAAAAAACCCAATTCCTAAACCTACACAAACATGATCATACTTCAGCTCTGATCATCCTTCAGCTTTTGAAAGACTTCGCTCCGATACCAAGCAGGGTGGAGCGTACAATTCTTGCGGAGGAGGAGGAGGAGGAGGAGATGGCAGAAGAGAATTGTGAGAATGCAAGACGAGCACTAAAGATAAAAGATCGTCACCGCTTTCTATGGTAGCAGGCTAGGGTTAGATAGAAGCAAT
Source organism: Diphasiastrum complanatum (assembly GCA_029204225.1). Lineage (NCBI taxonomy): Eukaryota > Viridiplantae > Streptophyta > Lycopodiopsida > Lycopodiales > Lycopodiaceae > Diphasiastrum > Diphasiastrum complanatum. The sequence goes on along the minus strand of CM055094.1, from coordinate 11,811,360 downwards.
CGGACGGACTAAATATGCTTTTGTGTCCACGTGGCAATCATCTGACTCTGACTACATCCTTAATAGATTTTAGAACACATGAGCCATATTTGAGGTTGTTATTTTTGGCCTTGCCTTGCAAAGTCAATGCTATGTGTTGAGATTATTCAATGTATTTTATAAACAAGTCAAAGTCAAAATTAAAGGCTAAAATGTCCCACGACGTTTTAAGTTTGGACTTTGGTTAAATGCCCAAGTACCCCACATGTAGGTGATTATGCGTGCATGGAAAATAGCAAACAACATTTGTTTGAATGATCGTAGAATCAGTTTTCAAATTTTTACAAAGAAAATTGACCGCCTCACAGAACATACTCTGCGGGGCAAATTTTTTTTGGACAAATTTCTTTTATAGGCGCCCTCCGGACTCCGGAAGGTGCACGTAAAAAAATTTACATTTTTTTACACACCTTCCGCCCAGAAGGTGCGTGTAAAAAAAATTTTACCTCAAAAAAAAAGAAAAAAAAAATATGAAAACGAAATTCACGCAAGGGAAGGGCTGGCTCCTCGGCCCTTCCGCCCTCGGGTATGAGTAGGAGACTTGAAAGATTATGCATGCTTGGTTTTACAATGTTGTAGTTTCTACTACTACTTATTGTGCTCTCGCATGCTTGAATGAAGAAATATGACAAGTGACAATATATTTTGATAATTTCTTTGACAACATAATTTTATTGTTTCTAATAGTGTCTTCTTTTGTAGGATGTATATATAATGTCTTCCATATATTGGATGAAAAACTGCTCGACTTTTCATAGATGGGTCATAAAGACTACATGATTGATAGTTGGCGACAATTCTCTAAAATTGTGAATATTGAAACGCGAATATCTTGAATATTGATCGTTGCTCCCATGAACCACCCAACATTGCCGCATGGTAGTATAGTCAAGCTATTTGCAATTGATATGGAACTTTATATGATGCCATTGGTAGATTTGGATCAAAATAGAGCACCGATAAACAGTCGACCGATATGCTCAATTTCATAAATGAAATCTACTTCCAATAATCTCTGCAGCTCCTTCTTTATAGGATTTCTGACATTCGGATTACAACGATAAAATCTTGTCACCTTTGGCACTGCATCCGGTACAAGAGGGATAGTATGCTCGACTACAAAAGTAGAAATTCTCTTCAAACCTTTATACGTCCAAGCAAAACAATCTTGATATTTGATCACTAAGTTTCTCAAAGCTTGAAACTGCTCTGAGGTAAATTGCGCTCCAACTTGAACAATCTTCTCATATTTTCCTGGTTTGGCTAGATTCATAGGCTGCATCCTAGCTGGTCCATCGTAAATTTCTTGTGTTTACATAATCACAACATCATCAAGAGTATAACGTTTGAAATGATTCGGTATGTCTTGATGAACTTCATCTTCTTTCTCTTGTTCAAAGGGATTAACCTTTTTTTTGCATTTAGATTTATTGCGAAAAATCATCTTTAAATTTTTCCTTTCCATTTATCCAATAAAGGTGGTATATCCTCCAGAGTAATAATTTATGGATCAATCATTGAAATTGCTTCATTTGGTGGATTCTTCCACTTCAGGATCATATTATAATGCTGCTTAGCTTTCTTCTTCGTCATTGGTCATGTGGTCTTCCCTACTTTTGGCAATTGTACTAGTGGTTCATCTGAAATATTGCGAACTCCAAACTTTGTAGGATCCATATGATTTAGAATTTGATCATCATTGAGTTCCGCATTCTCATCATAAGATAAAGCATGACTGACATGAATAAGTTCATCTTCAAGAGGATATGGAATCGGATCAATCGATATCCATGCCACATTCATCATGTTGACTGGAAATGTTATTGGTGTATCAAGGGTACGATTAGTTACAAGAATATCTCTTACTTCTGACTTGTCATCCCTTTTGCACATATAACCTATTGTACAATCCACAATTGCAAGAGCTTGATTCCAATTCACATTATATGTTTAAGAGTCGTAATGAACTCCCAAAGCTTTGTCTACTTGATCACAAGAATGATCTGTGGTTGAAGAATCACCATCTTCCTTTTGAACTACTGGTTTGATTGCCCATGTCAATGGATCAACTTTGCCTGCACATTCACGATTTTGAAATGCGATCTTTCCTATTCTCCAGTTATGAATTACTTGCGCAACTCATACCCATGGGCATCCCAATAAAATGCAACAGACCTATGGTGCGTCTGATAAATCCATTACTACAAAAGTAATGACAAATTGAACATCTGCTATGCCTTTAGATCGAACTGTAGTATGATCAGCTAACTTAATAGAAAAATTGGCAAGCTTAATCTTTACAAGACCCCATTTGGCACATAACTTTGTTGAGATCAGATTGACTCCTGAACCTCCATCTATCACGACCGCCTCTCGACTAAATAAGTTTATGTTGTGTTGGCAAAGTGATATTTCTATGCTCACTTTCTCAAGATGCCCCTACATTGAGTACTTCATTTGGATCTTCAAAATCCGACACAAACGACGGTTTCTGTTGGACCTTCACTTCAGTCTTCATCAATCTCTCAGCTAATACTTCGTTGGCTTGAGACACCAATTTCAAGAATTCTTCCAAAGTAATGTTCATTTTACTTGACAGAATATTCACAATAATTTCTATTTGTGACACCTCTGGTTCAGTCATCTTGAATGGTTCTTCATGATGATGTAACTGAGTTAACATCCGTTGATGTGATCTTAACAAGAGATCCGACAAATCCATTGGTGGCATAGGTATGGAATGAACCTCTGCTGTAGCTCTGGCTTTTTCCGTAGCTTTTTCTTCTTGGAGATTTAATCCACTGCCTCATGTTGTGGTATTTCTTCTCCTCATTGTTGATATTTGGATAGACCCTTGATGTTGTGTCACCATTCTAGTTTATTTCTGGCACGTGCATTACAAGGTAACGGTGGCAGATGAGAAAGATTGCTTCACTAATGTTCATGTTAAAGCCTTAGACAAAAATGTTTACCAAGAGATTTTGAAAGCAAACCTCATGAAAATTCGTCTTTGTGAATATGTTATTTTGAGAAATTTCTTCAATGAAGCGTTGAAGACTATTGTAAGTTAATTTCTTTTCTTTTATTCTAATTAACACATTCTTTTCTATGCCTAGCGTGGGTTTTGGTTAAGCAAAATTAGTTTTGCTACTTTTTTCAGACATTAAAAGCTTCAATTTTGATTGCTACTGAAGCTTTGGAGAACAAATAAGACATTGTTTTGTAGAAGTTTATCAAGTCACTATCCTCTCGCAAAAGCTTGGAATCCTCTTCACAAAAGGATTCCCAAGCACCAGATTACTCTATGGGAACATGAAATTTTTCACCTCCAAAAACGAAACATAGTTCTCTAGAGAAAACTCCTGATGTCGCTGCTTCTCCTGAATACAAATCCCCTGATCCAGAGGATCTGTTTACTACTGTTTCTTTTCTTGCCACATCTTCAGAACCGTTTTTGCCTGTTATCAGGCTTCATGGCATTCGTTAGATGGTTTCTTGATTTTACGATGCCAACCCAGACAGAAAGAAACGGATTAACGTTGTAGTATTGTTTTTGTCCTGCCTGTTAGAGGACTACTCGGGGTCGTCACTCTTGAACGCACTTACATTCTACATAGGATGCAAGCCAAAAACGCTCATTCACAGATCAGCATGTAGCCCAAATGAACGTTCAGAAGATTCTACAGCTATTTATTCTTTAAACGAACTGAATCAGAGCCTACAATATACTAACACTGAGCTACACTTGCATAGATTGATAAACAAATACTAGTTCCTACATGGTCATTCCATCTTCCGGGATTCACCATGAGGCCTACACAGTTCTTGCATGTCTTTCCTAGCTAGTATTTCTTGGCTCTCATACTCGGCTCTCAGTCTTCGTTTGTCTAGTCTTCTAAGAGACCTCCTCGGTCTAAGGTGAGAGGTGCTCTTGAGTTGCTCTGTCCGAGTATCTTGGGGATTCATCAGAATCAGCCAACATCATCCCACCCCTAATGTGTTGCAGGACCCACTGCAACTCATATTGGACGATGTCATTATGCTTTTGCATTGGCGTCTTCGAACAGTACTTGGAAAAGTGTAGATCCTCGTTCGCTTACATAAAACCAAGTGCTTATTGTCGCCAGTCTTTATCAAAACCGTTTCCGCAGATTGCCGCAATTTAACGAGAATGTCTTATTGCCATAGGTGGTTGACATTCTCAAAATTAGAGAGCTCTCAGCAGCTTCACAACTTGTCTGCCCGAGTGCTTTCCCTGTGTCTTCTTTCACATAAAGTTGGTGGTAGAAACATATTTGGGTAGACGGTTTGGCAATGGTAAGGAAACATGATGAAGGCTTGGTGGTAGGGTGAAGGAACTGGTAGTTCTACAGTTGCAGTCTCTTGGACCCTTGCAATGCCGAGCTTTGACCACCACTTGTTGGGTGAGGAACTCGCTTTATTTTGCAAGTTCACGGTTGTCTTCATCTTTCCTTTTCTTTTCTGCAGCTCTTTCTTTTGATTTGTTACTTTTGGATCTCTTTGGCTTCGAAGGAGGGGATTCAACTATCATTACTGCAGAGAGTTTCTTTTGATCAAGATTGATCTTACTCATCTGTTTCTTAAGTTTTGTCCTTTTCTCCTCAGCTTCTTGGATCTTCCTCTTTAGTTCTTCTAGCTACTTCGCCCGCTTCTTAGGCCTTCGTTTGGTTGATCAACCATTGTAGGTGGCAATTGTCTCCGCAAGACATTTGCAATGATCTATCAGCTGCTTCGGTAAGACTATCAAACTGTATGTGCTTGGATAGGTCTATATGAAGGACAAGCATCAACAGGATGCGTAGCCCGACAGTGTGGGCACCATATTGTTTTTCGTCTATAAGGTACCTATGTAGGGTTTGGCTGACCAGACATACTGCTTTGGATAGACTTCAAGGTAGTTTGAAACTCATTGGTGAGTTTCTCCATTTGCAATTGATGTTGCTTATTAAGCAACTCTAACTGGGATTTCCAAAGCTGATCTCGGTTGTCCTCGATCGGCTTCAACTAATTGACAAGAGCACATGGTGATCGTCTTTCCCTGGATTCGTCAACATCTGATCCTTTGTCTTCTTCCTTGATGGCATCAGACATAGCTAACTTTAGGCTCATATATTCATCATTGGATATAAGCTCGCGTCTAATCCATCTTGGAAGTCTGCCTAGGAACCAGATGATGAGCATCTGATAAAAGACTCTTTCAAAATTGACCAGTCTGTCTTATCTTCACGATCAAGGTTGAAAAACCAATCGCGTGCTTTAGCAATCATGGTCATCGAAAACAGTTGGACCATAGCATCGGGGGATAATTCGCCATATACATCACATGCATTCTCAAAGATTTGCAAAAATATTTGAGGGTCCAAACTACCATCAAACTTTGGTAGATCTAGTTTTGGTGTACGTCTCTCAAGATGAGCTCCGTGGGTAGCAGAAACTCCATTAGGGTTGGTTCTGACCCGCGAGGGCTTAGTACCATCAAAATGGGATCGTGCTCGTGAAGACTTGACTCTATCAGGTTCTTGTCCCCGTCAAACGGGTTTGTGGATGGCTCTTGGAGTTCGGCTCGCATTCGGTAGAACCTATGACGTCTGATTTGTTCAGCTACAAGGGACTTGATCTCGTATGGATAATCTTCTGGGATTTCAGGATCTGTATTGTCGGCCATTGGGTACGGTTGTGTCGTTTTGGTGTTGGGTATGTGTTTCTAGAGTTTTTGGATTTTTTAGAATCTTTGGTATTTTTTGGATTTTTGGTGGCTTTTGGATTTTTTTAGATTTTTTTTTTGGTGTTTTGCGGTCCCTACGATTTACGATTTACGGTTACGGGGGGTTGTGATTATTTGCTAGCTGATGCGGTTGACGGATGGTTGCGGTTAGCTGCGTTCAGTTACATTTAGCTATGGTTGATTGGGGTTGCGGTGGCTACGGTAGATTGCGGCTGATTACGGAGGGATGTTGACTGGTGCGATCAGTGGTGGTTATCTGCGGTTGAGAATGGAGGGATACGGTTTACTACGTTGGAGACGGGTGAGTGCGGCTTCAGCGAATGCTTGCGGGCAGTGGTGGTGCTATGCGGAGGCAGTTGGTGTGTAGTCGTAATGGGGCGATGGCAGACTACTGCAGTTGGGACGGGTGAAAACGGTGGTTCACAGTTTTTGGATGGAATGCAGTCCAAGGTGAGGTACTGTAGTGCGAGGGTGAATGGAGATGGGGTGTGGGTGTGTGCGTCTGTGGAAGATTGTGATGTATCTGTAGTTCAGGGCGGGCGTAGTTAAGATTGGCTTGTTTGCAGGTGTAATGTTATCTGTGTGGATCGTAGGCAAATGTAGATGGTGTATTGGTGAATGCAGATGTGGCGATTGATGGTAGGTTATGTGTTGTGGTTTTCTCGTTGGGTGGGGTGTAGTTGTTTATGGGTGAAGGCGTTTGGGGGTAATTTGTTGTGCGTGAAAGGTGACTGTAGGCAGTATGCGGATTGGTGGCGGTGGTTGGTGGTCGACTGGATTGCAGTCAATTGTGGTTAGTTACGGGCTGGTGTATCGTGGTCACGTGGGATCTGATGCGAGGATGGCGAATGGAGATGAGTGTAGGTGAATGCAGTGGTCGTGTGTGTGGGGATGGTATTGGGATGGATATAAGGACAAATGGAGATGGAGAGGTGTGAAGCGGGTGTTATTGTTGATTATGGTTTGAAGACGCTCAGGTTGGAGGTGACTGAGGCCACTATGGCTGAATGGTGGATGGCTTGCGGTTTCCACAGGTCGAGAACGGAGATGAGGTGATTGTGGAGTTGTGCGGTGATTTGCGGGCCGAACGGTGTCACTCGGAAACGGTTACGAGGATTGACAAGAATCGATGACAGTGAGTTGCGTGTGTTTGCGATGGTGGATGGATCCTACGGTTCGGGATGGGTGGCAACGGTTTGCGGTGGGTTGCTGTTCCTACTGGTTACGGTGGATTGCAGTTCGTACAGTTTGCGATGGATGACGGTGGTTTGCGATTGTTTACAATCCGTACGGTTGCGATATACTACAATGTCTATGGTTATGATGGATGACGGTTCCTATGGGTGAAAACGGGTGGTGCGATAGGTGGGATGCAGTTGCCTGCGGTGGAAGATTCAAGGTGTGTGATGGCGGTGTATGACTGTTTCTACGGTGGATGAGTGGAAAGCGGCTATTGCGGTGGTATGCGAGTGTGGGTAGAGGGTGGCATGTTGGTTGTGTGCGACGGAGGGCGGTTGTGATGGGTAATGTGGTGGTAACGGTTCAATTTAGTTAGGCAGTGTAGTGTGGTTTAGTTGGAGGGTTACGGTTGGATTGCGGGTTGGTGCTGGTGAATGGTGAATGCAGGTGTTTGTTTGCGGTAGAAGGGTTGAAGTGTAGGTGAGGGGGTGGTCAGTTGCGGTCTGTTGTGGTCCGTTGCGGTCCGTTGTGGTCCGTTGCGATCTTTGTGAATTGCGGTTAAAGGTGGTCTGAGGTTAGTCGTAGGGTTGTGTGATTGCAGGTGTTTTTTATGGAAGGCTGTCGGGATGGTGTATGCTGATGTAGGTGGAGGTGGTCCGTAAGGTGGGGAGAGTGTAAAATGTTGCGGATGGTGTGGGGCAATACGGTGGTAGGGTGATTGTGAATGGAGGTGGAGGTGGTCCGTAAGGTGGGTGTGGTCGAGGGTAGCCGTAGGGTATCTGTTGGTGGGTTGATTCGGGTGCGACAGGTGAAGGCAGGTGTGGTTACAGTGTATGTGATTACGGAAACGGATGGAGGTGGTTGCCGAGGTGGTCCGTTTGTTTGTTTGCGGTAGATGGCGATGGTTGCGAAGTGATGCGGTGGTCATAATGGAGTGTTGTCAGTGGCGGTGGTGAGGAAGTCTTGCTGTCCAGATCAGATAGAATCTCATCGGCTGAGATGGGAGCGTGAGCTCCGATTGAGAGTTGAGCTGGATCTCCTGTTGAGATGGGAGCGTGAGCTCCGATTGAGATTTGAACTGGAGCTTCGGTTGAGATTTGAAGATGGTGCTTCCGTTGAGATCTGAAGAGGGCTCCGGTTGAGATCTGAAGCAGTGCTTTGGTTGAGATTTGAGGAGGCCCTCCAGTTGAGATCTGAAGCGGTGCTTCGGTTGAGATCTGAAGAGAGCTCCAGTTGAGATTTGACAGAGAGCTCCGGTTGAGATTTTACAGAGAGCTCCGGTTGAGATTTTAGCGTGAGGGGACGGAAGGAGTGTGAGCCTGTGTAGAAGTAAATCCATGAATGTGTTGGCGTTTGTTAACAATGGATTTGTGAGTCTATCAGCTCGTGGATTTGGGCAATGATGCAGCCAACGGGGTGGCTCTGTTCAGTGGCTTGCTTCGGTTGAAATTTCACAGAGAGTTCCGGGTGAGATTTCACAGAGAGCTTCGGTTGAGATTGCTTTGAGGCCTTTGATTGAGATTTGAGCGTGAGCTCCGATTGCAATTTGAACTGGGCTCTGGTTGAGAATTGAGCTGAAGCTCCGGTTGAGATTTGAAGATGGTGCTTCGGTTGAGATCTAAACGTGAGCTCCGGTTGAGGTTTTAGCTAAAGCTCCGGTTGAGATGTGAAGCATGAGAAAACTAGAGGAGCGGGAGCTTGGATAGAATGAAATCCAAGTCTGTTATTATGTTTGGTTACAAGTGATTGGCGAGTCTAACAACTCGTGGATCTGGGTAATAATGTAGCCAATGGAGCGGCTCTGTTCAGCTACAGAAACTCAGATGTGTTTTTAAAGATTTAGAATGCGCTTGCAGTGATCTGAACGTGGGCAAGGTTGCGGGTTTCTGATGTAGAAGGTGTTGGAGTTCAATGGGCAACGGCGCCAAATGTTTATAGATTCCCGGCTCCAGAGGATCTGTTTACTATAGCTTCTTTTCTTGCCAATTCTTCAGAACAGTTTTTGCTTGTTATCAGGCTTCATGGCATTCGTTAGATGGTTTCTTGACTTTACGATGCCAACCCAGGCATAAGGAAACAGATTAATGTTGTATTATTGTTTTTGTCCTGCCTGTCAGAGGACTACTTGGGGTCGTCACTCTTGAACACACTTACATTCTACATAGGATGCAAGCCAAGAACACTCATTCACAGATCAGCATGCAACCCAAATGAACGTTCAGAAGATTCTACAACTACCTATTCTTTAAACGAACTGAATCAGACCCTACAATATACTAACACTGAGCTACACTTGCATAGATTGATAAACAAAAAACAAGAACTAAACTACAACATGTTAGAAGTCCAAGAATCAAGAAACCAACCAGTCTATTGATTCTTGGACATCCCAAGAACAAAAATTGGATTGTACAGAGATATGCAATAATCACACCACAGATCCAGCCTATTTAGTTTACCTGAATGCTAGTTCCTACATTAATCCACAAGAAAGCAAGAAAGCTAATCCACTCTACAAAACAGCAAATCTAATCCACTCTACAGTCCACAACCACACACAATGAATGGAAGGGCATGATCATAGGGGCATCACTCAATAAAACCATCATGATCAAGGAGCTCAAAGGATGCATCTAACTCGTGGAAGCTCTTCTTATTTCAGCATGGAGTTGATACAATTCTCAAAAAGCTCCTCTACTCAAAGAGGGAGTCTCTTAAATAAGCAAGAGAGCTCCTTAGGTGGCATCCTAGTGGAATTTCCACATTTCACAAATTACAAGTGGAATAATGCTCTCCACTAGAGGTCACCATCAAAAGGTGGCTCACTCTACTTTCTTTAAGAGGTGTCTACTTGCATTTATTACATTTGCCTAGAAATACTAGTTCCTACATGGTCATTCCATCTTTCGGGATTCACCATGAGGCTTACACAGATCTTGCATGTCTTTCCTAGCTAGTATTTCTCGGTTCTCATACTCGGGTCTCAGTCTTCATTTGTCTAGTCTTCTCAGAGACCTCCTCGGTCTAAGGTGAGAGGTGCTCTTGAGTTGCTCTGTCCGAGTATCTTGGGGATTCATCAGAATCAGCCAACAACTTAAGACAAAAAAAATTAAAACTATGACTCCAAAAACTAAAGGTTACACATAAGGCCCCAAACTCAAACTATGAATTTAAATTTAGTAGGTGCTAAGATTACCCTTGATTCAACGAGTAGAAATGTGGCCAGAATGAAAATCCAAATTTATGAAAATTCGAAAAACTACTTTTATTCTGGACATTGAACAATGTGAAGGACCTCCCATTGACCCAATCACTAGTGATATGCCAATGGAAATCAAAAAACCAAACCCATCTCATGTACATAATCTCAAATTAGAGTTTAAAGACTACACCCAAGCTATAGTTACTCGTTACCTTGTTGACTGTGCCACAATAGTAGATTTTGATATTCAATTACTAAATTCCTATAGATTTTTTTTTTATTTTAGGTTGATTTCATTGTTTACAGGCCAAAAAGAGCTTTCAATTGAGTCCCCACACATCCAATAATTTAGACAAGGTAGTGCGATTATTTTTGCTAGCTTGACTGTTGAGGAGGCCAAGCTTCTTGATTGGGACCATAACATTGATCAAGACTACAGACTGAAAATGACAGTCATACGGAGAATCATGTTCTTTCACAAGGAGTACCTTAGACTCCACAAAGAAGGTGACAAGACAAATATTCAATTAAAATGCCTCTGTGCACTAGAGACGAGCCTTTTCTTTTAGAAAATAATCTAGTTTCTTCCCTAACAAAATATGATAACTTTTTTCAATTGGCCTTTCGTACTGGATAGGTAATTTCAAGAGTCCTGTTTTTCTTTTATTTGTTCGATTTTTTTTAATATACAATTTCATTTTTCTCTACCTTACACAAGAAATGTTTTTTTTTAGATTTGGGATCTTGTTGACAATCTTTGATAAGTGGGAGAAGTTTGAAATAAAAAGGACATATTCCAAAAGGGTTGTCTTTTTTGAAGAAAAATAATTCTCTCAGCTAGCACTTGCTCTCATCCCTCAAGATATGATAATATATGAGTGGAAAATATGCAAGGCATTCTTTTGCAAGATGTCGTTGTGAGCGTTTTGTCAAGAGCAACGGATAGCTTAGGCTTTTAGAGATGTAAAAAAGATTTTAGTTTTTAAATGTTGATTTTATATATTTTTATCATATTTTCATTTTTTTATTCTAATATTTTTATTTTTTTTCAGACAAACTTTTCGTGAAAGTGCAAGAGGCAATAGTTAAGAGACTCAATTATCAAGATTGGGTTGAGTGTCAACAATTATACCCTATCAACTCCAAGGATGAGAAGCTTCAAAGATATTTAATTTTATTCGAGATATAGTAAGTTTTTCTTTTTAAAGTTTCTAATTGTTAATCATTGATGTGAAAAAATATTATATGTTAAGCATGAGCAGTTATCTTCAAAGCTTTTAGATATCATAATCATTTTATGTATTTTTTTTCTCTCAATGTTGTTTATCCATGCTCAACATATCTCCCTTGTTTTCATATAAATCAACAAGGCAATGCAAGAGAAATATCAAAATTTGTGAAAAGAAGACCCTACACCCTTTGCATTGTAGATATTTCATACAATTTTAGTTAAAATAGCAATGATCGACTTATACATTGCTTTCTTATTTCGACGGCACCACGTGTGCTTAGTTCTAGAGTTATCGGGCCATCTTTCTTTTACGAGCCCTTTGAGTGTTTTTAAGGAATTCATCTTTGTACTTACAAAGTAGTTGAATATACAGTTTGAAGAGAGCAATTCTGAATTCTTGTTGCACTTGACGTTGTGTTGTGGTGATTGATCCGGTCGGGTGTTTTCAATTGTGTTTTCTTAACTTGGTATCAGAGCCCTTGGTGGCTGGAATCACCGGACAAGAATAGAGAGCTGCGAATTCACGACGGTTTGTTGGCTAGGAAGCACAAAACTGAGTCTGTGGAGATTCGTTGAACGGCTCAAAACTGTAAAAAGAATTCAGAGACAGGGAATTGCTGGTTGAATCAGAAAGCAAGCAATTTTGAAGCTAAAAAATTCTTCTGGAGGGTTGCTTGGCGTTTGTGATTGGTTTGAATCCAATCGAATATCATTTGAAGAGCGGTTTGGAGTAGAAGATAACCTACAGTAGGACGACCTCAGCCAGTTAGGAGCTGCAAAGGAAAGCTTAGGGAAAGCCTGAGTAAAGCTCAATATATTCTTCTCTTCAAAATTTTTAGGGTTTCAAGGGACAAAATTTGAGATATCTCCTTGTAGGAGGACGTTTTCAAAGCTGTGAGAGGCTGGGAATGGGCGCCCTGGTAGCGCGATTCAGCGGTAGGGAGGCCGCGACTGGCCGTGGAAGAGGAAGGCAGCCAGTTCGATCCATGTGGAGCTGCCATAGCCCGTGAAGGAGAGAGAAAACTCCATCGCTGAGAAAGAGAGGAGGAGGAGAGGTCGCGGGAGCTCTCGCGGGCTCAGTCCTAATCATCAACTAGCGGCCCGAAGTGTTCAGTGCTTCGAAGGCCTTTGATCAATGCACAAAAGCATTGACAGCCGTCCGATCTCGATTCATACAGATCGACGATGGTTATTTCACAATAGGTGGGTCGTTGGATCTAAAGGATCCGTTGGATTGAAGGGGTCTGAAGTGCAAAGTGCATTGCAACTTCATTAAAAATCTTCAAACTGAAAAAATTGTTGGGTCCCAAGTCTTTGAAGGGTGAAGTTTCTTCACACTGAAGAAACAGTTCAAAAACCCAAATTGCCCTTATTTTCACCTCCTTTAGCCTATTTTGACCAAACAAAAGGCTATAGCCTCCAAACGAAGGGCACCCTGACTGTACCTGCAAGTACGGGACACCAAAACAGAGTGATTGCCGTGGAGAAAGTGTTCGAAGTGCGTCAGAAGTGATTTCACCATTCCACTGGGCAGGAAGCTGGGAGTTGGTGATGTGAAGCATTTTGGAAAACGACGCCAATTTGGCTTTCAATTTGGCAAAAGAGCAGCGGGTGGCCTGGTAAGCTAAAAATTGCAGGTCATTATTATCGATTTCTAACATCACAGTTGGCTCTAGCATACACTTTATAGCCTACAGGTGAAGTTTTAAGCAGTTCGGAGATGGCAAACGTCAATGAGGCAATTTTGGGCGATGAAAGCAAACTTGATGGGGCTTCTAACTACAACATCTGGAAATTCAAAATGAAGAGCATTTTGATGGAAAAAGAGTTGTGGGAAATCGTGGCAGGTATTGAAGTCCGACCAAATACCACTCCAGGTGACATAAGGGCCTTTGATAAAAAGGCACAGAGCGCATTATCCTTGATCAATCTTTCAGTGAAAGACCATGTGATCACTCACATAAGTGATGCCACGACGGCTAGGGGAGCTTGGGAAGCTCTTAGAATGCAATTTCAAACTTGCAATCCAGCTCGAGCCATGTTCTTAAAGTCGAGATTGAACACAATAAGGATGGAAGAAAATGAATCAGTGGGATCCTTCTTCACCAGGATAAAGGAGCTGAGAGATCAACTTGTGGCGATTGGAGAACCAATCAGAGATATTGAATTGGTACATACCACAATGAGCGGTGTCTCGGAAGGGCTACAGATGTTTGTGAGCGGCATTGCTTCGAGGGAGAGGTTGCCTACTTTTGAAGACTTCCACGGAATCATGTTGCAAGAAGAGCAGCGTCACGAAGTGGTGAAGTCAAGACAAACCCCACAGGAGGATCAAGCCTTGCTGGATAAAGGCAAGCAGAAAGGATGGAAAAGGATTTCTAAGAAATCCAAGGATGATGATGACGAAGGAGAGTCGTCATCAAAAGAACGAAAGCTTACAGGTGTTTTGATCCTGTAATGAACAAGATTCACATTAGCAAAGATGTGATCTTTGATGAAACGCATAGGTATGAAGATGAAGACCATGCAAGCGGTGAAAGCATCAAGAGACTTCCCACAATTCTGGAGGAAGAAAATGAAGAAGATGCTCCACAAAATGATGCACGTGAAGACGAAAGTCGAAAGGGCGAATATGAAAGAACACCACCTATCCAAGAGCCTAGGGGGAGGTACTTGCCAATAGGAGCAATAAAGGAGAAACCGTTTGGAAGTAAGAGACATTACTTGGACACTCCTTGGGATAAGTACTCTCCACGTAGTGTATCACCTGAATCTAAGATACCAAAATGGTATGAAAAGATCATGAAGGACGCAAAGCTAAATCAAACAGGATCTAGCACACAAAGTGAAGTGAGAAAATCGACACGGGAAAGGAAGTCTCCCGATCGTTATCATGTGAACTATGCCCTAATGACTGACATTTTGAAGTGTCGAGAGCCATCAACCTTTGATGAGGCAAAAGATCACAAAGAGTGGCAAAGGGCAATGGAAGAAGAGATACAATCCATCCAAAGACATGATACATGGGAGTTGGTTGATCTACCACTTGGAAAGAAACCCATTGACAACAAATGGGTGTTTAGAACAAAGTTTCATGCGGATGGCACAATAGCAAAGTATAAGGCACGCCTAGTAGTGAAGGGTTATGAGCAAAGCAAAGGAATTGACTATGAAGAGACAATTGCTCCAGTGGCTAAGTGGACTACGCTATGCCTTATCATTGCCTTAGCATCTCATTTTGGGTGGAAGATCCATCAAATGGATGTGAAGTCTGCATTTTGAATGGTGACTTAGAGGAAGAAGTTTACATGGTCCAACCGCAGGGCTTCATGGCAAAAGGGCAAGAACAGAAAGTATGTAAACTACACAAAGCACTTTATGGCCTTAAGCAAGCGCCACGCGCATGATATGGACGCATTGACAGTTACTTTCTTTCACATGGATTTGTAAGAACAAATTCAGATCTTTATGTTCTTATAAATGATGAAAACATTGCCTTGATTGTACTTTACGTTGATGATATCATTATCACTGGCAATGATGAGAACCTCACTCGTTCTATCAAAGCCAACTTGTGCAAGCAATTTGAGATGACAGATTAAGATCTTATGCACTATTGCTTGGGTGTTGAAGTATGGCAAACTAGCAGTGATATCAGGTTATGTCAAAACAAGTATGTAGGCAAGATATTGGAGAGATTTCACATGACAGAGTGCAAACCTTCCATCACCTCTTGCGAAGCTGGTAAGAAATTATCTCGTATTGATGATAGTGCACATGTTGATGCTACACTATTTCGTCAGCTAGTTGGAAGTTTAATATATCTTACAACTACACGTCTTGATATCTGCTATGCTGTAAGTTTGATTAGCCAATTCATGTCATCACCCACTATGAACCATTGGAAAGCTGCAAAAAGGAATTTGAGGTATGTAAAAGGTACACCGAACCTTGGTCTAGTCTACAAAAGACAAAGTGTTTTACCTAAGTTGCAAGGTTATGTTGACGCTGATTGGGCTGGAAGTATAGATGATAGAAAGTCAACAACAGGTTATACCTTCAATTTTGGTAGCGGCTTCATGGTCTAGCAAGAAGCAAGATACTATTTCTCTTTCTTCCATAGAAGCCGAATATAAAGCGTTGAGTTCTGCTACCCAGGAAGCTATTTGGCTACGTAAGTTGTTATGTGAGATTGGCATGAAGCAGGTAAATCCCACTGTTATTTTTTGTGACAGTAAAAGCGGAATACAATTGGCTAAAAATCCAATCTTTCATGCAAGGACAAAACATATTGAAGTAAAATATCACTTTGTGCATGAAAAATTCCAATCTGAAGACATAGGTATTGTACATTGTTCTACGTTGTTACAAGTTGCTGATATATTTACAAAAGCTTTAAGTAAAGAAAAGTTTGAAACTTTTAGAGCCAAACTTGGCTTAGACCAGGTCATGTAAAAAGCCTTTACTTGTAATGCTATCATGGAGGTATGTTCCATGAATAGAGTATACTCTAAAATGAGCTCCAGTTGGCAACAAGTAGGTGTGCACAAAGCCTTACTTGAGATCTACAATGTAGGAATCGAGAATGCCATCTAGTAAATTCTGATTTTGTTTAAACACATTTACAAATTATTCTTATTTTTATACATTCTTTATTATTTTATTTTTTTTTACTATTTATTTTGAATAATTTGTAGGTACAAGCCAAATGTGCGAAATTTCAATCGTGCTCATCTCTACAACGAGATTGAATATCTCACCATTGACTATTTTTCTACTGATGGTTGCAGTACAACATTGTAGGAAACTTGGACTTTGGAAATCGCTTCGACTTTCCTACAGTGATAAAAAAGCTAAAAACTCCAGTGATTGGTTCCGTGGCTTCTCCATACCAAAAGTTTCAATATTTTGTAAATAAATAAATTGAAATATTTTCTCATTTTGTCGATTGGATTTTGGACTTGTTTAGTGATAGTGGCACAACTAGTGCATGTGAACTTGTCCAAAAGGGCAGACATGTAGCAGTAGTAGAATTAGACGAGTTTAGTAAATTTTGTTAAAATGAGATTAATTGGAATCTCAGTTTTGAGAATTTGAGAAAGTGAATAAGTTGGGGCCCTCCGAGGACAATGTTGATCCACTTGGTAAGGTGCCTCAACCACCTGCTAGTGGCATTGTGAGTGATGAAGGTAATCTAGTAGAGGTGGTTGGGTATAGAGCAACAATATAATGTAGTAGTAGATGGTGTTACTCATGAGTATATAGTGGCTCCAACAGATACAGGTTTTTTCAAAGATGATTGTATATATTTTAAAAATGATTGTTTCTTGGAAATGATTTTTAAACATCTTTGTATTATTTAAATTTATTAATGATTTATATTTGCTAGATAAACAATTTTTTTAATAATTTACATTTGTGACATGTTTAAATGTTGAAATATTAACATCAGAATGTTCTGTATCCTTTTTTTTAATTAAAAAGCTAAAATTTTATATCCACCTAATTTAACAATTATTTTTCAAACTAACAAATTGCACATAGTTAATGTTTGTATTTTTTAGCAATTTGAATGTAAAATTTTTAAAATATCTTGCATCAAGCGGTCTAAATTTTAAATATATGCAAAATGTAGTATCTTACAACTAATTAGATATTTTTTTAATTGAAGATTCAAAATTTACATGAACTCCAAAAAATCGTCAGGGCTTCAAAAAAATGAGTCCACCATTTCTCATTTCAAAAGATTCCGTGTTTCATGGAGAATATCAACATCAATTGATCACATCTTCTGATAAACACACCAGTTTTTGTAATCTTGACAGAAATTTTGGCGCTCTCCTCAAAAAATGGCCATTGTGTTGTAGTATTATATGTAATCCTTCTATGCAATCTAGAAATGACAAGTGTGTTCTCTGTTAATCTTGAGACATAAAAAACATCAAAGATTAGTCCTAAAATGTCATCTTAAAATATAATTTGCACAGTCCTAATGCCTTGAATGCAAGTTTTCTACATTCTTTAATTTCATGCCCTATATTTTTGCAATGTTTGAAGAAGAGCTTGGCCTTGTCTTTGGATTTGTGAATGGAAGTTTGAATTTTCTTTTATTGAAAATAGAAAAGATTGTGAAAAGATTTCTTGTCTTTTTGTCTTTTCTTGGTCGAATGAAGAGCAAATGGCCCCTATCAAGATGAGAAGAATTATTGGATTTCTTGCTAGTTTCTTCTTGGAGTAATGTAGATATGACTTTTTCCAAGGCCAATCTTGTTTGTGCAAAAATGATCATGCGAAAATTGTTAAAGGAAGTTGGTACGCTACTACCAGTGACATAATAGAGTCTTTTTTAGAGATAGCAGAGCGTAATGATGATAATCGATCCAACATCAAAGAGTCTTTTAACAATTTATAGGCAAAAAGAAATTTTCTGAAAGAAAGACACGTTGTTATGACTTAAGTCTTAAACAAATTGATCAAAATATCTCATGTGTCCTTGATTGACACTTGTAAGCATTTGAAATCTAAGAGTAGCTTGAAGGTGACAATGGTTTATGTCTTGCCATCTTTGATCCTCTGATAGATCCCAAGCTTCCATTGAAGCTATCAATGAGATTGAGGTTTAGAAATTAAGACTTCAATATCAAGTAAAAGAGATAGAGTGTTAAAAGTTGAATATTGCTCAATATTGAAAACAAACAATCAATCTTCTGATAACATGACTTTGATATCAATTAGGGTTCAAAATAATTGATGGAAGATGTATTAAATAGATCAATTCTCTAAAATTTCAATATTGTAGCTGACTTTATGTGCACTAATCTACTATATTAGAAATTCGAATGAACAAGACAACTAAATATGGAGTAAAGAGTTTTATCAAAGCTAAAACTAATATCTCAATCATTCAAACTCTAAAAGCAACAAAGCAGTGAATCCATGTGGACCTCGAACTTTGCAACTTATTTCTACATTATAAAAGTTGATTGAATTTGCCATCTTATCATTTACTAGCATATTAGTGATCTACTAAAAGTCGATGTGGTCAATCATCATAATCGATGATTGTTTTGTTCTTTTGAAATCGTACATGTAAGACATGTGAAAAATATAATATAGGCCATAAAAAAAGGTTCACAATCTACCATGTTTTGGTATGTTGGATTTATCTCCTCTACTCTCCTAAATCCCATGTTAATTTAGTTCCATTCATAATGTTGCAAATTTACATGCATTGTCACACAACTCAATTACTGAAGACAAACAAGAGAATGGCCCCGACTTATCTACTTGGCCGACTTATCGGGGAAGCCCGACTTGGCCAAAATATCTGGGAACCCGACTTATCGACTCTCTCGACTAGTCGACTTGTCTGACTTATCAGGAGGTCCGACTTGTAGACTACCCAATTGGCCACAACAGCGACTTTCTCGACGTCCGAATAGTAGAAGCCTCTTCACGCTCACTCCCTGTACTATGCAAATGACAGCAGCAGCCATGATCTCCTACAGACGGCACAACGGCTCCTTGCCATATTTTGTACACTCATCTACACAGATATAAATTGTATAGAGATAACTATTGTAATCTAATCAATTAATGTTGATAATGAGACAGACACTGTAAATGCTTTCATGCATCGATTCTTTCTTCAAATTGATTGTCAATAATAAGCTCGTAGCTTTTACAGAGTGGAGTTATCTTATTGAGCACGCGATTTCGTCCGCTATTGCCTTGTGCTCATAGCATCAAACTGACGTGTATTTCCATACAGTAATCTGAATCAATCACTGTCTTTTATTGCGTTCAGAGTTCTTGTCAAAATTGTATGTTTTGCTACTACGTCTTCTTGTCTAACATTCTTATTGCTTTGCTTCATTGTCTTCTCTTTTGCTTTCGCTAACAACCATGCAATTAAGTTTTATTTAATCTTGTGTTCACCTATTGTGATAGTAGTGCACGCACGGGGGGAATTCATCGACCATTGCCTTTGCACAGTAGTAGGAATGTTCCAATCCGATTGTTCGATTTGGACCGATCCTTCAAACCTACATCCCCATTCCCTAGCATGGTATCAAAGCTTATCAAAACTGAAGAGTGATTAGTGTAGCTATTTTTCTCTTGTATGTCCTCATTTAAATTTGTGGGCGTGTCATATTGGAGTCAAAATGACCAGCGAGTTGAAGAGTTCTCTCGTGTACATATAGAGAAGATGCTAGCAGCTAACAAACTTGTTCAGTAAGCCTACATGGTTGCTCATAGAGCATTGCTCAACCATAGTAGAGAAACTAACTAGTTAGTTACGGTTTAATGAAGACTATTGAGCTCAATGTGGCTATGCATATCTAGGAAGACACGAGGATGTTGTGCTCATATATACTCACTGGAAGTGTTCTTGTATTTCTGGCAATTGAAAGCAACAGTGACAGCCAGGAGCAGGTGCAGAAGCCAACCCCGGCGCCACTCTCAAGCTCAAAATCAGGTATTTGTAGCTTTCTGAAATCTATTTGCTCTTCTCAAACTGGATCTGAAGTTTGGGCATCTCTGATTATAAGTTAATTGTTTGCACACAGTACCACACTTCAAAATATTCATGTTTTTATTAGCCATATTCAAAACATCAAAGTCTTTTTGGTAAAATCTGGTTCATGAGTTTCATATGAAAATCAACACATTAAGGTGGCATATGATATTAAATTTTACTTATAGTTGCTCATATGAGGAGTTAATGAGTCTCATTTTGTGCTAGCACAAGGTGGAGAGGGTGGATTTTCTCTCAAGTAATTGCAAAAAGAACCTCCAACAATGTGTGATTTTTCTAGATATGAAATTTTTTGTGCCCATGAATGTGAACATGAATAAGGACATCTTGTATGGATACCATGATGTAGTAACAAGTGCATGGTTCCTAAGTTGCTAGAAAAACGCTTGCGCAGGTTTCAAAATTGGATCTTGTGCTAAATAAACTTCATAATAATTGCACAACATATTTCACTCGTCAAGAAATTTTGGCTCATGAAAGATGGAAGTTGACATGATTGTTGAGTTTCCTACAAGCTTCAAAAAGGAACTGGGAGAGTACTTCCAAGGATTTTAGTGGGTTAATTAACTAACAAACATCACACATTTTATATACAAAAAGACTAAGGTCAAGGCTTTGAGCTAGAAAATAAATTAGTGGACTCTCTTTCATCTCTAGGAATCTCCATGACTTATTGTGAATGACGACTCCAAGTTTACAAGTGGTTTCTTTGAGTTAAAATAGAAAAAAGAGTCCACTATTAGTGGGGATCGCCCTTAGTCAGAAGGGGGTCTGGTTTAGATTTTTACTACGAAGAAACAAGCTCATTAGGAGAGGTAATTTCCAATCAAAACATTTAGCCACTAGTTTGAGCTTTTTTGTGACAATGTATGAATATGAATTATGAACCTCAATCCACATGGATGTTACCAATTTTAGGCTAGATAATATAAAAATATATGTAGCATATATTTAGGAAACCTTGCTTTTTGTCTTAGAATGGTTTTGAAACCTTGCTTCTTGCTAATGAATATCTGACCCCACATAGTGGTAAGTGTTTTTTGTCCATTTTTTTGGACTAAGGATTTTCAAGCTCAAGGTTTTAAAGAGGTCAATTATGAGCTCAAATCTCCTATTTCAATTAGATCAAGTCTAAAACATTGCTTACATAATGGGGAAAATTTGCTATATGGTTTGGAGTTGAAAGAGGTAAAGCCTAAGGATCAAGGACTAGAAAAGGTATTGGGAAAAAGGGAATATCACTTAGAGGACGAATTGGGAGATTCTAGAATACTTAATAGTGATAAAATATCTTTCATGTAGATATGCTACAATTCACATAAGCTATCAAATTCAGTAACACACAAAGTTGAAAATAATGATGGTTTTGTAATTATCACAAAGTCAGTCAATCCCGGTGCATGGGTACAGATATACTAGTTTCACGGAATCCAAAAAGAGAATTGAAAAGAATGCATCTTCAACTATTAGATTTTTATAAACATTAGCTTTTCATTATTAGTTCAAATGGTATGTCAACATTAAATTGTCTCACATGCAAATAGCATTGTGCAGATGATTGTTGTAAAAAAAAATCTTTTAATGGGAAGTGCAATACTCAAGATGTCCATATATCATGTTCTTTGATTCAAGTTACATTTTTTCGGTTGACTTTATTGATCTATAAGTTATTGAGAGCATGAAAACACACAATCTAGGCCAATATAATTCTACCATAGCATAGCCATCATGTGCAAGTAGGTGTTGATAGCATATTGTAATAAAATATGCCCTTAGATGCTAGTGATATCTAGTTTAACTTATTTATAATCAAATTGAAATAAATTTTTATTAGCAACATTAAAATGTTAATAAGGGTTGTAATGTACCAAATATTCTATATGGAGGCTCAACCTTGCATTTCTATTATAGCTACTTTTTTTTTTGACATAGCTTATTAATTGGCTTACATAAACTAGGGTGGTCTCCTTAAAGGGAATCTAAGCTTCTCCAAAATATTTTATACTAGCCTATAATTTTCCATATTGAAACATTTCTCAATGGTTTATTGCCAAAGAAATATTTTTGAAATATTGCAATCACTTTCAAGTTTTTCTAGAAATCAAACATCAAAAAACAATTTGAGAACCTGGACTATGAATTCACAATATAAAAAATAAGTACATGTTCACCTACTTGATATTTCAACATAGACATAGAATAGCTTATTTTTCAAATCTTTCACAGTGAGTGACTTGAATGATTAAAAATGCTAGTTTGACTTCATTTCCAAATAGCTTCGATGACACTTATTTGTGGTCAATACATTTATATGCTACTTTGCACATACAATTTTTGGTAATTGTATCAAAATACACACACACACACACACACACACACACATTCCTAGTATAAAGAGACTCTTATGCTAGTTCTAACAATTCATTTGGATGACATAGATTGTACGTCATGCACATCAACCAAAAGGAAAAACACCATCATCATCATAGGTACTACACTATGTTCTTTAGTTATCGCTTGCTTACATATTGTAAGTCATTTTTTTAAGCTTATAAGTTAATAGTGCATCTAAAGTTTGAAAAGAACAATTGATACATGCATAAACATTTTAAAATTGGAAAGCATTTAGATCATGTTTTCTCTTCCTTGTCAGTCTAACTAGTTTTCTAAGTTTGTCCATTTAATGTAGGATGATCGGTAGAAATAGACCTAAGGGGTTCTCCAGGTCATGGAAAACTACCGACTATAAGTGTCTAGTAAATTTCAAGTCTCCATTTTTTGAAACTAGACATACCATAAAATCGAAATAATCTTTCATCCAAGATAAATTGGGCTAAATTAAAGCCTTCACAACTAACTAACTTAGTTTGTCCACTACCACCCAAATAGAATCATTCTGGTGTTGGGTCCTCGAAATTCCAACCACAAAATCCATATATATATTTTTCCATTTCTTATATGGGCATCTAAATGATGTAGTAAACCACCAGCTTTACGACATTAAGCTTTAGATAATTGACAAGGTTTACAGCTTATTACATGCTCTTCCACGTATAGTTTGAGTTTCGGCCAATATAACTCTCTCTTGACTAGGTCTAGGGTTCTATGTATACCAGGATGACTATCATATGGATTGTCTTGACATCCAAAAAATCTTTTTTTCAATGCTTCATCATTTGGTACACAAATCTTTCCATTATGAAATAATAATTCAGTTTGAATGCTATATTGTCTACAATATTCTCACCTTTCTAAGATTGTTGAGACCCTTGTGAGTCAATCTCAATCATATTCTCAATGACATTCATTTCAAATGGACTATATATGAGAATGTCATCTAGGAACACAACTACAAATTTTTCCATATATGGATAAAATAAATCACTTATCATCAGATGTTGAAATGTTGCTAGTGCATTTGTAAACCCAAAAGGAAATACTAAAAATCTATAATGATCAAATCTAGTTCGAAAACCATTCTTTTGTACATCCTCTAAATGAATCCTAATTTTATGATACCTAGACTTGAGATCTATCGTAGTGACGTATATGGCCCTACTTAAGCAATCTACCAAGTTATCCATCCTAGGTAATGGACATTTATTTTTTATAGTTACCTTATTCAAACCCTTGTAGTTGACATGCATCTGTTCGTCTCCATTCTTCTTCTCTTTTATGAGAATAGGAGTACTCCATGGCAACTTACTAGTTGAATATGTCCCATTCTCAAGTAGTTTCCTATCTGATTAGTAATCTCTATCTCCTTCTTTTGAGAAACTTTATAAGATTGTCTAGACATAGGTTGACTACCCAGAATCTACATGATCATATCTTTCTTGGTTTGCTCTACATCTAAATCAACAAAGTTAAAAACTTTCAAAAATTCACAACCATTTAAATACTTTTTTTGAAGCAAGCAAAACAAACACTTCATACATAGAATCATCAAGAACTTCTACTAAACTTGCTAAAGAAAATTCTTTAGAGGGAGAAACATATTTACCTCCAATCACCTTTACTATTTTATGTCATCCTTTGAAAGAAAGTACATGTCTTTCAAAATATATGCCCAAAGATTTGGACTTCTTAAATAACCATTCGTAACCTAGGATAACATCCATCCATGCTAAATCTAAAACGTGAAAATTTATAATTATTTGTGTATGTCTTTGAATAGAAACTGGGATATTTGACACTTTTGCATCTCAATTCTCCAATTCAACACCCAAAGCTAGATAAATTTTATATCTATGGTTCTTGGCTTTAGTGTTCATGCTAAGTTTCTGCACAATATGAGAATTGAAGTTATCCGTCAATCCATTGTCTAGTAAAATGCTAACTTTTTTACCATACACTATGCCTTTTAAGCAACATAGTTCATTTGGCATGCAAGAAATAGTATGCAACAAATGCTAGATTCATGAGCCTTCTTCTAAACAAATTTTTATTTTTAGAAGCTGCTCTATCTAATTCATTAAAGTACTTCTACTCTCAAAGTTGTTTTATTCCTTTCTTGGACTTGGAGGGTGATGGCTTTTGTTGTTGCTGCTTCGTTCATGCTACTATCTTAGAACCATAGGCCTTTGTGATCCGAATCACTCCGTCAAAGTTTTGAAGCTTTGACATTCATTTTGGTAGTTAGCAGACTTTCCTAGGATAAATTGCCATAAAGCTACTTCATGTTAAATTATGGAATCCTGGCCAACAAATACAAAAAAATTTGAATGTATGTATTTTGTCTCTTAATTACTCTCCATTCCACAATTGATAAATCATTAATTATAGTATGCATCATCAGCTACCAAAAACACCTTCCAAAAAACTTCCATAAATGCTCCCCATGTCATTGGTTTCAAGGTCAAATCCCACCACCACGATGAAGATTGACCTCTCAAAAACAAAACCATTACTTCTATCTTCTTTTCCTTCGAAATGTTATGAAGGTTAAAGTAGCTATTTCACTTTGCCAACCAGTCCTGTACTACTTCGGGCATCTTGTCTCGCTTTTCCCCAACATATGGCTTAGGTTGAAATCCTAAGCTGGGCGAGGTAAGCAATTTTATTTGCTTCAACATTACCTCCATCTACTGGACCTTGAGCTGTTTATGTCCATTCATCTCATTGAGGGCTGATCTGAATTGCTAACAAATTTGCAAATGTGGGCATGCTAGGTGTAGCAGCACCACCAGACGTTGTTAGACTATCAATCGTTTATTACTATCTAACCGAAAAATGGAGGTTAGGCAAAACGCTATGTAAAGTGTGAAAATTCACACGTGTGGGAATGCCCTAATGTGTGAGAATGATCTCCTAAGCAAAGCTTATGCACTTTAGATCAACACTAGATTGAAATCCAAGATCTATGTCAAAATCTAAGGCAAAGAGGCAAGGATAGATGCATAGATTGATAACCAAAGTAATTTCACGCATGGGAAAAGTACATCATGAAAATTCAAAGGCAAATTAGGCTCCTCTCCTCGGGTAGAGAGAGAGAGAGAGAGAGAATAGACCAATTTTCTCTCGAGTAGAAAGAGAAGGAAATACAAGCAAAACTTGATTGCGCTTTACATGTGGAATTGACCATTTTGACATGTTTGCCAATTTTGGCCCTATCAAAGTCCTACACAAAGATGCTTGACATAAAAAACTTAGCAAACCCCTAAAGCTATGATAGATAACTTTTTATAATTTCACACCCCTCCTAAAAAGATATCTAATTTAGAAAAGCATGGATCTTGGAATCATTCCAAGATTGGATCTATGTTTGATGAAGGAACTCTTGAGTAGAGGCTTGGTGAGTAGATCGGCAATACAAGATGATGAATCGATATGCTCCAAATGGATCTCTCCTCCAATAAGCTTCTCTCTCACAAAGTGGTGTGCCACTTCTACGTGCTTGCTTCTTGCATGAAAAATGGATTATTTGCAAGAGCTTGAGCCAAGATATTACAACAATCAATCAATGGTAGCTCCTCTTCTTTGATGCACTTTAGCTCCAATGGAATCCTCTTGATCCAAAGCACTTCTTTTGTTGATGTAGTGAGTGCTTTATACTTGGCCTCACAAGAAGAAAGAGAGATAGTAGCTTGCTTTTTGGAATTTTTCCAACATAACAAGAGCATATGTAGATTGACAAATAAAACCATAATCATCATGAAAGTCAATCTCTAGGCCTAAGATATAATGGATCTCTCCTAGATCTTGCAAAGCTCTTTTCCAAGTACTATTTTGGTTTCTTCAACCAATTTGATACAACTTCCACATAGGATAATGTCATCTACATAGATGAGAAGAATAACAATATCACTAGCAACGAACTTTAGATACATGGAAGGATCATAGTCACTAAGAGTGAATCCTAGTGAGATAAGAAAAGAGTTGAGTCTCTCATACCAAGATCTTGGTGCTTGCTTGAGTCCATAAAGACTTTTGAAAAGCAAGCACACTTTTGATTCATCCTTGATAAATCCTTGAGGTTGTTCCATGTAGATTTCCTCTTCAAGATAAATGCATTGGAAACATGTAATTGGAACACCTTCCACTTGAAATAGGTAGCAAGAGATAGAAGAATTCTTGTTGTCACCATCTTTGCCACGGGTGCAAAGGTCTCTTTATAACCAAGTCCATAGATTTGAGCAAATCCCTTGGCACATAATCTTGCCTTGTACTTTTTGATGGCGCCATCTTGATTATACTTGACGCGGAATACCCACTTGGATCCAATGATGTGCTTGTTGGATAGAGGATCCACAAGCTCCCAAGTGTTGTTGATGATCAAGGCTTCATATTCTTGTTTCATGGCCTCATACCACTCCTTGGTATTGAGTGCATCTTCAACATCCTTTGGCTCTTCATGTGAGATGAAATATGCAAAGTTGGTGGAATCAAGCTCCACTTGCTTGTCTTTGTCAACATAAGAAAGCCTCTTAGGCTCGGATCTCTCTCTTGATGTCCTCCTAGATGTGAAAATCTGAGGAGACTCCTCCTCAAATCTCGACCCCAACATCTTTTGATTGTCTTCAATAGGCATGATAGTTCATGGATCTTGAGGTAACTTGATCTCAACCCCTTCAAAGTGTTCCTCACATATTCGGTGGGTCTTCAATTTTCATTTAGCATAGAATGCATACTGCTCTGAAGGACAAGTGATGGATGTTGATCTTTATGGAATATAACATCTCTACTTTCAATCACTTGTGAAGTAGAGAGTTCAAAGTGATGGGGCAAGGGAGAATGCCAAACGCGAACGGAGAAGAGAGCAGAAATATTTGCGGAACATCTCTCCCATTGCAATGGGCTGCTAGATGCAAAAACAACCTAATAGAATGTTTATGCTAAGTATAATCGTAGCTTGAATATTCTGTTGCCCAATAGGATCTTATAGATTAATTCATACTCACAAAAACAAAAGGAGTACAGTCCACCGCAGAGATTAGAAATGGTTTGAAATATTACTGTAAATCAGATTTGATAAGAAGTTTAGTTAAAAACTTTGGACTGATAGTGCAACAAAATGATGCGAGTTCCTTAGGCGTCAAAGACAGCCATTGTCTAATCAGAAGCTGAGGAGTCGTAAACGTCCGTGTTCTGATCAGAGTGAGTAAACAAGTGCAATCAAACAGAAATGAAGTGCATTCAAATCACAACAAGCATTCATATACGTATTACACAGATAGAAAAGCGTGTTGCTGCTATATTACACTGAAGCACAACAATGACAGCTACAACCAGAATGACAGCGTAACTAGGAGGCTCAAAATCATTCGTCTCATGGATGGAGCATCTCGTAGAGTGTGCCCAGATGATCCATTTATAGATTGCATCCATGTATTAATTACAATAAATATTTGTCATCTAATTGCTAGATTTCTTATGCTCAGTCTTAAACAAATCGTTCAAGTAATGAGCATCCTAAAAATCGAAGGCCGACAACATGTTTTCGGGGCTTCACATGTTTTACTTGAGATTTTTTGTGCCTTAAACGTAATTCAGACACCTTCTCCTTTTTCTCAACTTCGCGAAAAAAAAATGACACAATGGCCAAGTGGCCAGAATGCCTTAGAAATCATTTTTAAGGCACCTTCTCCTTTTTGCCTTTTTGCCATTTTAAAGGCACCTTCGTCTTTTTTGCTTTTTCGTTGCCTTTAATCCAAGGCACCTCTGCCTTCTTTGCTAAAACTTCAGTGTAAGGCACCTTCGTCTTTGTCGCCTTTCTTCGCCTTCTTCACTGGCTTCAATCTACAGGCGCCTTAGGGATTTACACACCTTAAGTCAAAGGGCACCTTTCGGGTTTTTCGCATTTTTGTTACATTGGCACACCGATGTCGCGAACTTATCATCAACCCTAAAACAAGTGGAGAAACAAATTTCCTAAGGGCAGTTACCAACCTTTGTACATATGCAAAACTGGAGTAAATTAGGCATGAGTTGATAGCACGCTTACACGTGGACTCAGTGCATGGGCAGGCAGGGTGGGTGCTACTCTCCATATATACCCTCACTTGTGTCCATAGGATTCATTGAGAGCCTGCGGCCGTTATGCTGTTGGATTGGTAAGCGCTTACCATCATAATGATTTGCCATACTCCCTAGTGCTCGAGGGCTAGATTGGACGGTCTAGATTTGGTTGGGACGGTTTCGCCTACTACACTCCCTTATTGTGTTCTTGACGCTCAATTCGGATTGGAGGTCTTGGGGGTCGTTTTGTTGGTATCAGAGCCACCAATCGAGATGTTGGAGCGGCAACGTGTGAGCGGATTTGCTGTGGAATCAAGGGATCGACAACCGGTTAGTTTTCGGTAAATCGAGGGATCGACAACCGGTTAGTTTTCGGTAAATCGGTGGTCTTCCAATTAGGTGTTCTACCATATTTTGGTTGATTCAGTTTGGAAAGATTTTTTTGGATTGTTTGTAACGTTATTGCTTTCCAGGTTAGAAACCGTGATTATGTGAATTCTGATTTTTCCATACTGCTGGTTTTTTGTTGTTGGTTGGATTTCTTGAGTTGCATGGAGTTTCAGAATCCTCTTCTTCACAATGGGGAATTGGATTGAAGCTGATTGCAAATTATTTCTTGCATGTGGTTTGCGTAGCTTAGGAAATGGGTTTTCCCATTGTCTATGCATTGCATGCAAAGATTACTCTTACTATCTATCAAGTTAACATAGAAATGGATGTTTTCTGACTAAAGGTAGCACAAGTGAATGCAAAATTAGAGAATAGGCAACAGGATTGTAAATCAGGGTTTGCATGACATGTACTCTGTGCATAGTGAGTTTGAAGTATTAATCAAACTGAAAATTGGTGCGAAAAGAGTTAGTGGGGCTTGGGAACAACTGCTGGGCTGTAAGAATGATGATAAAGTAGGATGGCAACATATGGTGTTGTTTTGAGCTTTAGCTGTTTCTGTAACCCTTCGTCTGAGTCATAAGCTCGATGTAGACAACGTTGGTGACTGTTTGAATTTTCAACAATCGAAAAATTGTTGATTTAAACCCAAGGAGGCCAATGAAACGCAGCTCTATCTCCTGTACTGAACCTACAGAGAGTGTGAGCGCGTAAATCCAAGCCTTTTCTGAGAGAAAATGGGGTTGCCTATTCCTGCTTATATTGGTGGTGCGGGCGACCTGGCTGGGGTGGAAGGTAGCGCAGTCCATCGCGCTCTCGAACCTGCTTGCTGCCATATCTCTCTCTCTCTCTCTCTCTCTCTCTCAACTGACATTCTTTGGACTTTTTCCATCATCGCCCTAAAATTCCCACTATAAACCTGTTTCTTATGACAAATTCTCTCTCTTAAAAAAACCTCTTTTGATTCCAAGCATCTCTCCCAAGATAGAAGTTTTCAAGAACATGGATGCATGCAATTGACACCTAGCCAAAACCATAATTAACAATATTTCACCCATGCAATCTACACCTAGTCAAAACCATAATTAGCAATACTTCACTTATGATCCAGATAAGTCAATGGTCAAGATAAGTTAAAACCCTAATTTTTGAACGGACGAATCAAAACGCGAGAATCACGTTTTGTCTATCACAGCATACATTCTTTCTCTCTCTCGGGTGCCCTTTTCACCCTGCTGGCTGCTCACTGTTGCATGAGCTTGGCGCGATCAGGGTTTGGGGCTGTGGCCCGAGATGGCTCGGGGGGGGGGACATGCCAAGTTTTTTTTATTAAATGATGTAATTTGAAAAACTAGTGCATGTTGGTTTAAAGTGGTCTTCATGCGGTGGGCTTGTGCCCTTGTGTATGCTTTTCTCACTGGAGGTTTTCGAGTTATGGATAATGGTCATTTTCCGTGTGATAGAAAAAACAAAACTTTTTGGGTTTGGTTTGGTATTGATTTTATCCCCATTCTCCTGCAAAAGGATTTTTGCAATTATTTTTTGGACTTCGTTTTTTGAAGAGCAGTTGCGTGGCCTTCGTGCGTACGAAAGATGTATTGGAGTTGCAAGCTATTAGTAACAACTAATTAACTAATTGCAATATAGTGACTTTATTATAACTTGTGCGCTAGTATGGGTCCGGACATAAAACCAATTTTTTCAGTCCTTTTGTTTCTGGAAGGGATAGTTTCCCTTGAGCGAGGGAAATTCCTTGGAGACAGCCAAAAAAGGCTAAATTCCTTGTGGAATTTTTGTAGGCTTACATTGCTATTTTGGGGTCCGAAGTGAATATTTGTTTTCCAATTGCTTTTTGGACAATCTTGAATTAGTGACTAGGGTCAAAACTTTCACAAAAATTTGACCAAGGTACCGGTCAAAAGGGCCCAAGCTTTAGAGTAGAAAATTTAAGTCCAAGTGAGTGGGGTGAAAAAAAGAATCAATAGAAAGGTAACTTTTTTTGAATGGATCTTGTCTTCCACTTGTTCTATCCAATTTCTAAATTTGTCAACTTCAAGGATTTTTTAGCGTAACTTAAAGTCCTTTCTTGTGACTGGAAGATTCAAAAAAGAGGGAAAGAGGACATAAGTTGGAATTTGTACTATGAAGTAGGAATTTCGTAATTTCTGGAAACTTGGCATAGTACCGGTAAATGGATTCTTAAGTTACCTTAATCACTTATTGAATCTTGAGATTATGAGAAATTCTCTGAAGATTTTGTAAGTTCCAATGGAATCAATTGATTTCTGGAATGATTGATTGGAAAGTGGATGGTTATCTTGGAGGAAGAACATGTGGTATGGGACGCATGCAATTCCAAAGAGGTAGTTTGAAGCTAACTGATCGTGGTGACCATAGTAAAGCTGCTTAACTTGAAGGATGCCAATTGCTATGGACTACAAGAGGGTTTTTTTGTAGGGATTGTTGAGGTATTGGTCATGATCCCTTTATGGATATCTCAAATTACAAAATAGGAAACCCTGAGTGCTATCTTATATATTTGAAAATTTCTTGTTTTTGAATCTAACAACCCGAGTTCATGTGATTCCTTGGAAAATAAAGTATCTACCTAATAGTGCATGAAATGTTAAATAATTTTCCATAGACTAACAGTGGTATTCATGGATAACTAATTGGGAATAATTCGCTGATCCATGTCCGAATGCTTTTATGATCTATTCGAATTGGTTTCACAAGAGGTAATGGTTTCTATAATCAGAGAAGAATACCTTTGGATAAGTTGTTATTCTGGTATGTTGGGTCATTAACTATCTTGGAGTCGGTTGATGCAACATTTGCTATCGACTTATTCAGTTCAATGGGATCTTCTGTTAGACTTCTCCTAGACTATATATGGTGTGATATGACTTTTATTGGAAACTTGTGGAGTTTTCTGATAAAAGGGGGAGAAGTAGGTGATAGAAAGTTGCCTGGGTGAAACATCTATAGCATTGATTTTGGATAGGATGCGTAATGTGTATAGATGAGGGACTAGGTTTTGAATCAGAATTAATAGGATTTTTGGTATTGTTGGGATCTTCTAAGGGTTGTAAAAAAAAAAATCCAGTTAGAAGATGTATGGAAAAAAAAAATTAGAAGCCATTCTCGTATGAATAGGAAGTCACTAATTATAAATCAGACTGGTTGGTATTAGGTGATCCTATTATAAGAAGGGGTTGTTTAGATGGTTCCTTGTTGGTTTGATCAACTTGGGTTTAGTGAGAACTAAGAGTTGATGCAAAGAAAGAAATTTTTGGCTAGTGATATATTGTTTTAGGAAAAAATCTTTGATCAAGATTTTGGTTTCCTATTCTGTAAAAAAGCGCTCTTTGAGAGATATTTTCTCTCAGGATAAATGGGTTCCATGATTCTCAGTTAGGCATCTAATTTATACAGATTGGGTACGATCTGTGGAGATATGCTATGTATTGATTCATAGCGGGATTGTGTATTTGTCGCGCAAATTCTTAATCATGTGGATTCACTATGAGATCATTGGACTGAGTTTATTTGCATGCATAAACTAGTCAGCAAACATAGACATATTGTTGAGAAGTGTCTTATGACAAATTCTCACATGATGTATAGATTTGGTACGGAGGATTTCCTTTTGGCCAAAGTTAATGCCTTTCGTAGAATCTTATGTGTTGAACTGATAACAGTGACAGTGGAAATGTGTAGCGCAGGCATCCCAAAGGGAGCCGAGAACCACGACTTAGCTTCCCAGCCTTCAACTCTTGCCATCCAAACCCACTTGACATACAAGCAGCCAACTCGCCAACAACGATCAGACTTAACCAACTTGAAGTTCCGAAAACCAACATTGAGATCCAACTTGGCGCCATGCCAGATCGGGGGTCCCGATGTGGGTGACTTCCCTCCAAGCAAGCCGCCCGACATACATCAAACTTGACCAACTCGAAGCTTCGTTACAAACGAGTAACATCCATTCCAAGCAAGCGGTCTGACTTACATCAGACTTAACCAACTGAAAGCTTCGTCACGAGCGCTGGAAGCCAACCTGGCGCCACGCCAGACTGGACAGCCATAAACAGGTAACTTCCACCCAAGCAAGCCATCCAACTCAGCCGACAGGTTAGAGCCCGTTCCCCAAGAGCTTAACCCATTCACGTTCATGCAAGGAACACTCAGAACCACAAGCCGCGACTGATATGGAGACAACCAGTTCCTGGACCAAATGGTCCCGACAGCATACCGGTGGCCCCCCGGGATACGACCCTCAGCTATTTGTCAACTTAAAAATTTTGAAGCGGCCTTACAACTGGCGCTTTTACCAAACACTGAAACTCAGAAGGTAATCAGAGTCAGTTTGAGAAAAATCCCACTTTATTGAAAAATCTGAGAAGGTTACATTTCAAATGTGTGACCGACCCTAGTCTCCGGGGCGCTAGCATGCCAAGGCGAGAGCCATGACAACATTCCAGCAAGGGAGGCTGAGACTTGGTTGGAGCTCGCCCAGAGTCGCAACCTGCACTCCCCTATAGTATTGGTGGGATTCGGCACCCCCCCCTCATAGCAAGCACTCTACCTAGGCTGGTAAAGCACGTTTTCCTCTCTCTAGGATTTCCTCTCTCTAGAAGTCATTTTCTCTCTCTAGATTTTATTGATCCCCAGGCTTCCTTTAATCATGCCTAGATCGTGTGAGGTGATTGCACATCGATCTGAGCTCTCTGGACTTCGCTAGAACCGATCAAAGATTTTCAGCCATAGGAACTTGGCACCGGGAGCGGCGCCGGCGCCGTTGGCGCCGGGATTAGCTGGGGCGCTGCTGGCGCCGGGGACAATGCTGGCACCAGTGGCGCCGGAAGTAAAGCTTATAAAGGTAGCTTTACAACATCCACCCCACCTTTATAAAATCTGATGTCCTCATCAAATGTCAGATTAAAGTAAAGGTGTCTCCCAATTAAAATAAATATACATTTAAGCTACTTGGCACAATACTCAATTTACTGGCCACTTTTTATTAACATTGAAGCTGGCACACCACAAGTCGGGGGCTCAACTCTTTGTACTGAAAAATTACATAACTTGAAAATATCTCTTTGTCTGGAAAAAGCGTAGATCTTATATCGCTTTCGTAAAACCCAAGAACCTTCTTAACTGGTGACAGAGGCCTTTCTTTGAAATGTTCGCCCCTGTCGCTTCTGATTTTCGACTTTGGAACTCCTTTGAGCTCCTGATTTGTCCTTGATGCACTTTGTGTTGAGCTCCCTGAGCTCCAAATTTGATCAGTTCCGCACAGGTATCAAGGCTCCCTGAGCCAAAGGATTTATCGTTTGATTGTCCACTTTATGGTCACTCCGTGCCTTGTTGCTTCGCACCTTGATCTTCTCTCCTTGTCCCAGCCTGGTCTTGATACATTTCCTTCTTGGCTCTTTAAGGTAGGCAAAGATTGAGTACTCCGCAATGCACCTCTCACTTAGCTTGAAGTAGCTCTTTGAATCAGCCCAAATGTAAACATTGACCTCGTGGAAAGCCAAAGGGTCGCACCAGTTTGATCCGCATACGAACTATCTCTTCGCGTTTGTTTGAAGCACCATGTCCGTCGCGCAAAACTTGACTTTCACAATTACATCACTGGTCAGTTGCCTCACAGTCAAAACAAGAAGTGTACATCGAGCTTGGCTTCAAGTAGCTCTCTTTGAATCAGACACATGCACCCAGAGTTTGCACTAGTCTGATCTCAACGTGAACTGTCCCTTAGCGTCCGTTCGAAATACCAAGTCTCTCATGCAAGACTCAACTTTCACAGTTCCTTCATTGATCAGCTGCCTTACACGTAACACAAGCCAGCGTACTCATATGTTTCCTCATCATTGCTGGTCCAGAGAAAGCCTATAACAAGCTTACTTTCCACAACAAAAACTTGTCAACTTATTGGGTCCAAAGTTCGCCAGTCTCCTCGTGTGAGTATGGCTAGGTCACCTTGAATTTGCCCCTGTTTTGATCAACTTTCATTCAAAATTTGCCCCAAGAGAGAGATGTGTGTGATAGTTCCCCTCCACTTATAAAATCAGCTGATCGGACTTAGAGTAGAGTTCTTCGGACAAAAAGCCTTTCCAACACTTTGCTTCCCATCTGCTAGGATTATGGCTCGATCCAACTTGTTGCCAATCTCTGAAAAGGATCCTAGTCTTTCCCCTTTGAGGAAAAACCCAACTGATACTGGATATCACCCATGCTCAGTGAGTTTCAGTTCCGAAGGTGGCCGTCCCAAAATGAAGACCAACTGCTCCATAGAAGATCTCCCCTGAAATTGCCCTTTCCAACTTTTGACTTCCTGCTTGCGTCTGGTGGGCGTTGTCGCAAATGAAACTAACCCAAGAAACAGGCTAGCCATCCATCCTTTGCAAACATTGAGTCGTTTCGTTGCCGTTCACGTGCGAGTACTTGAACTGCAAATCCGCCCCACAGATTCTGTAGTCCTCTTTGTTTGATGGTATCAACCTTCAAAAGAAAGGTTCCTTCTCAAGCCATCAGCTCCTTGTATCACAAGCAATCATGCAAACCAAGCAAAGCACGAGTACTAAGACTCACCACGAATACATACAAGTAAGACACTCGGGCAGGTTTACTAACAAGTAACAAAGACAAGGTCCCCCTTTGAGATGGTCCTGCCAACGGACCTTTGCCTGGCCGCGCCCATACAAATCGATCACAGAATCAGCCCACATAGGACACCCCTCCAACTATCCGTGCTTTCACCATTAAGCAGCACATTGCCTCAATCACGCCCCACCAGTTTTTGGTCGATAGCCCTTATAGCTAAACGATCGGCAGCTATCCCGCACCGGCAGCTAACCACCCGTGCTTTACACCCGAATTCGAGCAGCATCTCTGTATCAATAGTTAACCCGTACGGTTCAAATATGTCGCCCCGCACCCCACAAGGCACAGACCGTGCTTTCACCTACCTAGGCAGCACTTTGCCTCATCCGTCCTACGTGCAGACAGCGCCAGGCCCGAACCGCGAGAACTGACCGTGCTTACACCTCGAGGGCAGCACTTTGACTCATCAAGTCCCCCGTTCTGCCGACCACCCCGACCGTGGACGCACCCGTGCTTGCACTGTGGGTAGCACCTTGCACAACAGTTATCCTAATGAACCCCAAACAGTGGCCATTTCCGTGAGATCCGCATAACTGACCGGCCAATCGGCTCTGATACCACATGTAGCGCAGGCATCCCAAAGGGAGCCAGGAACCACGACTTAGCTTCCCAGCCTTCAACTCTTGCCATCCAAACCCACTTGACATACAAGCAGCCAACTCGCCAACAACGATCAGACTTAACCAACTTGAAGTTCCGAAAACCAACATTGAGATCCAAGTTGGCGCCATGCCAGATGAGGGGTCCCGATGTGGGTGACTTCCCTCCAAGCAAGCCGCCCGACATACATCAAACTTGACCAACTCGAAGCTTCGTTACAAACGAGTAACATCCATTCCAAGCAAGCGGTCTGACTTACATCAGACTTAACCAACTGAAAGCTTCGTCATGAGCGCTGGAAGCCAACCTGGCGCCACGCCAGACTGGACAGCCATAAACAGGTAACTTCCACCCAAGCAAGCCATCCAACTCAACCGACAGGTTAGAGCCCATTCCCCAAGAGCTTAACCCATTCACTTTCATGCAAGGAACACTCAGAACCACAAGCCGCGACAAATATGGAGACAACCAGCTCCTGGACCAAATGGTCCCGACAGCATACCGCTGACGCCACGGACCGAATGATCCCGACGGCATACCGCTGGCGTCCCGAGATACAACCCTCAGCTATGTGCCAACTTAAAAATTTTGAAGCGGCCTTACAACTGGCGCTTTTACCGAACACTGAAACCCAGAAGGTAATCAGAGTCAGTTTGAGAAAAATCCCACTTTATTGATAAATCTGAGAAGGTTACATTTTAAGTGTGTGACCGACCCTAGTCTCCGGGCGCTAGCATGCCAAGGCGAGAGCCATGACAACATTCCAGCAAGGGAGGCTGAGACTTGGTTGGAGCTCGCCCTGAGTCGCAACCCGCACTCCCCTATAGTATTGGTGGGATTCGGCACCCCCCCCCTCATAGCAAGCACTCTACCCAGGCTGGTAAAGCACATCTCTAGAAAGTCATTTTCTCTCTCTAGAGTTTATTGATCCCCAGGCTTCCTTTAATCATGCCTAGATCGTGTGAGGTGATTGCACATCGATCTGAGCTCTCTGGACTTCGCTAGAACCGATCAAAGATTTTCAGCCATAGGAACTTGGCGCCGGCTGGATTCTGGTCACAGTGGCGTCGGGAGCGGCGCTGCTGGCACTGGGGACAATGCTGGCGCCAGTGGTGCCGGAAGTAAAGCTTATAAATGTAGCTTTACAACAAAATGCATGAAGGCTAGTGGGTTGTTGCATCCATTAGATAATCCTACTAATTGGTGGGATAATATCTTGATGGATTTTGAAGTCGTTTTACCGTGTACGAATAAACAAGAATGGTACAATTTTGGGTCATGGTTGACCGGTTAACTAAATTGGTTATGTTTATTCTGGTAAAGACTATAGTGTAAGCGTCTGAGTTGTTGGATGAGTCTACAAGATATCATTATTTGTTGATATTGTAGATAAGTTGTGTCGATTGTAAGTCACAACCATGATGAGTTATTTTGTGACTCATGTAATGGGTGATTTACATAAGATATGTAGGAACTTTTTGTTCTAATTATTTTTTGTATGAAAATAAATTATCCTAGAAACTCAGTTGGAGTTGGATAATGAAGTTAATTAATCTTAAGTTATTCTAGATCAGAACTTAAGAGTATTGGGGTGTAGATGTATTTAAACCGAGAATTTTTCTAGTGGAAAGGATTTTTTGTGGAGCAACTCTCATGTCTTTAAGAGTAGTTGCATTCACGTTCTCTTATTTTCAAATATAGAATAAGAATCCAGTGCATAATGATTGACGAATCATAGTTCAGGTTCTAGTCTATATATGACTTTCAAGAGAGGGTAACATGAGTGGTGAAAAGGTTGAATGTTTTGTGCATCAATCTCCTTATGGCAATCTCGTTGGATAAGGTATCTTCTATTGATTGAGTTTTCTTGTAAGAGTAGTAAGCATTACTGGGTATAGTCCGTGTATGCTTATGTATGGATTTCAACCCGGATCTCCAATAACGGTTGAAACTGAGTAGATTAAAATTCAGAAAGTGGCGGATTTCTTGCGAGAAATGCAAGAAATGCTACAATTAGCACGTGAAAATGTTCTAAGTACCCAGGATTGGGTAAGACATTTTGCTAATCTAAAAAAATTGCCTTGGGAGTTTCAAGTTGGGGATTGGGTGTCTTTGAGAATTCCAAAGGATTCTAAGGTAATGCATACTAGGAAGCATTACAAGTTGTCTGCTCAGAAAGTGATCTTGTATTCATGTGTCCAAATCGACTATGCCACAGAATAGCATTATCATTTACATTTTCATGAGAGATGCTAGCTAATGCAACTGAATTAGAGAGTATGTCAAGATTTTCGACTCTAGTGCATGTAGTCAGAGTAGTATCTTCATCGAAGATTGTACACTGCTCAGATGAGAAAGTAACAGTGTAGCCCTCATCAGTCATCTTTGAAACTGACAACAGGTTCTTTGGAAACTGAGGTACGTGAAGAATATTAGTGACTTAGATAGAAACATCATTGTTGAAAGTGATCTTGACTGTCCCTTTGCCTTCAACGCGTATGGTGCTGGAATCTCCGAGGTAGATGAATTGATCTCTGCTGTACGCTACATACTTGGTAAACAATCCCTTGCAAGAGGTCATGTGTTGGGTAGCGCCATTGTCCAGGTACCAGCTATTGTGAAAAATGCAAAAATAAGTTTGGTAGAGGCCAAAAATCTTGTATATAGATAAACACAAATGTGTGGAGCCTATTCCCACGTGTGAAAATAGTGTACTTGTCATGTACCATAATCATATAGGTTGTACATATGATTTAATTCAAGTTCTAGTGGCTAAAAATGCCAAAAACTAGTTTTCTAGACATATGACACATGGCATCAATCTATTGATTGCATGAGCCACATCCTTTGGTTAGGTGTCATATCCCATGTGTAGAGGAAAGCTCACATGTGTGGAATAAGCTGAAGTAGGCAAATTTTGACTTCTTGAAGATTTCCAAGTAGATCTCCATATAGAAGGAAAATGGACCAAAAGTGCTCAAAATAGAAGGTTTTGTCCAAGTGTCAGTTTTGCATGATGAATCATCATATGACAAAAGCACCTTCACACATGTGGGATCAGAGGGATGATCAGTACCACGAGCTCCCACTTATTGTATATATAGAGCCACATTTGGCCATAATCAATGTGAGACACCAATCTTGGTTTTGGAAGCAATTTTGAGTGATTCTCTCCATTTGTCTACATTTGTTCTGATTGTTTTGAGGTTCTATCAATGTGTACTTGATTTTCAGGTTGGAGTCCGTACCCTGACAGGGTTTCACACGTGTGAAACCAGCAAGTACACTTTCTAAGTGGCATTAGCTCTTTGAAGCACAATATCTTAGTGAGAAAAATCACAACCTTTGATTTTGAATTTCATTCCAAGTCTTAAGAGGTAGAGTAATTGGTGGAATCCAATAGGGGTGATTGAATCAATTTATTGAGAAAAAATTGACATAGTATGTATGAAACTCAAATTAGTTATATTCAACTTTCTTTGTGAGAGTGTGAGGGTCAATTTGAGATCCCATTGGATGTCTAGAATGAGGAGGAGTCCATATTTGAGTATTCATGCATGGTTGAGATCTTTGTGAATCTCTAGTTGTCTAATTTTTTAGCTTTGTGAAAAATTGGTGGTATAGTTTGTTTTCAAATCAAATCAAATTCATTCTAAATCTCAAGAGTGAGATTATTTGGGTCAAGAGTGAGTCCAAAAGAAGTGATTAAGTTTGATTTTCATGTGTTTGAAACAAAATCCATCTTTTCTTCAAGAATCTCAAGTGTTGAGAGAACTAGTCAAGTGAAAAGGAAAATCTAGGTGTCAAATGTTTTTCATATCCATTTCAACTTTCAAAAGAAAGAGTCATTGGTATTTAATGATTCCAATAGGAGATTGGATCTGATTTCTTTAGTGATTTGATTCAAAGATTGTGTGCTTTTGTCTTAGTGATCAAAGCAAAGTTTCCAAGTGACTAGTCATTATTGTGAAGATTGATTCTTAGGTTTGTGAGCTAGATCTTTTGTAGATCCTTCTAGATTGTTGAAGATGTTCAAATCTAGTCTCTTGAAAGTCACAAATTACATTTGTAGAATCATATCACAGGTTTTTATTCACATGGCATCAATAGGTGGCATTCTATTGAAGGAAAGAAAGGATCATGAGTGCAACCTTTGTGGCAAGGGAGGATATTTTTTCTCAAGATGCTACAAAAAGAAGACCAGTCCATCCAAGGAGAATCAAAGCAAGGGGGCCGAGGTGAAGGATGGAGCTTCAAGTTCAAAATGCAAATACAAGAAGGACAAGTCCAAGGAAAGGTGTTTCCTTTGTGGAAAGGTGAATGAGGCTTGGAGTCTCACAAGGACTTGCAAGATTTGTCTTCAAGAGTCCATCACAACACATGTCAAATCTTTTGAAATTTTTCATTTGGGAGTGCATTGTTTGGTTCAAGATGCAAAGATAGATGTCACTTTCATGAAAGTAACTTGGATTTATTTTATATCCTTGGAAAGTATTTTGCTTGGAGCTTTAGATAAGTTCAAACTTATTGTTATGATCCAAGAGAAATCAATCAAGAATAAGGATCAGCAATCACAAAATGAAAATAGTTTCATTTATGCTATCATGTCAACTTATGAAGAACCATTTTGCTTTGAAGAGATTTTTGTATCTCATAGGTGGATTAAGGCAATACTAGTTGAGTGTGATGCCTTAAAAGATAGCAAAATATGTTTTCCTTGTAAGCTTACATTAGTTATGAAGTCAAGGAAATGGAAATATCTTCATAATGTAGGATCTTTTGGTTTCAATAAGATCATGAATGATGTGTTCATTCATAAAGATGAAAATTGTAAGTTTTCAATCTTAAAGGCAAGTTGTAAACTTCTTATGAGAATAAGTGAAGCATCCAAAGTGGACACTTATATCCATAAGGAAGTAGTTAGCCTTATTGAGATGGAAATACCTTTTGATTTCAATATTAGAAAAATCATGCCAAGTTGTGGTGATTTTTGGACTTATGTTTTTAGCATAAGTAATTTTGATAATCATAGGAAGTGCATATTGTGTGGTCATAGTTGTTGTGATCATTATGAGACATGGAGGTCTCAAATTTCCATCAAAAAGGAGCACCATGAAGAGGATCTTAAGGAGTCATCTCAAGGTTCAAATGTGCCGAGGATTGAGGAGGAGAATCCTTCTCAAGGTTCAAGTGTGCCTAGGATTGAGGAGGAGAGACCTTCTCAAATTGTGATCCAAAAAGAAACTCAAGAAATATGGTTGAGTCCATGTGGCTCACATTTCAAGGGAAAGAGGAGCATATCTCATGTGGTATACATCACATACTTATTTCTCTTATGTCATTTGATAAATCAATTCGCTTTAGTGAGATCATTGCATCTCCAAATTGGAGTAAAGCCATACTGGTTGAGTATGAAGTCTCTCTTGAGAACATAGATGATGTTCTTAAAAGGTTGAAATTGATTTTAAATCAATTAGAAAGCAAATGGTTATTTCATCAAATGTATGCTCTTGAGTCATGCACGAGCAAAAGTGATTTGTTCACTCATAGTTTGAAAATTTGTATTGAGGCAAATTGTAAACTCTTTATGAGAGTAAGTGAATCATCTTCTAAAGACACTTATCTCCATAATGAAGTATTTAGCCTCATTGGATCAGAGATTAGCATGGTAGACAAGCATGAAGATATGATGCAAACACTTTGTTATTATAGCATGCATAGTCTTGCCAATTTGGATGAGTCTAATTCTCTAGATCATGGTAACATGATGTTAGATCTTTGTGATCCTAATAAATCAAGAAGAAATATTTATTTTCTCATGAAGGAGCATGCACATGAAGAAGGAGCACGCCTCAAAGTCAAGCATCTACATGAAATTTGGAAGGAATCAATTTTGGAGGTGCTAGGATAGTGCAAAGCTCTCAAGCTCATCAAAGATGTCAACATCAAAGAAGCACTATCATGGATATGGTGATTTCAGACCAACATCAAGCTCGTTGGCTGATCTTCACACCTTTTGAACCAGCAAAGACCAATTCAACCCATGGAGTCAAGTTCAAGATCATCACGTTTTCCATCAAGCTAGATTTACCAAGCTAGATTTTTGAGGAGGAGTGTGAAAAATGCAAAAATAAGCTTGGTAGAGGCCAAAAATCTTGTATATAGATAAACACACATGTGTGGAGCCTATT
The DNA here is from genome assembly GCA_029204225.1 of Diphasiastrum complanatum. Classification (NCBI taxonomy): domain Eukaryota; kingdom Viridiplantae; phylum Streptophyta; class Lycopodiopsida; order Lycopodiales; family Lycopodiaceae; genus Diphasiastrum; species Diphasiastrum complanatum. The sequence continues at coordinate 11,769,117 of CM055094.1, read as the reverse complement.
CCCATGTGTGAAAATAGTGTACTTGTCATGTACCATAATCATATAGGTTGTACATATGATTTAATTCAAGTTCTAGTGGCTAAAAATGCCAAAAACTAGTTTTCTAGACATATGACACATGGCATCAATCTATTGATTGCATGAGCCACATCTTTGGTTAGGTGTCATATCCCATGTGTAGAGGACAGCTCACATGTGTGGAATAAGCTGAAGTAGGCAAATTTTGACTTCTAGAAGATTTCCAAGTAGATCTCCATATAGAAGGAAAATGGACCAAAAGTGCTCAAAATAGAAGGTTTTGTCCAAGTGTCAGTTTTGCATGATGAATCATCATATGACAAAGCACCTTCACACATGTGGGATCAAAGGGATGATCAGTACCACGAGCTCCCACTTATTGTATATATAGAGCCACATTTGGCCATAATCAATGTGAGACACCAATCTTGGTTTTGGAAGCAATTTTGAGTGATTCTCTCCATTTGTCTAATTTGTTCTGATTGTTTTGAGGTTCTATCAATGTGTACTTGATTTTCAGGTTGGAGTCCGTACCCTGACAGGGTTTTACACGTGTGAAACCAGCAAGTACATTTACCTTCAATAAATGATTGTTCTTGTTTGGATTTTATGTCTAGAATTGATCTAGATTGATCTTAATCTTATGTAGATTGATAGATCAAGTAAATCTAACATCCAATCCCTCTTGAGGATCAGATTAGGATCCACTCTTGGTCCTTTTTGTACTTTTTCCACAGCTATCATGATCTTCGTTGCCACTGTTGTAAGCCATTAACATGTGTGTATCTTGCTCCTTAAATTCCACCACATTGGAGGAGTCTGGGTGCTGCTGTTGTTGCTTCTTTGCCTCGTTGTAGATTGCGGATACGACTCTCCTTGATGTCGTGATTGGCTCTCTTGCAATATCTGCAGAAAAGCTTCTTGCGTGATCCATTGTTCTCACCTTGAGTGTGAGACTTTTGTTGTTGTTGTTGCATTTATTTATTGCCCTTGGAAAACCATAAGAAATGCTCCAAAAATGAGCTTATGTAGCTCAACATCCAAGGTTTTCCAACCAGAGCATAGAAGTCTACCCTACTACAAAACTCACAACTTATATTCTTGTCACTAGTGCATGTGTATCAAGAACATTCTCGTAGCATCTTGTCCCAACCTAGAACAAACACACTAAGTAATTTGACTCAATTTCCTAGAGAGTTGATCAATTTCAAGCAATTTGAATTTTGCTACTATATGCAAATATGTTTCCTCTTCGAAATCTCTCGTCCTAGCAATTGTTTATGACATACCAATTTTGAGCTTCGATGATCATGTCCTGCTTGTTCTCCACCGAACAATGAGATGTGATTGATCCACCCTCACTCCAAGCAACCAATTGCTATGATACCAAAATCGATTTTGAGTGAAACAAGCTATCATCTAGGATTTAGTCAATCCAAAGTACAATCAACATGAGAAGCACACACAACAATTTGGAAAATTTCATTATCTCATAAAGAACAAACTATAGGCTTAATAAAGGTTAGAGCTCTAATGGGTAGTAGCCCTTCAAGTCTACATCTAGAAAGACAAAAAGATGTGCTTGATCATGACCATTTCAACTAGTGGATATTGGATAATGAGGGTCTCGACTGCCCAAATGCTATCTCCATGAAGTGTTCAACCATGAAAAATTTGAGCCGAATCATGATCATGATCCCCACGAGCTTCTAAGAGTTAAGTAAAAAGGATAGGAAGTTATTTGGTCAAAACTCTTAAGTACCTTCAATGAATTAGTTTTAATTTGAGCTCTGAGGGTTATCAATTCCAAATGTAGTCTTGCTATGGAGTCTTCATAGTTTCTCGCTAACGCAAGTGCTCTTTGTTGGTGCAGCAACAACAGTTGCAGCAGTTGTTTGTGCTTTTGCAATCCTGATATACCTGCGTAAGTGCTCTAAGCTATTTGTTTATGCTCAAAGAGCTGCAAGATCCATTAACGACAGGCTCATTCGGCAGAGAAGCCTTGTAATTACTGCACATGAAATTTGGAGCTCAACTATTCAATTTCAATACAATGAGATGGTGATTGCCACCAATAACTTTAGCCAAAAAATTGGCAGAGGCGGGTTTGGTTCTGTGTTCAAAGGACAGTTGCCTGATGGACGGTTTGTTGCTGTTAAGAGACTGGAATTTACAGGCCACGGCGAGTCCCAGTTCGCAGCTGAAGTTGCCACCATTGGCAATGTTCACCATTACAACTTGGTTGAACTTGTTGGATACTGTCATCATAGATCGGAGAGGCTACTAGTTTATGAGTACATGGAGAACGGGTCCTTAGATCAACACATTTTTTACGAGCCCGATAACGCAGATTCTTCAATACTCAGCTGGGAACAGCGATTTCAAGCGGCTTTGGGCACGGCCCGTGGCATTGCCTATTTGCACGATGGATGCAGAAAGCACATAATTCATTGCGACGTCAAACCAGAAAATGTTCTTCTTGATAAGAACTTCACCCCCAAGGTTTCGGACTTTGGAATGGCAAAGCTCTTGGATAAAGAGGAAAACAGGGCTTTTACAGTAGTTCCAGGAACAAGAGGGTACCTCGCACCCGAATGGTTCTTCGGCAACACTGGTATAACAGATAAGATCGATGTTTATAACTTTGGTATGGTCCTCTTAGAAAAAATGTGGATACAAAAGCTACTTCAAGCACAATGTATTTCCCAGCGTGGGCATACGATCAGGTGAAATATGACAAGTATATGAATATTGTTGATGCAAGAGTAATAGTGGCTGATGCAGACATTGAGCAGGTGAGGAGGATGGCATATGTTGCTTTATGGTGTATTCAGGAGGAGGTATCAGCAAGACCGACAATGGCTAAAGTACTCAAGTATTTGGAAGGAGAAACCCAAGTTCCAGAACCACCAGTTCCATTTTCCAGAGGAACTGACGGTAGTCCATATGAATAGATGCTCGTTGCTTTCCTAGGGAAATCTATGAGTTTTTCATGCCGACTTACTTATTCCAAGATGGGTACGAACTGGATTTCAGTGCTCACCTGCTGAAGCTATACCATACAAGTTGCAGTAGTCAGTTATTTGACGTTGTTGTTTTGTATTCGACTGTATTTCTGCACATGTGATCATCTGGCTCTTCATGCAAATCTTACGTCGCACCTCAAATCTTGGTTTCCTTCAGAGTGCTACAAGATATATTTTTATAGTAATAAAATAAGTGGAGGATTAAGCATGATTCCTACTTCAACAAGAATTTGGGGCCTTCAAGCAGCACTGTGCATGGCTTAATGTCTCTCCGCCAACAATATTAATGGATGAGAAAATGGAAACAGTAATACATGATGGACAGAGTAACTAACCAATCTTGTTGTTATAGTAGAAATGGACTGAAATTTGAAAGTATAAGAGAATGATTTTCCAATACTGATTTGTTGCCCTTTTAAATTTTTATTTCCTTTTCTTATTGATGCTTCTATTTGCTTTATGCAAATGATTTACTTTCTTTCTTTCTTTTTTTTTCTTTCTCTCTCTCTCTCTCTCTCTCTCTCTCTCACACACACACACACACACACACACACACACACACACCAACTTATTCATTTCACACATTTTTCTTTTCTCTCTCGCACAACATTACAAGCAAATGTCACAAGCTCATTTTACTCTCCTCATGTGATCTTCCATATTTTCTTCTTCCGATCCACTACTCAAAGCCTCAAAGTCCTCCCCCTACTCTCCTATTTTTCTTTCCTTAATCTCTCACCACCATAGCACCAACACCAACACCAGCACCTCAATTTCATCATCTTCTTCTCCTTCTTTCGATGAGAAAGCATGTAGCATGTGAAGGTTTTCAAAGGCGAAATTGCTCATACTGTTTTGGCACTTGATCCATCGACTTGTTGTCTGAGCTCTCTACTCGTAGGCTCGTAGTATCTGCAAGGGCTTTTTTTATGGAGCATTTAAAGAAGTGATTATGTAAGTTGGGTGGGCGCAAAATTCATATAATTGATAGGGTTTAATTCAGGCTCCGACTCGGGATTCATTCCTATTCATAGTCGTCTACGTCGTTGTGTTTTGCTTGGACAAGCTGGTGAATTTTCTTGGGCTGCACACGCTCTTGCTCCATCAATTTCAGCAACACCTTCTACAACTATTCAGGCATTGGAACAACTTCATCCCCATGCTAGTGATACTCTTCCTTTGTTTGTGGAAGACTTTCAGCTTGACTCCGATCTTCAACTTGTAGAAGCTCATTTTATGAAAGCTTTTTTGCGTAGTCCTCGCCTCTCAGCTGGTGGACCTTTAGGAATGGTTTTTGAACATCTATGTGATTGTTTTTCTCCAGAAGATTTTGCCAAGTGGCTTTGATCTTCTCTTGAATGTGTGCTCTTTCATTGCATCTGGGCAAATCCTGCCTTCAGTCGGTCATTTTTTAGGTGCTACTCGCCTTTTAGCATTGGATAAAGCTTTTGGTGGTGTGCATCCAATTGCAGTGGGGGAATGTATATACAAATTGGTGGCAAGGGCACTTTGTTTCCAGTTTCGAAAAGCATTTCATGCTCATCTTTTTCCATTTCAATTTGGGTGTGCTACTTCTGGTGGTTGTGAGACAGTCATTCATGCTTTACGCGCTATTTTGGATATTCATCCTGACTGGGTAGTATTGCGAGTTGATGTTGCTAATGCTTTTAACTCAGTTTTGTCGGGCGGCTTTCTTTCAAGAATTTTGTGTGGAGCTTCTATTCAAAAAGTTCTCCTTTATACTTTAGTCACGCTTCTCGTGCTGGTGATGTTCCCGTCATTTCTTCTGCTGAAGGAACTCGACAAGGGGATCCCTTGGGTGTCCTCTCTTTGCTTTGGCACATTATCGCGCATTGTGTGCTACAGCTTCAGCTTTTTCGTCCTATCTATTCCCCTCTATTGAGGATGATACTCATATTGTGGGGCCTGCAAGTGAAGTCGTCCCTGCTTTTTTGCATTTCTCAGCTCAACTTTCTTCTATTGGGCTTACAGTGAACAAGTATAAGTGCGTTGCTTGGTGCCCAAAAGGCCTTCCAGCAGATATCTCCTTACCTGAAGGTTTCATTACTCCACAGCTTGGGATTAAGGCATTGGGTGTTCCCATTGGTTCTTCTGGATATGTCAATTCATTTATGCGGGAAAATCTAAATGGATTTGCTTGGCATTCTGATTTGTTGCCAAAGCTTCGAAATTCTTAGGTTGCATTTGGAATTCTCACTCAGTGCTTTGCTCAACGTCCTAGCTATATTCTACGTTGCGTATCTCCTTCACTAGATATAATATCCTTACTTTGGGATTTTGATGATACTTTACTGGGCGTATTTGGTCGCCTTTTGGGACTAGGAACCTTTGACACTTGTGAAGGTCAGTTTTCTAAGCGGCAAATTTCTCTTCCTGCCTCCTCTGGTGGTGTTGGCCTAGTATCTACTGCTTGCATTGCATCAATTACTTTTCTCGAAAGTTGGGCTCTTGTTGCCTCCTCTGGTGGTGTTGGCCTAGTATCTACTGCTTGCATTGCATCAGTTGCTTTTCTCGGAAGTTGGGCTCTTGTTGCCTCTGCACTAGTCTCCAAGTTTTAGCAGGGTAACCAACCTCTTCTTCTTGATACGATGGCTCATGTGGAGACTGGCAATTTTGTTTTTCAACAAGCTCTACGCATTGTTCGAGATTTACTTCCACCACTTGTACAGCCTTTTGTGCCTCCCTTCGAATCTTTGGTGACAAATCAACAACGTATTTTTCAGAAGACTATTATGGAGCATCTTCACTCTTATTCCTTCGGTCAACTTATCAAAGATTTAGCTTTTGATGCAATTCGAGCTCGTCTTTTTTCTTGTGCTGGTCCAGGTGCAGGGGCTTGGCTGGTTGCACGTCCAGTTCTTCCACTATAGTGACTCAATAATGACTTGTTTATAACTACCCTTCGAACCAGATTGGGACTTCCACATCCAATATTAATTGGTATCTCTAAGTGTTCATGTGGGCATGTGTTGGATTCCTTGGGTACACATCTTATGCTATGTCCCTCGGGTGGAGAACGTATTGTTTCACATGATTTCATTCGTGATGCCCTTGCTGCTATTGCTCATGATAGTGGCTTTCATGTTGTTCGAGAATAGACACACATTTTACCAGGGCCTTCCTCACAATCTACTCGACGATGAGTTGACCTTGTTCTCTCGCGTGATGGAATTCATACTCTAGGAGGTGTTATAATTGCTGATCCCTCTCGTCAGGACCTCCTTCGTCGTTCTTCCACCACGCAAGGGGCCGCTGCATCTCACACAGCTCAAGAAAATGAACGAGATTATAATGATCGTGCACCCGGTGAAGATTTCATCCCCTTTGCCTTGGAAACATATGGTTGTCTTCACGAGAAATTTAATGATTTTTTATTTGTATGTGCAGAGCTTATGGTGAAATGCCAAGGACAAAACATTACTTTACCTTCCATCATTGTTTTTTTCTACCGTCAACGTATTTCTATAGCATTACACCGTTCACAGACAATTTCAATTCTTCGACGGGCTCAGTTTGCAGGAGAGGCTGCTTCAAAGCTTTCTACATTACCTATTACTGGATCTATTTTAGTTAGTGATTTACATTAGGCAGTTGTTTTTTAGTAATTAGGTTACTATTTAGTTATTGATTTACATCGAGCAGTTGGTTTTAAGTAATTAGCTTACTATTCTAAGTTTTACTTAGCTTTTGGCTAGCTTAATTCATTTTTGTCGTTCTATGGTATTATTTTAAATACTTTAATCTTCTTGTTTGATCATGGGTTTTTCCATCATTTTTAATAAAAGTAGGGATAATTATTATTTGGTAATGGAAGATATGTTTGAGCATTTAAGATGTGAAAAATGTCTTATGTTGGGGTGATTGTGAACTAAAATCTAAACTTCCATATTTAAAAAATAATAATTTTAGAAATTTTATATTATTAAAATTTTAAAAACTTAAAAAAATACAAAATAATAATCAAGTAAATGTTCTTTGAAATTATATTTAATTATTTCTAGGTATTTCGATTCTCATTAACAAAAATTTAATCATGGTTTTCATGACCTTTGTTATTTTTTCACACTCGTATATATTTGAATTAAATTTTTATTTAAAATTGGTGAAATTAGCTATCATTATTGAGTTTACGCATATTTTATATTTTCATTAATATCAAACAATAATAATAACAAAAGGCATTAATGTCTTTTAGCTTTCGAAAAAAATAATCACCTTAATAAAATTGCTAGAATTTTTATTTGATTTAAACCATTGCAAACTTCTTGAAATATAAATGATAATATATCAACATTGAAAGTCTGAATTATTATTTTTTGTGAAATTTTCATAATAAACATGAAATGTATTTGGCAAATTTTTTTTATGATTTATATAGACTATTAAAAATTAAATATTTATTTCACATGATGGTCATTTTCTAATTGAGTAATTCTATTAAAAAATGATTTTTTTTACATAATGCACTATTTTTGTCAATTAAATTCTTGTGAATTTATTTGAACAAAACTTTAAAAATTACGAAAATCATGTATTTCTATTATGTATTCATAATAACATTATATAAATACAAAATATTTATAGCTCTTATGATCAAGTCTGAAATAATTACTAACTTATCATTTTGAATTGTGTCCAATTTTGCAAGATTATCAAACTAGACCACGAAAAATTCAATAAATTACTTCAAAATACACATTACATAATAAAATATGAACCTATTAAGTGTCACTTAAAAGTAAAACTAATAATTCAATGTAGATCGAGCATTTACATGTTTTTTTCCCTTATGTTCAAAACTAGATTTTAATATAAACTTGTGCTCTCATTAATGTACATTGTTTTCTTTTTAATGCTTGCAACTTATCTGATGGTATCAATAAAAAATTCACACTCTATAGTGGGTAACCAAAAAAAATGACCTAGACATTTGTTTTTATTTTTTAAATTTTTTTACAAAAATCATCTACATTTAAAATAATTGATAAACATATTTGTTAAGCTATATACCAATTTATTTTATCAAAAATAATGGCATTGCTAGCAATTTTTTTATTAAGTTATATTTTATTTATCTAAATTTGTATCCAAAAAAATATCAAAGTGGACACACTATTAAATTAAAATTATCAAAATATATATCTATATATATTTTGAAAACCAATTATAAATTGAAGTATTTTTATTTTTTCAAAAAATTTAAAATTGAATTTTAATTATAGTGGTTAAAATTAGTTATTAAAATTATAAAATATTTCAAATTTATTACCTCTAAATTACACAAAGTATAAAAGATCTCAATTTCTTTCAAATACTACGATTTAAGAAAATTGATATTATCATACACGCTAAAGATTTAAAATACTCTAAAATTTATAAATGTGATTTATGAAAATTTTATAATATTCACATACATACATGTGTTGATTTTGCTTATGAAAGATTATTCAGATTTTCAATTTTTTAGTGATATATCATAACCATTAATGTTCTCCAAAGTCTTTAGTAAACACTTATGCTATGACAATCTGGGAGTAAAAAATTTTGTACTGATTGTGAGAAATTGTCAAAAAATTGGCAAATCTAGCTTGATTAAACCATGTAAATTAATACATAGGTGGGTCCCAAACGTGTGAATCCATGTTGCCACATGTCTACCCTAGATAGGTTAGATATCACTCATAGGGTTAGTTAGGTTTGTTTGGTCATAATTTCTAAATATAGGGCCAAATCCCTTGAATCATTACCTAGCTACCAATTTGGCAAAACTCTAGGGTTAGGTAAGATTGACAAATTAGGGCAAATTTAGTCAATCATCTTCCATATTACATGTTGGATTCTCACCTAACTTGAGAGGAGAAGAGCCCTATTATACATACAATCCAGAATTCCATAGTGAGGAGATAGAATTTTTGGAGCAAATTGACAATCTTGAGTTTTCTACAAATTTGTCTTGAGTTTTTGTGAATCTAAACTTGATTTCACTTAATATTTGATAATAGATTGTACTGGAGTCTGTGCCACACATGTGTGGGGTCAAAATTCCATATTTGATCAATGGTTTTGATTGCTCTCGATTGTGGGATCCAATATTGCTTTTCTAGATCAAGAGCTTGTGACTAGTTTTGCAATAGATAGGTGTATCAATCAATCAATCACTCTTGGAGCCTTATCTAGGTTCATTTATGGTCCTTTGTATTGTACTTTCAACATGGTATCAGAGCCAAGTACAAGAGGATAATCATTGATCAAAGGATAATCAAGAGGATAATCATTGAGCCAAGTACAAGAGGATAATCATTGATCAAAGGACAATCCATTTTTAGCAAGTTGTTGCTAGAAAGCTAGTCTTGAGAGGGCAAGTTCAAATCAAGTCTTAGGTTGAAGATTTGGGATCCAAACTTGGTGAGGGTCATTAGTTGTACTTCCCACATGTGTGGAAACCTCTGTACCATCATTTAATCTTCAATATTCACAAGATCCAAACAATTGCATTCTATGTCATCTTGATGAGTTTTTTGGTGCTAGTTCTAGGAAAAGTATCAAAGTATGTTTGCCATCAATTAGATTTGGCTTAGTGTCATGAGATCTAATTATTTGAGGCTAAGTTTAAGCCTTTTAAATGTGTTTTACAAGTCTTGAAAAACCATCAAGGAGGAAGAAGATTAAGCCATGTTCTTGTCCCAAATTGGTGAAATTTCATAGGATTTTATGATTCTTTGATAGAATCTCATCTTCTATCTTTGTGAGAGAGTGTGAGGGATGTGACTAGAAGTCCAAAGAGATGGCTAGAATTCAAATTTAAAGTAATCAAGACAACTGAAACCTTCGTGAGTTTCTAGATTCAAATCACTTCCAACTTTCTTGAGCATTGTTTTGTAGAATCCTTCCTAAGTGTTCTTTTGAATCGAAATCAAGGGGATCTTGCCACTTGTGTCTTTGTGACCATCAAGTGAGTTGCTAGTGAGGAAAATTTTGGAAAAGAACTTAGGAGATGGGTTTTCCAATTTGGTTCAATTTTTTGCCATCCAAGACACTTTGACATCAATTGATAAGCTCCATAGTGTGCTAGTGGTTGTAGAGTGTAGGATGCTCCATGCAAAAGCTAGGATGAGTTTCTTATCATTGCAAGATGAAAATGAGAAAGTAAATTTCTCATTCATGGGCAAGAAGAAGACCAATGGATCCAAGAAGGATCAATCAAAGGAGGCCAAGGAGGATGATCAAGCATCAAGTCTAAATGCAAAGGACAAGTGAAGGGTAAAATGGAGTGGGCAAGGACAACAAGCACTTTTTTAGTCGGCATGGACAAGGACTTTGATTGATATATATATATATATATATATATATATATATATATATATATATATATATATATAAAGATATTTTAGAGAGAGGATGTAAGGGTTGTCGTAAAAAAATTAACCCTGTGCCAAAAATGTCACACTCTGCCCGCAAAAAATGTCACGTATTATTAAAAAAAAAAGCTTAAAAATGTTTGAAAAAAAATGAGTGTAAAAAATCACACATACAAGCCATTTTTTTTTTTGGCATACACACTCTCTCTCTCTCTCTCTCTCTCTCTCTCTCTCTCTCTCTCTCTCTCTCTCTCTCTCTCTCTCTCTCTCTCTCTCTCTCTCTCTCTCTCTCTCTCTCTCTCTCTCTCTCTCTCTCTCTCTCTCTCTCTCTCTCTCTCAATCAGGTCTCTCTCTTTCCCCATCTCTCTCTCTCTCTCTCTCTCTCTCTCTCTCTCTCTCTCGATCCGGTGTGTCTCCTCGACTTCTCATGCTGGTTTTGGATTTGAAAGAATCATGGGAGTTTGATCAATATGGCATAACAGAAGGCGATGAATGACGGACGATTGATAGATCCATTGCGCTATATCTTTTTTCCTCCCTCTGACATTGGCGATGGACGATGTTGCAGTTGATAGATCCATTGCGCTATACGGTGGCTTTCATCTGCCTGTTGTGGCTTTGGCGGCTTCCTGCAAGGTCTGCCTGTTGTGGCTCTGGGGGATTCCTCAGGTGGTTACTTCATATCCACTTTTGCTTTGTAATTCAAATTTGTTGCCTTGGTGGTGATGATAGCTGAAGGAGCCATAAAAGAGAAAGACATCAATCGGACATATCCTCCTACAATGTTTGTCCACATGCCCAAGGATGCAAAGAGAGCTTGTTTAGTGCAGAAGGCAATGGAACTTCTTAGCAACAAGGATGTGCTCACAACAGAAGTGAAATGCCCTGAGATTCCATTTCTTTTCAGAAAGAATTCCTGACATTAATCAGAATCTTTTTGAGAGTATCTATACTCTCTTGAGAGAAAATGATTTTGTAGTGGGTTTCTAAAGAAAAATTCAAGAGCTATGAATTGGCAGATGTCCATGAAGAAACATGGCATGCTGCCTGAACATAGGTTTGGGAAATATGCTGAACTCCTAGAATATATCCATCTGTTATTGTCACCTACGAAGTGCAAATGGTTTCATTTTTTCTTCAAGTATCGTATGACAGACTCCAGAGCAGTTTCCTGCTAACCACAATTCAGCTATCACTTTAATCAACAAGCAATTTTATTGAAGTTGTTGAGTTTGTATGGGGAAAAGGATGCATGGCCCTCCTCCCCATGAATGCATCTAAGGGGCCCACTCCAAATTCAAATTATCCTTTATCAACACACATAGTGTTTTGAAGTGCATGTACATACTTTCATGGTGAAAGGTGTCAAACAAATGAGACTTTCATTATCAAAAATTTGAAAGGTGCTCTAAGGATTTTTTAAATTATCAGACTTTCCACATGAAAGGTTGAAATAAAAATGCATTTCTATGAAAATCGGCCTCCATTGCCACATGACAAATCCTTAGCTTGCAAGACTTGCCACATGGTAGACCTACGTGGCTTTCCACGTGGCAGCCTACAACAAGATTGGCAGATAGTAGATTTATGACATGCCTATGTGGCTTGCTACACAAGCCTATGGTAGTCCTACGTGGCTTATGACATGGGAAGTATCACCCTCCATGGTTTTCTACGTGGCAGGCCCATGTGGCTTGCCACGTGGTAGCTTGCGAGCCCCACCTCTTTCTCTCTCTATGTCCACTCAAGCCTACGTGTCAGAGCCTGGTTGGCTTGCCACACAAGCCTATGTGGCAACCTACAACATGCTTGCATGGCAGACATGAGGCCTATGCCATGCCTATGTGGTCTGCCATGCCTCTCCACTGAGGCCTATGTGACAGAGCCTGGTTAGCTTGCCACGCAAGCCTATGTTAGAACTATGTGGTTTGCCACGTGGCAAACCCCAAGCTTGCATGACTTGCCATGGGGTAGGCCTACATGGCTTGCCACGTGGCAGTCTGCAACAGGCTTGGTAGATATCAGACCTATGACATGTCTATATGGCCTGCTACACAAGCCCATCGAGCCAGAAATCGGTCGGATTCCATAAAAAATGGTCAGAACTTCAAACGGGTGGTGTTCAAAGGTTTGTGGGCTCAACACAAACCCACAGGTGTGTGTGTGTGTGTGTGTGTGTGTGTGTGTGTGTGTGTGTGTGTGTGTGTGTGTGTGTGTGTGTGTGTGTGTGGGTGCGTGCGTGCGTGCGTGCGTGCGTGTGTGTGTGTATGTATGGGTTTGTCATTAAGGGATAGCACAGTTATGGCATGAAAAATTGACCTAACAAATCCAGTACTGCCCAGTTACGACATCGTTCACTCATAAATACCCTTCGTCCCAAGAATAACGTAGTTAGTGGGCAACAAGGAGGGGAACTTATAGGAATAGACCAAAGGCTGGACGGTCTAACAAAAGAATGGACTAGTTTCAAGCTTCACGAAGAGTCTGCTACTATAAATTATATCCTTGCTTGATTCTTGGTCAAATCAAGTGTGTCTTGGATCCAAAATAGACAACTCCACATTATTGGATGAATGAAAGTCACACAAAAAAAAAAAAAGGTATCAAAATACAGAATATATTAATCAAACTAGTCCAATAAAAAAAAAACCAGTAAACTTTTCAAATTTTTAATATTTTCAATTAAACTCAACAATTTCATGTTGATTATAGACCAATAATGGACCTTATAACTAAAATCGAAAATATCATGTGCCTAGTCCAAGAAAAAAATCAAAATAGAATAACTAATGCCAAAAAATAGACAAACAACTGCATCCATATTGATTACAAAGAGAATCACAATAGCCAATTTACTTCTATTAAATTACAAAGGTGGACTTTTAAAACTTGAGCCATTCATGTGTATACAGCAAATGAGACCTAACAAAACCATTACAATAGTTTTTATCACAAGAAGAACTTGACTCCAAATGTCTCTTTGGAAAATGAGCCAAATGATCCCAAATCTAAAACAATAACAACCCTAATAAGTAGGTTAACATGATGATGAACATATTATAACAGGCAGTTGGGTGTGGGTGTACAAATCCTACTCGGCAAAAGCATGGTGATGCCTTTGTAGGAGCTTAATAACTACAAGAGGAACATTCCTAATGCAGAATAATGCATTTTTTTTTGCCAAACTCAGAGTGATCTCCATTGGGAAAGCAATGAATTGGTCTACAAGTCTGCATGTATTGTAAATTTATTGAGGTAATATCATATGCCATGTAACATCTGAGTAGGGTGCAAATGCATGAGAATTAAGAACACCTAAAGGGATATGTTGCATTCTCAAAAGAAGTATAAAAACAGTATGAAAATTGATTATTGATAGAAGAATGTGTGATGCTATATTTGCTAGTGCCATGAACTTCTAAAATAAATTTGAACTCTCAAACGTTAATGTCATTCATGGTTCCATTAGTCCCGAACATATAACCAAGATTGTCCCCATCATCAACCTTGTGTATGTGAAAAGCTACTATAGTGATACTAGTCCTCAACGTAATGATTAGGGTTTTATACTTTTAGAACATAAATTCTTTGAATAAATTTTAGAGTTTCTACTAGAATAGATCATCAAAAGAACGTAGTAGCAAATCGAATAAGAGATGCAATAGCATTATAAACAAGAGTATGATATGCATATTGTGGTACCAAAGGTTGAGAAGAAGGCCTCAAAAATTCAGATTAAGAAACAATAAGACCAACAACATACTTTTGCTCTGAAGTGTCAAAAAGTGGCATAGCCCACACAAGGGTATCTTACTTAGAAGAAGTAACATAAGAATGCAATCAAACAGCAAACCAGCTAAATAAATGTGGGAATAATTTCATCTGATGACATGTCTAGAAAGAGATAAAAGACGTTAAAAAAAATGTCCATTTACTCTCATAAAAACACTTTGTTTAACCGTTAAAAGTTGTGTTGTTAAATCTCAAGCCATTGAGGATCAATCATAGCATTATGGAGACATTTTTGAAACTTTAGAAATCAAACATTCATTGTAAATCTTCCTTACACAATCGCTTGTAAATCCTTAAGTCTACGCAACTCCATCCATCATTAAAATTCTCTACATATGGTTATCGTGAGACATCTCAAGTAAACTCAAGTTTAGCAATCTAGTTGTCCAAGAATAAACAATTGCCTTATCCTTGAGGTCATGAATAAGGTAAGTTCATAAATTTTTGGATTAGAAACAATTGTAGAAGTAGAGTGGGTACTCACTAATGAGTATGCACCTTTGCCTAACCAGCATGCATAGATGCCAAATTCTCTTGTTTTTGTATAATGAACCATGCATATACTACATCCCCACTCATCATGTTTATCAAACCTGAAATTCTTCCATGAGATGGGATAGTATTAGATCATCATGTAGCAAGCATAATATACACGAGCATGCACACATGAAGAGAGTATAATATGTTGCAAAAGAGTACGACGTTGCTACCAAATGTAAAAAGAGGTGGATAATGTTAACCTTGCTAGCCCCCAAACTAGTAAGTATATGTCAAAAAATGTCAAGCCAACCAGACATAAGTCAAGCCTATAGTAAGCTTAATTGATGGGAGTTTGTCTATATAGGTTGTAGCCTGGCGCCTCATCAAATGAACAAAAAGAAAGGAGGTTGTCGTCGAATTTCTAAATTAACAAGAGCGGGGCAAAGGAGGGTTGAAGGGGGACTGATCTTTGTAGCACCCAAAGGGGGAGAGTCAAGGATCAAATAGGTTTGTGTGATACCAAGATGAAGGTTGATTGAGCTAAAACTTAAAAGCAACAACAAGACTGACAAAACTAAAAAATATTTACTCACAATTTTCCAATCCTCCCTCCAAATGGTGCCGACCACTCAAGTCCAATATGACACTTCTTGCATTACTACGAACGTGATTACATTTTACTATATTCAATTTGAACCAAAATGAATTTCAAGCGACTTCTTGAGAGTTTCAAGAGACTTTAAGAAATTAACATTGTCCTTGGCAAGATTTGTGTCTTGTCAACTCTTCTCGATCTGAATAAGCTTGATTATGATTTCAAATCCAAATCTAACTATAACAAGTTTACAAGCAATGATTTGCATCCCTCCTATAGATACGACCACAATCCCAAATGGCCACAAATGAAGATTGAGGATTTAATAGAGCATCACCTAAGAGAGAAATAGGCAACAAATGAATGACTTGTGAAAAAATCACTTTCAGTGTGCTTTGTGAAAAAATTTAAGAATTTTCATTCAAACTTTGGAACACAAACAGCATCCATTCAAATCTAAGTCAATACATTGAAATAAGCACAAAAATAAACTCAGAAATATTTATTCTCAATTTTCTAATCCTCCAGATCATTTGGTCCAAATGGATACTCACTGAACATGATATACACATGCAGATCAGTTTGAAAAAAGATTCAAGAAAAAAATTTCGAACTTCAAGCAATCTTAAAAAAATATCCTCCTTGGCATGATTTTTGTCCTGTGTCTACTCTTCTGACCTCAATAGGCACGCTTATGATTTGGAATCCAGATCTACCTTTAACAAGTTTACATCCAATGATTGCATCCCGTCTGTAGATATGACCACAAATTCAAACTCCCATGAATTAAGATTAAGGATTCAAGCTTTGTCAAAAATGTACTATATATTGTGTAGTAGTCTGTAATGTCATAAGCTTAGAAAATACATACATGCAACAAAAAACAGTCGAAAGATCTATACTAAGACAATAATATACAATTCAAACAGTAATACGCACAGTGGTATTACTAGGCAGGTAATACTTATCTCCACTACTCAAAATAGGATGAAAACTATGCTCCTATAATGGTCTTGAAAAATTCAGCTCAAAATTGAAGTTTTGGAAAAAAAAAATTTAGTGAAACATGAGCAGGCAGGAATCATCAAAGGATAGAAAACTGGTTAAGAAATTGTCTACAAGCACAGATAGAGAATGGAATTTCTAGAACGGCTTTTGAATTTGACTTCAATAATTTCAGCACATGTGATCCACCCTATGGACATGAACAACAAATTGTCAGCTTGTCAAATCTTTGAAATAAAGCCCACAGTGCATCCTTGCAGGATGAAATTAATGAGTATGTACTTCTTCAAGGTGATATTTTGCAAGTCCTTCCCACAATATTCATGAGAGAGAAGACCTTGGAATATAGTTGCACCAGATGATTCACCACAAAATTGTTTTTGTCCATGAGCACTGAAGATAATTGATAAATGAGAACTCACACAAGCCTCTTAAGTTTCATACAAGAATGTTTTCCTACTCTCACCACAGCTTTTTATATATTAAAAAGGTATCACGGGTGACATATTAGGCAGCCAGCTGCTATCCCCAGGTTAACTGAACACTTCATGATGATGTTGTTTAAGGATATTGAATGCAAGAAGTATTCAGAAAGAAATCAGTTGCTAGAGAGGCCTACTGGTCTTGTAGCAGTAGGAAAGACACTATTAGCTTAAACTTGCAAGTTTAAATGGGTAAAGTTCAAATTCTTGTTCTTCCTGCTACCTGAGCTCACCCTCTTTTCTCTTCAAACATGTGATTGATGGCGGTTCAATTACAGCACTGTCTTGGCAAATGTTGCAATAAGAGATTGACTTAGGTAGCTTTTTTCTTTTTGAGTTTATCACAAAGCCATTGTCTTAGCACTTGGGTTTTGTACATACGATCAAAGCAAGGAAAGAGCCTAACTTAAAACCGATGTTTCAACTTTATGTTATAAAGAATGTTAGTCATGCTCAATTGCAACATAAGACTTAAAATCTTTCATTGTGGCCAAAGTTTAACCATAGCCGGCAAATATTAGAATTTACAGTGCCCATTTTCTTAGGCAATGACTCCGGTGTTCGTCTTAGATAAGCAGTGTGGCAGAGTAGAGCACATTCAAACCTCTACTCTCTTTGACCAATAGGAATTCTTGCAACCGGCAGACTTAGCCCAAGAGGATCACAGAAGGTTCCCATTTCCAGCATAGGCCTTTGAATGCTGCTCCAGTGGTGATTTTAGGAGATATTGGATGCGACACTTGTATCTTAAACGACGAGCCAGAACTGTAAACCTAGAGAGTTTTCAGCCGAATGCAGCTTTCACTTTGCGTTTATGATTTTCTTCAGAATATTCCGCTTCCTTGGATCTTCTTCTAGAAGTGCTCTTTCAGTAAGGACTTGCTTAATTTGACACATTGAATTCTTTACCTTTTCATAACAACTCAATGAGATCAGTATAATTAGAGCAAGCCAACAGCATGTTAGTACAAGCATTCAGAGGGCATTTCTGAAATATTGCAGCAAATCAATTGATAATCGTGGCATCAAGTTACCATGTTTTCAAACTGCAATTCCAAGATTCAACTAAGAAAAGAAACGACCTACTCTGGCAAGTCTTTGAAGCAGAAATGCAGCTTTTCTTCATATAAGGGAATGCTTACATTAAGAAGTCCTACATAGTGTTTCCCATCTCTGCAGCCTAAAAGGTGGAAGGCCATAAATGAATAAACAATCACACTTCACTACCATCCCACAAACACAAACCAAGTGTGGGGTACTGATAACAGTAAGTCTGAATTTCAAGTAATGAATGCACAATGAGAAACTGTGCAGCATGATCTCTCTCTCTCTCTCTCTCTCTCTCTCTCTCTCTCTCTCTCTCTCTCTCTCTCTCTGAGATCTTCAGACTTGAATAGAGTATTGTTGGAATGTAAATGGAATTGCTTACATTACCATAGGTTACTTTGACCCAAAAGGTCGAGAGTTGTGTAACCATGGTCATTTATTATATTAGGCCTACTAAACTTAGAGTTAAGTGAGTATGAAATTAACTTGGTAGGGACTCATGGGTCCACTAGGCCTAATTGTGACATTAAGTACCCCAACTTGACATATTGGAGGTACCTTATTCTTTCTATGTAACTTATAGAAAGTTGGATAGCCAATAGTCAAGTAGTTGGATAGCCAATAGTCATGAAGTTCGATAGTCATCTTGGACTATATATATGTGTGCATCCCATTTGTATAAGACACTTTTGTAAGCAATACTGACTATTCTCCTTGGCTGTCCACGAGTTTCTACAAGAGGGTTTCTAGCCATCGCTCTCTTTCTTTTGAGAATGCTTTGTGTGATTGAATAGTTAAGATTCTGAATCCTTTGGCTTCTATTTCCTACATGGTATCAGAGCCTTTAAGTGATCATATTGCTTGCAGGAGGGCGCCCAATAGGAAGCTATCTTCTTCCCCTTTTGGTTGCAGAAAATCATCAAGCTGCTGATTTTTGCAGGAGAAGAATCTGTTCATCTTCTTATAGTTTTTTTGTAGGAAATTGCAAGGCACCTTCACCTATTTGAGAGCTAAATAAGGGTGCCCATGCTCAAACCAATTGCATGTGATCTTGACTCAATTACATGCTGAAAATTTCAGATTTACTTCTTAAATGAAAATACATGTGTTTTGGACACATTTCTTACTGAAATTTCCCTGTTGGTGAGCTTGGAGTAGGGTGCTACCATCAGCTCTATATGCACATAGAGTGCACTCTTTTCAGTCACAAATTTCTGGTTTTGGTTTTGGCTTCATTCAAAGTCTACCTATTTGTGAGCATTCTGTTTTTTTGTGCAGAAATCAGCCACCTATTTCATTACTTGTTGAGCAGATTGCATGTGGAGTATTGCAATCTATTGTGCTCATAATTTCAGCTTTGAGGTGGCTGCCCTTTGAGTAGATTTTGTCTTGGAAAGTCTATTTCCTATCTACTATAAGCTGATTTTTCTTTTATGCCTGAAGAATCGGAGTCTATTGGTTCTTTATTTAATGAAGATAGGCTGGATGGCACAAACTATTCCTTGTGATGCTACATGATAAAGAACTTTCTAATTGCTAAAGGCTTGTGGGAAGTAGTTAATGGTAACAAAGAGAGGCTGCTACCTTGGCACCTATTACACCATCTAGAACAACTACTTCATCTACGGAGGTGTCTTCCGATGAGCAAAAGAAGTGGGATCGACGAGATGCACAAGCACATTCCGTCATTGCATTATCAGTGAAGAGATCTATCCTCCTCATATTAGATCATGCAAGACTTCCAAAAGTGCTTGGGAGACTCTTGCCAAGATGTTTCAAGTAAAGAATGCGGCAAAAGTGGTATATCTTTGAAATCAACTTTCTATCTTGAAGATGCAAGAAGGTGATTTGCTTACAAACCACTTGACGAAGATCAAGGATCTTCGAGAGGAGCTTCTTAGTATTGATGAGGTGATTGAGAACTCACAATTTGTATCTATTACTCTCAACTCTCTTCCTAATTCTTACCTTCCATTTGTGTCATCATTGAGCATTTCTCTTAGGGGACAGCAAATCTCCTTCGACGAACTTGTTGGCTTACTTCTTCAAGAAGAACAAACAAGGATCAACTTTGGTGAACAAGAAGATCAAGCTTTCTTTGCAAAAGGCAAAGGCAAAGGCAAGTGGAAAGGGAAGCCTTCTTTCAAAACTTCCAAAGATGATCAAAAATCTAAGGAAGCTCAAGATCAAGACTCCAAGAAGAAGGGTAAGTGCCACTATTGCAAGAAGTTTGGACATCACATCAAAGGATGTAGGAAGAGGCTTGCAAAGGAAAAAGAGAAAGGTAACGATACAAGTACCGCAATCATTACTTTGGAACAACAATTTGGAAAGGAGGATAATCTTTTCAATAATGATTATGCTTTTGTCACTAATAATCTCATCTCTCCTAAAGACGAGATTTCTGCCACTTCAAATCTTGCTGGTTTTTCAACAGAAAACAGCTCATCTTCAGCTTTACAAGTTGCTGTTTTTTCATCTATTGATTGGGTGATTGATAGCGGTGCCACACGCCATATGACTTATCACAAAGAAGTCTTCACAAAGCTTGTGAAAGTGCATGATGGAAGCAAAGTTCAAGGTGTTAATAACACCTCTTATCCTATCAAAGGTATTGGAGTGATCCCCATTATCTTACCCAATGGTGAGGAGAAGTACATTCGTAATGTACTCTATGTTCCAAAAATAAAAAAGAATCTCATTTCGGTGTCTACGATTATGAACCAAGGATTGGTTGTGGAATTCAAAGAAGACAAATGTCTTATCAAAGACCCAAAGAGATCTCTTATGATCATTGCTTCGGGAACATTACGTGGTGGATTGTTCCTTATGGATACCTATGAGCGAAGAGCTTCATCATCTTTTTGTCTTGTTGCATCAAGTTCACATTCTTTGGAGTTGGCTGAATTATGGCATGCTAGGTTTGGACATCTTAACTTTGCTAGCGTGAAGATGTTGAAGAGATTCAATATGGTTGAAGACATTCCTAATATTGAGCATCTCGAAGGACATGTATGCGAAGGATGCATACTTAGAAATTTCAAAGGCAAGCTTTTCCGATTGATGGAACTATTAGAGTCGATGGCAAATTTGATTTGGTTCATAGTGATGTATGTGGTCCAATGAGGACCGAATCCATTGGAAGGTGTAAGTGCTTTGTTACTTTTATTGATGACCTTTCAAGATTTACATGGATTTATCCTATGAAGGCAAAATCTGAAGTTATTCAACGCTTTAAGGATTTTCTAGCAATGATAGAAAATCAGTTTGGGCACTCTTTGAAGATCTTACGTACCGACCGAAGAGGGGAATATATAAAGAATTCGTTCGGTACTTATCTTCAAAGCAAAGGTGTCCATCATCAAATGACAACCCCTTACACACTTCAACAAAATGGTGTTGCCGAAAGAAAGAATCGCACTATTATGGAGATGGCTCGATGCATGCTCAAGGCAAAGGGCCTACCTCACAAGTTTTGGGCTGAAGCGGTTATAACGGCGGCATACATTAGTAATGGGTGTCCTACTAAAGCCTTGAAGGCATTATCTCCTTATGAAGTTTGGTATGGTAAGAAGCCTACTGTTTCTCACTTACGCATCTTTGGTTGCACGGCTTATGCTTTCATTCCCGATAAGCTAAGAACCAAACTTGATGATAAAGGAGTTAAATGCATATTTGTTGGCTATAGTAGCGAAAGCAAGGGCTATAGGTTGTTCAATATGGATACTAATAAAATCATAGTGAGTCGTGATGTTCATTTTGATGAAAAGACCTCCTATGATGTTGCGCCCACTCATGTCATGAAAGGGGACTTCCCCCATGATGCAAATGTTGAAATATTTCCAGATTTGGTTTTGCCATCTAATCATGAAGAGAAGAGAATGCCATCAACTTCTAGTGGACAGCCCACTACTTCTTCAATTTTGCAGCCCATAGTTCATCAAGAAGAACCTATTTATGGTGAACAGTAGCCTGTTGAAGACATTGGACAGCAAGGTCCAAGTTCGGAAAACATTGGACAGCAAGGTCCAAGTTCGGAACACTTTGGACAGCAAAGTGTTGACAAAGGTAAGGCTGTTGGACAGCCCAAACCAGTCCCTAAATGGTTGTTGCAGACTTTGCAGGACAGCAAAGTGGATCATTTCTATGAAGGGAAGACTCGTGCCTCTACTAAATCAATAGAATTTGCTGATTTTTCATGATTGGTCAGATTATGGCCAAATTACATGGTTCCATTCTTCAATCTGCAGTGAGTAATGAAGCTGAGATCAAACACGTACATGTTTCGGGACAGGCAGGTCTCAGGGCCAAGTTTTCCACCTCCAATCATACATTTACTTTGAGATCTATCATAGAGGAGGCCGGATCCGCATGTGAGAGAGCGTACTGCTGCTTTGAGGATTTCAGGAAAGCTTTTGATTATGTTCCTAGGAGTTTGCCAGTCCAGAATTAATATGAGCTTGGTCTTTCCTCAGATGCTATCATTGTGGTCATGGCACTTTATGAGCGGGTGGTTGGTAGTTTCAAGTCTGATGACAATATCTCATCACAGGCGGACAGCACAATAGCAGGGTTGCTCACTCTCCCCTACACTGTTTGGATTCTACATTGACAAGTTAGAGCACACTATTGAGTTGGATGGATCCGAGGGTTGCAAGCTATGTGAGCAACACCTAGACACACTCACGCCTCTTGTACACAATGGGGATTGACAGTGAACACTAAAAAGTCCGAGGTTGTGGTCTTCATACTTCTAGGGCTTTCCTGTCAAGACAAAGTTGTTATGGGAGAGCCAACCTCTTGAAGTGGTTTGATCATACACCTATTTGCGAGTACTTTTCGCAGGACCTATCTTCAGCATGAGACACACAGCTATTACCACACTTGGAAAGGGACACGCTTTCCTAGTTCATCTAGAGAGGTTTTGTTTCGGGCACTCTATACGGAATGCTCTAGTAAGTGTCATTTTCTTGACACTGTGGTTACCCTTACAGTCATGTATGTGACAGAGACTAGGTGCACGGGGCTCACCTCTAATGAGTGGGCAAACATATGTCAATCACAGGTTACCATGCTCTCACGGATGACATGGGGCTAAGCCATTAGTACCACACCAGTGAGTTCGCAGTTATTCCACTTCATCTGGAGGCCATCTTCCGCTTGACTAATTTTGCTGCAGCGACTCACACACATTGAGGAGACTGAGAGATACTCAGGAGCAGCACTTTTATCATCGAGGGTACTACATCTGTGCCATCCCTCCTCTCTCCATCGCCATGCCACCCCGGAGGAAAGTGGCTCCGGGGTACGCCCCTTTCAATCCCCTTGCCCTCTGCTCAGCATGCCACCAGGTAGGCAGCGCTACTGCCATGCAACCAGCAACACTGCTTGATGATGAGGTAGCAGCGCTGCCTGATGGTGTTCCTAAGCTGCCTCTTGATTAGTAGGCAGCCCTCAACCACCGGCACACCCCCCGGATAATGCCTAGTCTGGAAATTCCTAAGCCTCCATCAGCCCCTATCTTACCCCTCCCTGATCTATACACTCCCTCTAAGGCTTATGTCCTTTTACCTATCTTGAGCTACTAGGAATTGAATATCGGGCCATGAAAAGTGAGATGATGTAGCTCCAAGCAACAATCAAGTTTATGTCATAAGAAACGGGTAAGATGGGATCCAGGATTCCCACATTAGAAGCTGAAGTGGGCAAATTCAAAGACCTACAAGGGGCACCGGTACATACTACCACCACAAAGATTCAAGAATTGGAGAAATAAATTGAGCAACAGAACGAAGAGGCTCTATCATGGGCAGCAATTCTCGAAAAGGATTCCGGTAAGCCTTCCACTCACATGTCGCCATTTATCTCAGCCACTTTATTGGAAGAAAAGCTCAGTGAGCAAAAAGCACATAACATTCCAGTTCATAGTATTCTAGACACAAAATGAAGAAAATGAAGCCAAAAAAATTTTAGTCAACTCCTAGTCACCATAGTAACGGCTTAAAAACTCCATGGAGGAGTAAAAAAAATGTCACCTTAATAAACTGATTAACATCATTGGAGGAGAGGAAATGGCACTACGCCGAAGGGCTAAGGACAAAGAACGTATGGATGAGGATCTACCTTCTATTCAGGTAGAAGAACACCGCAAAGCCATCTAGGAGAGGCTAGGGACCTAGGCTGATTTGTGATTTGTAGAGATGGACAGATTAGGTATCTTGACCTTGAAACCACTAGTGGTATAGGTTCTACTTGTTAGGGATTTGGGGTTCCCAAGTACAGGAGCAGCCTGAGGCCCCATCCACATCACCTTCATATCAATTGTGGAATTATAGCGTATCCATTCATCAGCAGCTACAGGAGATTTGGTGGATTTCATGTCACAAGATGATATTATGCTTTTACATGGACATGTGAGAGTCAATACAAAGGAGTCAGGACCAACATATTTTCAAGGATTTCCAGCTGAAGATTAGATCTTGCAGTGGCAAGGGCGATTGCAGGTCTATACAGGGATTCACTACAGTCTACTATGGAGGGGATAAGACATGATGCGCAAGCGAGTTATCTTTGTCGGGTTGTTAGGTAGACATATTGGATTGGACAAAAGATGTGTATATCACGACTTGTTATTTCCCTCCAGAGATAGTATGGGCTCTCCTTATGCTGGTTTATCTTCGGATTTCTCTTGTTCTCTAAGCGTGGTCAAGTTCTTCCAGCTGGGGACTTTAGTGCTAGGACATCTCCAGATAGATTGGGCTTCATGATGTTGATATGGATCCCTTGAGGATACATACATTGGTTTGTGACGATATTGGCATTACCAAGACATCTGTTGATGTTGGTGGTCCAACCACTATATATGGTGAGTACTTTCTTTAGTTGGGGAGGCACATGAGTAAGCCATTTCTAACGGCTTAGCGAGATGGCCACATTCTAGTAATTTTACTTGCCAACATTGTAGTGGTGGCCATAGTGTTGTGGATTATTTGATGGGGTCGCCATCTCTTATACCACTCATTTTTAAGCTTATTCTTTCCCCTGCCACCTTGTTAGATCACTCCTTTTTAACATTACACCTTGATACCATGATGTGTCACTCCCCGTCCACTCCTACGATCATTCCAAGGGCAACCACATATAACTTTGGCCATGAGCACAGAACTTTACCAAGACTCTCTCTCCTCTCCACTCTAGGACTTCCCACATGACAGTCCACCTCAAACCCATGCCACTTTTCTCACATTTGTGCTCTTCACATCCGCTTCTATGCCTTTTCCATCAAAACATCATAAATCTCCCTATTATTCCCACACTCACGCCCATCATTGACACAAACCCTAGTATGACACGATATATAAGCATCTCCATCTCCAAGTCAAACATGCCCAACTACATACCCCATATCTTTTACATAACCTCAGACGCCTATGTAGTCGTACTTGCAATTGGAAAAAGCAAACATATGATGGGAAATGATTGATACATGTTCTCTTTAATTCATCTTCTAGATCTTTTTGGAAAGAGTCCTCCCCCATACCCCACCTCCACCATTGAGTGACTTACATTGTTGGGCTGAGTATGCCACTACTCTCTACACTATCCCTAATGATGCTCCTATTGTCATATCCCCTCTTCCCTCTACTTTCTCCTTCTTTACAATTGATATGGTTACCATGACCACTTAAAAATTGAGAACCCGTCGAGCATGGGATATTGATGATTTGGAAGTCAAACTTGATTCATGCTACTAATGTCCTTGCACTCCCTCTAACATGGTGTACTAACATCACACCAAGAAGACTCGGATCATGATCACTTCAAGGGCCTACATGCAACGATAGATTTTTACTTTAGATGGTCAGCCATCGGAGGATGTATGCTCGTACACTTATTTGGGCACACTCTTCACAAGTCCCACCTTTAGAATGAGACAAGGTGTTGTTGCCAGGATGAGGAAGGGTCATACGTCCTTGATGGGTCTTGAGCACCTCTTCTTCAAGAAGTATATTCAAGACACCTCAAGTAACTGCAGATTATTTGATATTATGGTCGCTATGTATGCCATAAAGGCTCGGTGCCAAAGGCTTCCAAAATCAAAGTGGGCCAGTATTTTTTGCCTACAAACTATTACGCTTTCACGCATGACCCAAGCTAAGCCCTCAATCCCACACCAAATCTTCCATGCCGAGTTTGCAAGCATACCACTTTAGGTTGATGCTTATTTTAAGATGATCATATTCATTTAAAGACTGTTGGGCTTTCAGATGACCAACCGCGATATCCTCATATTGCTCTCCTATCATCTCAGTTGCTCCATGACCAAGGTCATCAGCTTTCGTAACATTCCCATGCATCTTATCTTTTACATATATATGGCATAACTATTTCAAAGCTACCGGAGAGATCTCATCATTAAATCCAAGATTTCATTTATTGAGCATACTTACAAAGGACATGGCATGGACTTCTTGGTGGGCTCTTCTATCGTTCCCATTTCCTAGAGTTGGATGTTCTTGGTGCATCAATATCACCTCGGTACCTGGATAGTGCTCTTTCACATTTCCTCCACTTTACATTGAATCAATTTGTGTTTCCTCGCATCAATTATATGTGGAACAGGAAATCCCACATGAGAGCAAGATTTGTTAGTTATGGACATTAGGCGAGGCGGAGTCTGTGGAGCATTTTACATTCAAGTGTCTTGTTTACCATGAGATTTTTCCTTTTTCATGATTCTCCAGTCACACTACACTCTATTATTTCCTATGAGGATCTACATTGTGTTGCCCTAATGATACGGGACATGTTTATTCTACACTGACATTTATGTCAGCAGGATCAATATGGAGATCTAGGCTCCCAGCCCCAAATTACCTCCTTTTTCGCGCAACCTATCTGACGATGAGATAGATATCCCGTCCCAAGACCACCATCACCAACAGCATCATGATTGGAGGCAACATATAGTATTGAGACCAAGAGCCTCTCAGAGATCTCAACAGACTATGATCACCCATATGAGGAGGGCTTCATCGTCAGTATCATCTGCAGTGTCGGGACCAGATATTGCTTCTTACTTCAATAGGGCCTAGGAGATGATGTTTGATATATCACTCCCTTCTACAACATGATTCATTGATCAAATGAATCATGGTATCATTATATCACTATGTCAGCTGCAATACTACTTTCAATTTATGAAGAGAGATTCACTTAGCCGATCATACACTAGTTATTCGATTGATTTAGCTTAGTATATTATAATTTTGATTCGGAGAAATATTTATCCTCTTATAGAGACTATCACATTTGAGATATAATGTTTTGTCTTATATGCCTTTTTGGCATTCAAAGACATAAATAAAGCTTTCTCTCTGTCGACTTTCTTCTCTAGGAGTGCTCGGATGGACTCGGAGTCAAATGATGAGGATACTCCTATTTCTAAGAAATGAAACATAATTGTCGTCAATGCATCTCTACCAAACGGCTCCTCTGGTTCCATTGAGCACCCACATCACAACCTGTTTCAGCTATCTCAACTAAGAGTGCAGGTATATCATTGGTCACCCCTCTCTCTCTCTCTCTCTCTCTCTCTCTCTCTCTCTCTCTCTCTCTCTCTCTCTCTCTCTCACACACACACACACACACACACAAACACATCCATGAATGCACACAATTCATCCACATGTACATTTGTGAGAGAGAGAGAGAGAGGGAGAGAGCGTGCACGCGCACGCGTGTGTGTGAACGAGCACGTACATGTGCATGTAGGTATGTGTATTCAAGAATAATAAAGGAACTAAACTTTTAAAAGATCAACATCCATGAGCAAAAATAGCATCTCAAAAATTTTACTTTCTTCCAGATCCTCTAATAATAAGGTCAAAGGAATGAAGAGCTTGAGAAAACCTTTTGAATACGCTCTGGATTTGGTAGCCGGACATTTTGGGATCGTAGCATTAGCTCCTGTGACAAGAGCATATTTTTTTCCTTATAAAGAACATACCATAGCTTATGAAGGTCATCCCAAGACTTGAGTCGAAGTTCTGATGCTCTCCAGCCTCGACCTAAAAACAAAGATGAGATTACATGCAATCACAATGCTAACAATAGAAAGGTTGACGACAAACTCGACAGCTCCAATTTCAAGCAAATGTCTAAATAAAGATTTGTTTTGCATTTGAGTCACCAATGCATTGGAACCTTTCGTGGAGCCATACCACCATCCTCTTATTGAAGCTAAATGTGTAACTTCCTCTTTCATGACAACAAATGAGAGCAAAAACCAAATCACATCACAAATGAAAGCTTTATGTTGTCCATTTACAAGAGCCATTGACACGTCACATAATATCACACATGGTTCAAAGACTTTGGAAAGGTGCTTATGCAAACTATAGAAAAATCCTTTTGATCCGAGTGTAGACCTAACAATAGGAGCATTTAAAGGTTGACGACAAACTCGACAGCTCCAATTGTCCCTACCTAGAAATTTCAAGCAAATGTCTAAATAAAGATTTGTTTTGCATTTGAATCACTAATACATTGGAACCTTTCGTGGAGCCATACCACCAACCTCTTATTGAAGCTAAGTGTGTAACTTCCTCTTTCATGACAACAAATGAGAGCAAAACCCAAATCACATCACAAATGAAAGCTTTATGTTGTCCATTTACAAGAGCCATTGACACGTCACGCAATATCACACGTGGTTAACATCAAAGAAAAAGCCTTTGGAAAGGTGCTTATGCAAACTATAGAAAAATCCTTTTGATATGAGTGTAGAACAAACAAGAGGAGGGTAGACCTTGGCAATATTTGTTTTGCATGCAAGTTATGATCAAGAATTTGTAAGAGAGAGGTGGCTGATTGAACTCCAAGTTAAGTAGCTTGATTGATCTTCATTCAATTGGAATCTATTGGCAACAATAGATGGAAAATTGTAGCTGTTCTCAAGCTCCATTTTGAAATTGTTCTTGTTGTCCATCGTTGGCAAAACGAGAAGAGACGATCCATGCAAAGAGATTTACATATCGTTTGGGGAGGCTAATTAAATCCAGTGAATCTACAAAATTGAGAGGCATTACAAATTGGATAATTGCTGGCCTAGGAGGAGTCTATATCAGCTTTCTAGCCATTCTATCACTCTCCTGGTGATATTAATGTCTAAAATCAGTTTTCCGTTGCATATTAAGAGCTAGCGCACTTCCACTACATCCTATCCAGAGTGTTGTATCATTTAATTTAGATGGTAAGAACTAATGGACAGATTTAGAGGTTCCTCAACTCATTAAGGAGTGAAGCTATAGGCTGTCTTGTTAGATTTCATTCTTGAAATCATTTGTAATGCGAGACTATTCTGCAGTTTTAATCGCACTATTGAGACAATGTCAAAGGTATCAAGACCATCTGCAGAAATACCCGCTTTGTCAACATAGTTTAAATTCGAGGGATTATTGAACAATATTCAACTTGACCAAAAGTCGATGGATTGTTGAGGGTTCCAAACTCGACTTAAACAGATTGAATAGTGGAGCCTTATTTGCTACATTTTGGGTCCAATCTCGTAGCCATTCATTTTCCGCACCTGTGAATGATAGTATAGCCATACTTGTGATAATAGTGAATCGGTTTTGTTATTACATTAACTATCGCTAGTACTATCGACTATCCAGTCAACAATCATTGTCGAATAGTCATTCAACTTATGCACAACTTATTTTTCCAGCATGGTATCAGAGCTAGATCATAGCTTTGGGAGCTAGTTCAGAGCTAGTTATCTTCATATCAATACGTATTGCCAGATTGAATATCTAAATCAGATTTTGTCTACGAAGGATGCATCATCTTCAAATTCTATCAAAAAATTGGATGGCGACAACTGTCAATTATGGAAATTCAAAATGAGGGTGATCCTACAAGCGAAAGAGCTTTGGGAAGTTGTCGAAGGTACTGACGTTAAGCTTATTGCAGATCCAATGGCCATTATGAAATGGAAGCAGAAGGATGAGAACCTTCGCCCTTATTCCAGCAGAACTTCAAAAGAAGCTAGATTCTACTAGTTCAAAGTCTATCTTTGTTGGATACTCTTTGAATCACAAGGCTACAATCCAGTGACTAAGAAGATTACATTTAGTAGAGATGTTATCTTTCTTGAAGATCAGTTTGTCGATCTCAAGGGCAGGGTTACAAATGTCGGATACCCGATATTACATCAAGTTCGAATCTCAACTCTACTTTAATCAATGATTCAAAAGATCAAACTTTTACTTTCATTTGCAGCAGTGGCAGATCTGGAAATTCATTAGATGGATGTACAAACAACATTTTTACATTGTATGATCGAAGAAGACATTTATATGTGTCAACCCGAAGGCTATGAGTTGGAGGGAACCACCCATCAAGTATGCAAGCTTCAAAAAGCTCTAAATGGACTTAAACAGTTGTCTCATGCTTGGTTTCATCGAATCAACAAATTCTTTATTCAGCAAGGCTTTATACCAAGTTCAGCTGATTGTAATGTCTACTACAACTCAGTGGATTCACCTTTCGCTATTATTACATTATATGTTGATGACACATTACTTTTTAGTGATGACATTCGGATGTCAAAAAGATGTTATTGACGAAATTCGACATACATTCACGACTTGCTATTCAAGCATCAAATGGCTAACTGCAAACCAGCCAAAACTCCAATGGATCCAAGTTCAAAATATTCGAAGGATTATTGGATCTCTCATGTACGCCATGCTTTGATTTGTACTAGACCTGACATTGCTTATTCAGTTAGTACACTTAGCCAATATATGTCGAATCCAGGTTTCATTCATTAGAAAGCTGTACTTAGAGTTCTTCAATATTTACAGTCGACACAAAATTATTGCATCTATTATGGTGGAAATTCCAATGATGATTCGAATACCCAAGTTAATCTTCTTCAAGGTTTTACAAATGCAGATTGAGCTGGAGATGTTGACAGGAGAAAGTCGACATCAAGTTATGTCTTTGTGTTTAACAAGGGTCTTGTCTCTTGGAACAGCAAGAAGTAGAATTCGACTACACTATCTTCGACAAAGGCCGAATACATTGTCGTTGCACACTGCAAAGGAAGCTATCTGGTTAAGGGGTCTATTGTCGAATATTAATCTTATTCAGTTCAAAGCTACTTCCATCTTTTGCGACAATCAGAGTACAATTGCTATATCTGTTAATCCAAATACCATTCCTGGAGCAAGCACATTGAGATGTTTTGTCATAGACAAAGTACTCGAAAGGGAGACATTCTAATCTTTTGCAAAATAGAGTTCATGACAGAAGCTATATTTACAAAGCCATTAGCAATTTTAGCAATATGCTCAACTTAATACCTAGATTTTTATGAGTTCACATTAAGGGGGAGTGTCAAATTTCATTCTTGAAATCATTTGTAATGTGGAACTATTCTGCTGTTTTACTGGCATTATCGAGACAGTGTCAAAGGTATCGAGACAGTCTGCAAAAATACATGCTTTGTCGACACAATTTAAATTTGAGGGATTATCGAACAATATTCGAATCGACTTCTTCTTCTCTGTTCCTCCATAGTTGTGGACTAATTAGTAACAAGCTATCAAGATTACAGTCTGTGTAAGAGCGAATTTATAGCAGAATAAGATGCACTATTTTCATAGTGCAATCAGAGTAGATAGCAGAAGCATCAATCATCTGTAATTCATCATCTTCAATACAGATTACTTTCGTGCTTATGTTGTTCTACTGATTTTGTTATTCCCGTTTATTATGATCTAAAGTTTTTGATTTGAAATACTGGCATAAGGATCTTGTTCATCATTCATTTTCCGCATTTGTGCATGATAGTATAGCTATACTTGTGATAGTAGTTAATCGGTTTTGTTATTACATTAACTATCGCTACTATATCAACTATCCAGTCAACAATCATTGTCGAATAATCATTTGACTTACGCACAACTTATTTTTCCAACGTGTCTTAAGCCTATCATAGATTGCAATTAGATACTGAGGAGTTTCTTGGAGGTTGCTGATGCTTGTTGTTGTTTGTATCCAAAGTATTTGGCTCAAAGACAAAATTGTAAGCTGAGGGCAAAGGTTCCATAAAAAATGAAGAGTTTCTTGGGCCTTGTCTAGCAAAGGCAAGACTATGCGTTCAAGTAGGCAATGCGAGGCTGGTTAAAGCAATTCCAAACAAACTAGTACAAGTAGAAAATTTTGAAAGGTTGAGCCATGTTCACACTTGCAATGGCCTTATCTTTTCGTATATGCGCATCTCACCTAGCCTCCAAAAGGAAACAAGAAGGGATCTATCACATTGGGAATTTCTAAGCCTAGTGTAGATTATTCTTTAAATTAATAGACTACATGGAAGAAGGACGTAAGTGACATTTATGATTATAAGATATCGGCAAGGAAGTTCTATAATCGATCAGTCTGGATCGCTATGTTGATTAGCACCTCGGAATGTGAATGCAAGATTGAAGCGGCCACTTGCCACATGAGACAAGTGAGTGAGGTAAGTGAAATTTGAACCTTGACTTGTTACCCACGACACCTTGTATATGCTCGGGTGTCTTTAACTGAAAAACCAGGTACTACCACTGGGGTTGCGAAGCGAATCACATCATTGAAATGGTCAATCTTGTCTTGCTTTACGTAAATGCATTCAAATAATCTTCTATGCAAAACAAAGTTGATATGTTAACTAGTGACATAAAATAAAAGAAGAAATTTGTACAGAAACTAGGGAATGGATATGAACGTGTGCGAACCATATGGCGGAGATTTCTCGAGATCGGCTTCACGTCCTGCTTCAAAAAAGGCTTCCAATCCTGTACTTCCTTTTGTCGTTGCAGCTTCTGATGCGGTAGCTGCCCCTGCCACACTCATCCACTGCCCTGTTGTTGCCAATGCCACAGCAGGCTGCCTCAGAGTCCTTGCTAAAATTGCCATAGACTCGCCTTTCGTTCTGCCACAAACCACCGGTGCTTTTCACTCCAACTAAATATGTTTAAGAGCTTGACCCTGAAAAAAAACCCCAAAATGTTATAGGCAGCAGTATTTGAACCTAAATCTAGACCACGAGCATACACAATAAATCCATCATCAATATAGGCTGTTCATGATCTCATGTCTTCATCCTGAAACATGCTATACATCCTAAACCCTAAGCCCTACTTGTATTTTTTGGGTTGAAATCATAAATATAGGCTGTTCATGATCTCATGTCTTCATCCTGAAACATGCTATACATCCTAAACCCTAAGCCCTACTTGTATTGTTTGGATTACTTTTTGGGTTGAAATCATAATCCAAACAATCATGGTAAAATGTGAGTGAAATGCATGCATTCAAGAAAAGAATGTACCACCAAACGATTGCAGCACATTGAAAATATTGACGATCCTCAGTTACAATGAGAGTCTCACAGGGAGAGAGAAAAGGATACCCGTTCAACCAAAGAGGATAGACAAAAGCGAGACATTGTGGTGCTAGAGTTAAACCCTGCTCTTATTAACGAAGGATGGGAATTCCCATCAATGTGCAAAAAGATGAAAGAATTTTAACAAACGGGACGGTCCATAGCAAATTTAACATAATAAAAAATAGTTAGGGACCTTCCTATTTTTTATCTCCAATGAAAGTCGCCGTTTTTTATAAATAGGCATAATCTTCTATTGTGTGTCAAAGCACCCTAAGAGGAAGAGTGAGCCATTACATCAAACTCTTACCAAAAATCAAGCATGAACTCCATAGAGAATAAAGATTATAGGTTAGAGCTCGTTTCCGTGAACAAGAAACCGGTTTACTATTTTGAAGCTGAGGGCATTGAGAGGGTGGGAAAGAGGGCTCTTTGAAGCCGTTTTTCAACAAAGCAGGCTTCTTGTCTTTTTCATGGGGACACAACTTTCGGATGGATATAGATGGAATCACTCTTTCTTGTCCATGGGAATGTGATCTGAGGCCTCCTTGTTTTTAAATACTTTTAGATTCCATTCATGAGGGCTGAAAATTTTACATGTAACTCCATGGATACTTATATAGACTGATTCATTGTTATTCTGACACAAGTCAAGCCTTGAATACTTCTATTCTAGTAAATAAAGCATTACTTTGGCACTATAGGCTAGGTCACTTGAATTATATATCTATATCGAACATGTTTAGACAATCCTTAGTACATAATCTCGATTATCTAAACAAGAAAATCGACCTCTTTGTTTGTCATAGCTACATTGTCGGAAAGTAGACCAGGGTTCCATTTAGATCAAGTCATAAGTATGCAACAAGAGATGTTCTAGATGTTGTTCATTCAGATATGTGTGGCCCAATGCAAACCTTATCTTTGGTTGGTGCCAAGTACTTCATTAGTTTTATCG
Organism: Diphasiastrum complanatum; assembly: GCA_029204225.1. Classification (NCBI taxonomy): domain Eukaryota; kingdom Viridiplantae; phylum Streptophyta; class Lycopodiopsida; order Lycopodiales; family Lycopodiaceae; genus Diphasiastrum; species Diphasiastrum complanatum. Next base: position 11,734,893 of record CM055094.1, on the reverse strand, counting down.
ATGAATTTTCAAGAACAGTTGTTTATTTCATTAAGCATAAATAGGAGGCTTTCAACCTTTTTAGACACTTCAAGGAGTGTGCAGAACTTGAAACTGATAAAAGAATGAAAGCATTGAGCAACTTCCTAGCCATTGAAAGTTTGTGCAAAGACCGCATCCCCTCCCTTCTTCTACACCAATTGGCCGAATCCCACAAGGCCTGTTAGCCAAAATATAGTTGATTTGGATATTCACGATCAAATACAAAGCATATGGAAGTATCGATTGAAGGAAAGCTTGACTTGTCACTGCTAGAGATTAAGCTCACAATTTCCTCATTGGTGTTTCAATTCATTTAAAATTCTTCTTGCACATTCTTGATCCTTGAATTAATCATTGATCTAGGGTCATATGCAACCTCTTTAGGTTTTCTGTTTGCTCATCTGATACTTGCATGAATTAAAGTTTTTATGTTTTGTCATTCTACATACTTAGTCATGTTTCTTAACACAGACTATAGTACCTACAAAACTACTCTCATTCTGTGATCAGAGTAATGTCTGGTATAATACACGGGTTTCTGTGCAGTAGCTCGACATCTACAAGATTCTACACATAATTGAATCAGCCGAACTACTCGGTATAAAGTCCACAACACAGGATACTAGTCTAAGCGTACCAATCAAAGCAACATCACAAGGGAACGGGTGGCGGATAAACCAACCCAACCAATCCTAGATCGTATGGATCTAGCCCCCAAGCTATGGATCAATCAAAGTCATGGAAAGAGGAATCACACTAGCAGCATGTAGCTACCAATCACAGAATCAAGCTTACACTAGTGAGAGCCCAGGAGGTATACTTATACCCTCCAAGGCCTATGCACCACTAGTAGTGCCCTGTGCCACCTCACTGGACACCTCTGCAGCCTATCTGGGCCACGTCATCCAGTTCCCTAATGACTCACTGATAGTACATCAAATATTTTTAAGTACATTCAAAACCAATATCTGGTTAAACTAAACTAGTCTTGTAATTATAGAGAGATTCTTTTAATCACAAGTATGTTGTGTATATATACATCCAGTTTGCATTCCCTAGGAAGCGGAAGATTGAGCATCGAAATTCATGCCACATTTTGACTATAATCACTTGTGATGTTTGTGCTCCATATTGAGCAAATGCTCTTGTGACAAGCATTCAGTGTAATATCAGCAACACCTACTATCTGTGTCTAACCTGGATATGTGTGTGTTGCGATTAATTGCACTCTACTAACTACTTGTCTCAGTTTGCTCACTCAGTCTGATCAAATCACGAATGTCTTTTACTCCTTAGAATTTGATCAGACCACGGCGAGTCTCTGACGTTTAAGGATCGAACATCATATTTCTACACTATCGTACTAAATTCTGAATCAAACTTCACTTTTTGAAATGAGCAATAGTAGTTTCATATACTATTAATCCTCTTTGGTGACTAACTCAAATTACATAATTTGTTTGAGTATGCAATTATATTTAGCGGTTCTTAATACATGAGTTGTGATTCTATTTGGCATTTTCATCTCTCCTGGTTGTTGAGATTGTTCTTGCTGATAGTCAGCAACAGCCTACATCAGGGGAGTCAATTCTGCATTATCTACCTTCATCTTCTCTCTCTCCCACATGTGGTATCGAAGAATCAGCATTAAAACTGAGAGGTTATTCTATTTCAATTACTATCAGTTCAATATGTCTCACACTTATAACACTCCATCTTCATCATCATCCAACGAAGTCAGGATCATCGACAAATTCAACGGTTCAAAATTTTATATCTGGAAGTTGAAACTTAGGATGATGCTTATTAATAGAGATCTTTGAGATGTTGTGGACGGGTCTAACCCAAAACCAAACAAGGTTGATTACGAATTAGCTAAGGCATGGAAGATCAAGAATCAGAAGGCCCTAGCATCAATCACATTGAATATGGCTGATTTTTAAATATCCCACGTTACCACTTTGTTGGAAGTATTTCTAGTTTGGGCGGTGGCTGGATCTACTCACGAATGTAGTATAGGAATGTAGAGGATCGTCCACTTCCTAAGATCTACAAACTTCCTAACAACATAAGAACATAAACGAAATGGAGCACTAAGGCTTCCCAACTAGTGCTCGAAAATAAATGATAAGGCTAAGGCGGTACCCAACTAGCCACTTACTTAAAAATACAAAGTCTTGCTAAGGCTTCCCAACTAGCAAGAAGACTAATCTAAATCCTACTTAACACCCAAAAGGGGTTTGGAAATAAGATAAGTGGTCTCACCTATTTAGAAGGTGGCACGCTTCCTCTTCTCCTCCCATGCTCTCTTTCCCTCTCCTCCTCCTCCTCTTGGCAAGACAAGTCTGGAGTTTCAGCACTCTCTCTCCTACGATTGGAGAACGTTCTACTGTTCCAATGGTAAGCGCATTCTATACTTATCTATTCTTGCTATCAGAACTATTGTTAGCAAACATACTGCATATCTTTGGTAGGCGTTGTAGCGCGGCCTACTACATCGCATTTTTTATTATTTGCTTTGGATATGAATGTGCATGAAGCACTATCGATTGCCCTCTATCATTCGCTGCCCAAATCTTATATTTCATATGTATAAGTAAAAGATAAGAAATATTCTAGTATCGAAATATTCTAGAAAATCCTCTGCTCAGATATTCGAGCCTTCTGTTTCTGGTTTTTGAGGATGCTCATTATTGAATGGATTTGAGGCTGAGCATCGAATTCCAACAATTCAATAATCATGCCTTTGCATTTTGTTTCTTGTAGTGATTTGGTTGGGATGCTTTGAAGAGTAACTTGTGTGAAATGAGGAGTTGATAGTAATCAAATGAGGATAACATAGGGTCATAATGTTTAAAACTCACTAAATCTATGTGGAAAAGCTTTTGTTTAGTTTTTTACTATCATGATTCATCATTTAATTTTATTTTGTTCGATGTGATATTTGGTAAAATTTGGAGTTTGCAAATACATGTAGCTTAGAGGGCGTTCTTCATTTAATTAATTTTGTTAGATGTGACATTTGGTAGAATTTGGTCGAGTTTGCAAATATATGCAGCTCAGAGGATAATTACTGTCAATACATATTCATAATTAGGTGTTGTATGTATCCAAGGGGGTTGGCTCAGTTGACTAGCTTGGCATCCAAAGTTTTATTAGTCCCAGGTTCTAGCCCCCCTTGAAAACCGAGATGCATAAGTGTTGTGGGGGGCATATGGTGATCTTAATTCAAGATTGTGTTTGCCTATGTGCAAACACTTTTGTTTTATTATCATCACAATTTTTTGAGTAACATAGAGACACACACCCCCCCCCCCCCCCCGGCTCTCTCTCTCTCTCTCTCTCTCTCTCTCTCTCTCTCTCTCTCTCTCTCTCTCTCTCTCTCTCTCTCTCTCTCTCTCTCTCTCTCTCTCTCTCTCTCTCTCTCTCTCAACTGACATTCTCTGTAGTGTTTGCATCGTCGCCCTAAAATTCCCACCATAAACTTGTTTGATATTAACAAATTCCCTCTCTTGAAAAACCTATTTTCATTCCAAGCATCTCTTGCAGGATTGGAAATAAAAGTTTCCAAGAGCACTGGGCCATGCAATTGACACCTAACCAAAACCATAATTAGCAATACTTCAACGTGCAAATGACAACTAGCCAAAACCATAATTAGCAACTTCTTTTATGGTCAAGATAAGTCAATGGTCAATATAAGTCAAAACATAATTAGCAATGCTTATGGTCAAGATAAGTCATTGATCAAGGTAAGTCAAAACCCTCATTTCGTACGGACGAATCAAAACACTGGAATCGTGCTTTGTCAATCACACCATACATCCTCTCTCTCTCTCTCTCTCTCTCTCTCTCCATGATGTATCTTAACTTGAGTACAGGTTAAAGCAATTTTTTACCCAAAGTGATAATTTCTTACATAAAACATTCAATTGATAAAGAAAAATTTGTATTCAAACGCAATAACATAATAATAAATATATGCAGAAAACCTCCTCAAAATCTTGTGGACAATTACATATTATGCACCGGTCCCCTATGACGTCTACATAATATTGCTTTTCAAAAGTGACATGTAGTTTTCCGAATTCGGAAATGTCATCTACGAAGATACAGCTTGTGGTTATTTTGGCAATCCGTTTCCTTTTTGCAAGCCTGGAGAGATGATAGCGTGATAAATATTAAGATACTTGACCATGTACTTCTGTATCTCCTATATCCTCAGCGGATAAGTGAACTGTATTCTGCTTTGGGATATCGAAGATGCTCAACGGTAGTGCAAGATTAGTTTTTTCCAGATCAGTCCAGGCGTTATACCAGGCTACTAAATCATCCTGCAAGGCGTTTGCCGAATCCGGTACATATTTTTTGGTTCTAAATTCCCAGTCTATTTTATCTATACAAAGATCTGCTGCCCACATCAGTGCGTCGATGCGATGTCCTGTTTGACATTTTGATCCTCTAGCTTGCGCCGATTTGAGAGCTTCAAAAGAAGCAGAATCGTCCCACATCACGATAGCCTGACAATTTTTGCACATGCAAGTATTGCAGCGCCTTCTGTTTTTTGGACCTGTGCTTACCAGAAAATAATCAATACCGTGAGTTTGCCGATTACAGTTCAAACCAGTCAAAGTACTGACAGTACATCAGATTGCATGTTCTCGACGTGTGGATCTATTTCACACAAACACGAGTAGCCAATAATCTGCTGCGTTCTAATTAGGAATTTAACACAAGAAAACGCGAGAGCATGTCACACACAGACGTAGCCATAACATTGAGATAATACGGTAAACATGCAATACACGCACATGATATATTGTCAACAGAATGTGTCAAAAACTAGGCGCAGGTTAAAGACAGCTTCCATTCCAAGACCCAACTCACATTCTGTGACTGGGGTGAGCGATGAATCCGAAGATCTGGCAGGAGTATCGAGTACCTTCCTTCTGCTGTTAAATCTCGAAAGGCAGCAGCAACTGACATCCATTGTTTCCTGCAATGTCACAATAAGCTAAAGTTGCTTTTCGAGAGAAACGATCGCAGATGGACGTGCAAGGTAGGTGTGGAGAGTGGAGTGAGAGGAGTGGATGAGCACAACTTTCTTTTATAGCTTCATCTTATTCGACCAATTCGCTAGTATATTGTACGACCAATTTGCTTTTGCTTTTTTTTTGGGTCCTTTTTCTAATTTTTTTTCTCGACCTTTTTCTACTTTTCTCCATGCTTGTGGTCCTTAGAACTACTTATGGTCACCTATTTCCATACTAATATGCACCTTTTCTTTGGATTTAGAAGCTAAAATTAGGGTGATATCTAGAGGCTTGAAGAACACTGATAAAGAAGGGTTTACCACACTCTAAGGAGCTTGACCTCGAGATATGAAAGATAAATCAGAATATTTTACTTCCGAGTTAGGGTATGGACTCGTACTTTATTGTTCACCTTTCATGACAATTGGTATTTACTCATGGTCATGGTGCACCGTTAGACTCTTGGGAAGATGTAATGTTTAGAGACTAGGTGGCAAAGATGTCAAAGATATAGATTGAAAATATACATATAGTAGCCTAAATTACGCTATTCTTGTGTGTCTAGAAGCATTACACACATAAATAATCTCTACTTGCCACAAAGTTGCCAAAATACAAATTGAAAAAAAAAAATCTACCTTATTTACTCAAGACAATGGTAACAAACACAAAAGCTTATTTTACTCATCAATGATTATTTTATCAAAAAGCAAATGTGTATTTTTTGTAGTGAACTTGTTAGCTACATAAACAAGCTTAATACAAATGCGACCATCAAAGGCTTCATCGACATCTCTACATATTGTGAAAAATAACCAAATACCAATTTGAGATCAACTTGGAGGCCAAACTGAACATTTGACCAAAGTCAAGTGTTGTCTTCACACAAATACAAATATGGGCTTTTTGCCACGCACATAAGATAGGGCCCATTTTTGGGCCGTTGGGCTTGGCATGGTAGTTTTTGTGGCAATCGTCTGACAATGTTCATGGCAATAGATGCATGACTCCCCAACCAAACATTGGAGAGAGAGAGAGAGAGAGAGAGAGAGAGAGAGAGAGAGAGAGAGAGAGAGAGAGAGAGAGAGAGAGAGAGAGAGAGAGAGAGAGAGAGAGAGAGAGAGAGAGAGAGAGAGAGAGAGAGAGAGAGAGAGAGAGATTTCAAATTTGAATGGTTGTGGCATTGGCATTGCCACACATAACAAAAATTGGCAAATCTCAAGGAGTGTTTTTAGAGCAATTTTTTGTGTAACTTGTGTGGCAGTGCCACGTGTGGACTACCATGTAGAACGTTCTGCTTTTCTCTTAGATGTTTCTTTTTCAGGCTCGATCTCTGGTCAAGAAAATTGTTAACATGGACAAGATGATTCTGAAATGGAAAATAGTGATTATTTTTATAATCTTTAAGAGACAAATTTTTGTGAAAATTAATATGCTTGGTGGTATCTAAGATCTATTTATTATTAAAAAGGTTAGCATGGATAATTGTATTGATCTATCTATGAGGACTAATTGTAATCTTTGCATAGAAGATAGTGAATCCCCTTTAAGTTGGACAATATTTCTCATAAAAAGTATTTGAAGGACTCATTTGTTTATCTTTACTATGCCTAACCATTGCGTTTATGAGCTTAGTCATGTTATGTGAAATTCTAGTGAAGAATACTGGTGTTTGGCAAGGAAAATATTGTGGCACATTCTTGAAACTAGAGATTTTGACATTGAGCATGGAACATTAGTAGGAAACAAAAGGGAATTTTCAGATTAAATCTTGGTACAAATCATATAGGAAGGAAGACAACAAGTTATGTGCATTGTTTGAGAAAGGAGTTAGACTTTGAAATCATAGAAGGAAGGTACAAGTTTTTTGTCATCTACCATGTTTGAGCTCACATGCATGATGGATCTAGTTTATCATCATTACAAAGATTTGGATGGACTAAAAAATGTAGTAAAGAGCTGGTTGTACATTGAGTCTACATCCTTTTTTATTTCGAGTTTGATAGAAGAAGTTTGACAATTTTTGAACTAAAATTCAAAAATTTTCCGAATTGTTCTGATGCATGCATGCATGCAACTCAGTTTTGTGCTTTTCTGTTGATGAAAATGTATGGGTAGACTGCTTATTTTAGTGGATGAAATTCTACTCCTAAATCTTCAATTAATTAGGAGACAGACAAGTCTATCAAGATTGAATGGTTGCTATTTATTTCCTGGCATATGTTGCTAGGAATAGAGCACTTAACTCAAGAGAGTACCTGGGGTACTCAGAACTGAGTTAGAGTCATTTTTATCTTGATGGATCTCCTACAGATTTTGGTAGGATGAATTGTTGTACCTTAGTTTTTTTTGGAGAAATTCCAAGTGTGGAAGTATGATCCTTGGGTATCATCTCAAGGGTATTAGAGCAAGGCTTGCAATTGGATTAGAAGATGGAGTCAGTCATTTTCTTTTTGGTAGAGAATCACTACTTGTAGGCTAGTATCATTTTTGTTGGTGTTACCATCTTCAAACGAGGCTACTTCTTAAGTTTTTTATGTACATATTAGCTCTTTAGAATGGAGCTTAGCTTCGATTAAGATCTTATCAAATTATTGGTTGATTTGCCACAATTTTTTTATAGATTTGTGGAGGTATCCTAATTTTGCTAACTTAACCCTAGAATAGAAACTACATGCTGTTAATTTGATAAGTCTTTCGTATGTCTTTCCATTGCTAATCAATAATTGTGGTGTGCATGTTGGATTATAACCTGAACTAGTAAGAACATCAAGGAGATGCTAGAAAAGTGCAATTTTGGTAATTTTTGCCTAGAATTTGATCTTAGATACAATTTGAAAGGTAAATCAATGTTGGAAAGAAAAGCATGGTTGCATGTGATAAAAAAACATAAAACCATAGGAAAAGCATCAATTTTTTTGACAAAAACACATGTTTTTTTTCCCTTCCATTTCTTCACGGACTTGGCATATGTTGGTATTATGGAGTCCTATCATTTTTTCTCAGAATAGTTAGCACAATATTGAAGCTTTCCATTAGCTGTTCCCATCAATATTGGTCCATAAAAGTCATTCGGAGCCTAAAACTTAAAGTCTCAAATTTTTGAGTTGTTTTGGTCAATTGATTGCATGTCGGGGTCAAGGCCTCTTGCTTGGAGTTCTTAGGTGCTAATTTTAAGTCAAGTTGGGTCTCTACTTATCATATGTCAGAGCCCACATTAGTTCAGTGTGATGTACACGAGCCTACAAAGTTCAAGTTCAGTCTAGGTTCTGTTGGAGTTCTTGACAAAATGAAAGCCTACTAATATGAGGGCAACTTCAATTGGGCCATTTTTAGAGCCTATTGACTATTGGCCATGTCACATATGGTGCATACATGAAGTTTTGATGATTTTTTGTGCTTTTATCAAGTTTGAAGTGTGTCCAAATACTATTTTGTTGCTCTCTAACTACTCACATGTGTGAATAGTACGGTCAATGCTACTGTAACAATCTAGCTAACACAAAAAGGACCTAGGCCAAGCTTTACAACACCTACTTTTGTCTATAATTGAGAAGATATCAATGTTTAAATTTTTGACAATACTACGGAAATTTGTTTTAGTAAACACTAATGCATGTATTTGTGTGTGAAAGAATTCTTTTGTCACGACTTGAAATTAGTTGTACTGTGTTTCTAGAGTCTAGCATGAGTGATCTGTAGTGGTTTTGAGCGATTATGAGCTTTGCATGGTTGTTGATAATAGTTCTTGTTATAGATCTAGTTCATTATTAATCGTGAAAAAATTGACTGAATTGATCTTACTTCGATTTTTGTCTAGAAAGAGCTATTAATATAGTTTGATTTTGTATGATGTTGTGTAAGACGGAGGGTTAGTATTTGCATCTTGGAAATGCTATTATTTGCATGCTTGTCCAACATTGTTTTCAAATTTGAAAACTGGCGATATACTTAAGACTTGCATGATCGATTGACAATTCAATTTGTTTCAAATTACTTGGTTACAAACAAATTTGTTTGAAAAGTGTTGAGGGGACACTGTGAACTGTACATATTCCATTATCTGGGTAAATGGTAAATGGAGTAATTATTGATTACTTAGAAAATTGGTTGAATTTCGTGGTAATGACTTCTTCAAAATTTGTGCATTTTGGTTTTTAGAAATCATGGATGGTAATAACTAGTTTGATAGGGTAAGAATCCTGATCAACTGAAATTTCAATAAATTTTATAATATACGTAGTGGAAACAACCCGACCTTTATGGGTCTATTGTGATGTGGTTATGTGTATTTGTTTTGCCAACAAATGAAGTGCGACATTTTAAGTGAGTGAGCAATGGTAATAATCTAATTTATATAGATTACATTCCATATAAGTCCATAATCCAACCTCACTTTGTAGGTCTCACTTTGTAGGTGTGGTTGGAAATATGCTCCTCCCATGACTCTCATGTATATTTACTTATGGAGATTGACCACCTTATGAAAATGCATTATGAAATGGGGTTAGAAAGAGTGATGATTTTTCTACTAAATTGGAGAGATTACTTCCAAATGAGATTGCCTTGGTAGTTGTGGGCCTATTCTTATTTGTTATTCAAAATTGGTTGAGTGTTCACCACCCTTAGGGTGGTTATAGACCAACACCATTTGCAATTGCTTGGTCTCCTTTTCTTATTGCCCATTTTAAAGCCTTGACGATCAAGGGACCTCCCTTGCTTCAAAATTTGTTGGTAAGTGCTGCAACTTAATTGGCTTGTTTAAGTTCCTACAACTTGATTGTTTCCATTCAGCAAGTTGCATCTCAACATGCGAGGCAATGTCCTTACATACTTGAAGCATAAAAAAAGATGATTACGTGTCAGTTCCCGATGACAGCTTTGACGCGTGGGCTAGCCTCCAAGGGGGCGGGTGTAAAAGATGTACCGTGGGCTGTGCTATTCCCCTTAGAATGCATGCTCTGGTTTGAAAAACGCTTCCTCAGCGCAAAGCTGTACAGTCTTTTGCTCCAACGCGGGTAAACAATTTTTGTTTTTAGCATATGTATAGTCTTGAAAGGGTTTACATTTTGATTAAGAAAACTGATCGTAAAGCAATGGCAAGGTATTTCTGAGTCATACAATTATAGAAATAGGTCCCTTTTATTGTTGAGTCCTATTGGGCTTGCTTTTACTGCGACAGCATCTGATCCATGGTTTTCCATCCTCAATGCTCGGTGCTAATTTTTTCTTAGCCATTTCAAAATAGCACAATTTTTGTCTCCTTACATCTCAAGTAGCACAATCTTTGCCTCTGTGCCAAGTTAAAAGCTTCATTAAAACTTTTGTGTGCATAAGCAATGAGGGAATGATACCTAGCAGTAAATCTTCTGCCATAGTTCTCATGTATACAACCAATGGCTGACTGACTTATAGCACATATAAAGCCTTCCACCCAAAACTCTCATGTGGACGAGGAAATGTCACCTAGTACAAAAGCTTCTGCCATAATATTCATGTGGGCAGCAAGTGGCTGTTTGCCATATGTGCTAGCCAATAGCTGTCCACATGGAAATTTTTGCGAAGTTTACTTTTTTAGAAACTTTCATGGAGAGGAGATAGCCATTAACAAAAAAAACTCACTTGGGCATTACACAAGCTTTGTGGTTGAGACTTTTTCCCCTCACACAAAGGAATGCTCTCTTGCGTGGGCGTTTCCCCCCACCATAGCTACCAGCAAACATATGCAAATGTGTTTGCACGTTAGCCAGGATGGGGCGCTTCCAAATGTTGTCTTAAAAGAACCTGAATGTTTTAGATACTTTGGGGTCAGAAATATGTATGGGAAGCTTTTAGGGCAAGAGGACTAAAAAATGCATCAAAATATCGAATTTCAGCATTCACTTCTTTTGTAGTCATTCTTACAAGTTCGTTGTCTGCACAGAGTCTACACCTATTTCAAATGTCCAATCACGTTTGCCACGTTTGCAAATGTGACTGAGCTTGGACCCTTGGCAAATGAGTTTGCATGTTTTTTTGGTCAGAAATATGTATGGGAAGTTTCTAGGGCAAGAGGACAAAAAAATGCATCAGAATGTCGAATTGAACTAAACTGGTCCATGCAACAAGCAAATGCTTGCTCTTTAAAGTTGTGAATAACATTAGTTGTCTTGTGAAACTTATCGCATCAAGGAATTGATGGATGATGTGCAATACAACTATGAACTCTGATTACATTGTTATTACTAGCCTGATTGCTTAGCTAATTTTGAGGTGATTGTTCTTCAAGTAAAACTGCCACCAAGTATTTGTAACCAATGGTAGACTTTGCTATGGTGATACAAGGTGGCCTGGTGGTTAAGCTGATTTTTTTATCATTAAAATGGTTTAGTGTTTCCATGAACCGAGGTTCGTTGGCAAATGAACTGCGATTCATCAAAGAATCGATCGGGTCCAATTCGAATCGAACCCAGAAAAAAATAAAAAAGAAGCGGTTTTTTGATTTTGAACGATTCTTTGATTGTGACATTAACAATTCTTTGTTTGGGTTTGGCAATGTTCTGATTTGTATTCAAATGTTTACCTAGTATATTGTGTGATGCATGTTTGATGATGGATCATGAATAAATCATAAATTACTAATGTTAAGTGGACGTTGGAGCATGCGATCTAGTTTGTGAAGTTTGAAATGTGTCCATTCAACATTGTCATGTGCACTTGTGATTTTGTGAATCCTGCATTGTAATATGGCTGTAGGCTTCAGCTTTCTACTAACAACTATGAATTTTGAAATGTATGTTTTCATTACCTATCTATAACTATAAGATTTTAGACACATTGTAGACATTACACATATTACATTAGATATTGTTTAGCATTATATCTAAAACAATGCAAAAAAAAAAATTGGCGATTCTTTTTGATTCTTTTGGAAACCTGGTCAGAACCACGATTCATGCCGATTCATCCGATTCTGAAAAGGTAGATTCTGAACTGGGTGGAAACACTAAAATGGTTGATAAATGTTGGAGGAAAAGAGAGGGTCTCAAGTTTGTTGCGGTTAGAAAATGTTTTAGACTTTGGGTGGCCAAAATAGCATTGGGTGCTCATGAATGAATGAAAAATTATGAATGCAAAGTGATTATTTAAGCTACAGGGGAGGCATTGCTGGACCATGCTTACAAATTTTAGACTTCACTTTGAGGGGCCAAAGACTCAAACTTTGGGATCCACATTGTCTACACTTCAAGGTGCCCAATTTTTTCAATGCTCTTTTATAAGCAATAGTAACTCATTTTATTTTAAATATCCTATGCAAAGAAATCTAAAGTAATGTTGTGTTTGAGCTCTATATTGAAGAAATTTTGGTATGAAAGAATCGTCGTAGCGTAATATGTGTGTTTGCAACATAAGTATTCTTGGTATGAGATGCTATGACGTAATGATTTTTTTGTCGCAAACCAAGACAAGCATTTGTTTGGTTTATAGTTCTTATTTAGGAAAAGAATACATTTCTATTCTAACCTCCCTTGTTCTAAAAGTTACAATTAAATTGGTTTACATAGTGTGAGTTATAGTAAAATCGATTCAAGAGAAATTTGACGCTTAATCTATTCTGTGACAAACGACAATCTTAGTAGCACATATATTTTGTATCAATGATAACTGTTAGCGGAGAATAAATCGTATATAGCTTGAGGTGCCAAAAGGTTGCTTGCACATGAGGTCTTTGTATATCCCATGAGCAAGGCCGAGCTTGTAACCACCCATATTCAAGCAGTAACTCATTGCTCACTTATATCCCTGGTACCATTCTAGACATTAAGGGGGGTTGTTAGAATATAATGTCTATTTTGTAGTTTGCCCCACATTTACTTTCTAAATATGTTGTATCCTAAACTTGTACCCCTCTTGTATAAGGTTAAATTAGAAGGGTCCCTAGGAATGTTCCAAGAAAGTTCTCATCGAAACCATGTGGGGTGCTGTGGGAGAGTGACATGCCATTAGTCGGACTAGTGAATCTCATAAGAAAGTCAAGAATAGGTGGGTCCTAATAGGAGGCCCACAAATTAGGTGTAGTACACTTGAGTAAGCTGCGCGTGATTGCAAGTCCTCGGGCAAGCCCGAGATGAAATGCAATGGATCTGAGCTGCAAATTTGGTAAGTACCTCTTGGAATTCTTGTAAATATTAGGCAAAAAAGCAGATTTGAAGGCTTTACAAAATTCATCCCAAGTCTTAGGTACATCGGCCTTACCCCTTAGATCTGGCCACCGTGAGAAGGCTTTCCCTCTCAAAAACATGATCGAGATCATATTGTCGTCCGTTGAATTGTTCATGGAAAAATGAGCACTCCATCGAACAACATTAGTCACCCGATCCTGCTTATTGCCTGTAAACACCTCCGACATAAACAAAGGGTGAGGTAAAACTTGCTTAGCTTGAGCAAGCTTTCTCAACTCCTTTTGCTCATGGTCATGCATCTTTTGCATATCTATGATTTGCTGTTGAAGCATGTTGATAGCACCAATGAATTGGTTGGGATCAATAGTCATAGCAGTCCCCATGGAGGAGTCCGTTGCCAAGGCTTCCGATGGTACATCCTTGACAGGATCCATCACTTAAGGAGAGATAGGTTGCGAGCACAAAAGGCTTACACAAACTTCACACAAGAAGAAGAGCACAAGATGAAAGCAAATCACTCAAAATAAAGTGAAGAAACAATTAGCCACACTAATTCCTACATCTCCTTTCTCCTCTTCACCCTTAAAAAGAAAGTAGTGCTCCCGGGTGACCACATCTCAAGAGGATGGGTACATCCCAAAATTTGGAAGAGTCCACACAAGCAGGGTCTGCACAGGGTGCTGCGTAGGCAACTGGACCTGCACGTATTTCGTGCAAATTATTTTTTTGTAGGTCGTGTTTTTAGGGTGACCAGGTTGCCTTAAATGTTTTTTGCAAAACGGCTTTCTCAGAGCCCTGAACCTTAATTTGCAACCATAAACCCTAATTTTCAAAATACCCTACAATAGTCCATTTTTTCAAAAAAAAAGTGGATCAATTGCACCTGATCACAAGATTCGGCGGCTCTGATACTAACTATTATAACCCACACGATCGACCAAGTCAAGTAGGTATTTACGATCCACCCCGCCGTAGAGCTCAATCCAAGATCACCCACCGTGCCCTGGAGCCGTCAACCTAGGTTCAAGCTGTAACCATCCTCCAATGATGGTGGCATTGTCACCACCTTTGGATAGGAACCCTCCTAAGTTGCATCCCAATACGGAACGCAGCATTCCGGAATTCGGTAGCATTTTGGATCGAAACGTTGCTAATTTTTTTATTTTGTTTAAGTTTTTTTTAACCATGTGTTGGGAGTGGGAAAAAACAACATGTACTTGTGAAAAAAATTTCAAACACATTGCAAAACATAGTAACTACTAAATGACAACTGTAAGTACTTACTACTAGTCTACAGACTACTGCTAACTGAACAAAGCATTTAGGCTTCAACATGCTGCATACCAAAACTTAAAACTGAAATTTGAAAAGCAATTACATAGTGCATACTACAATGCTAAGTGTATATGATACAAAAACATGGCGGCTGATCCACATTCCACACATGCCTCATGAGAATGATCAAGATCTCTGATGTCATAAACGATAAAGCTTTGATATATACAATGGCTGGGCCAATGGCCAAGTACATGAGTATGATAGATGGGCAATGGACAATAGACTCATAGATTGATGAATCTCTATGACTTGGAGCCATCATGATCAGATGGGGATTCCTCCTCAACACTATCACTAGTAGACGACTATGATGATAAGGAATCCTCCTCAAGGATGTGCGGCCGTGTCCCTGAACCTCTGCCTCTGCCTCTTTTCCCCTACCTTTGTTTCTAGGTCTACCAAGGCCTCGCCGGGTCGCTGCTCCCTCTGCTTGTGATGTTGTTGCCTCTGGCTCAACATATAAATTCATCAAGCGTACCCTATTCTACCCCCTCCTCTGCGTCAGGTGATGCAGGCTCGGCCTGTGCCTCAGCATCAGGATCCACCCACCCCACATCATCTCCAATGTCCATCTCCATCTCATCATCCAAGGCCTCATCCTCCTCATCTTCATCATCATCCAATCCCCCCTCAGCCTCATCCCCACCCTCCTCTCCTACATCCTTTGCATTGGCCTTGGCCATGGATCTAGAGGTCCTGCACTGCCTCCTATCATGACATGCCAGATCCTAATGATACTCTGAAAATATCTCATCATCACTTGCAACCTCTGTGTATGGCCTGCTGCAGTATCCATGGATCTAAGGCACTCCTTGGAATTCACCTGCCTAGGTGTACCATCTCTCTGCATGTGCCTGATTAGCCTCGGGGTCCATACAATAGTAGGGTAGTCCCACTCCAAATGCTCACCCATAGCCACACAATTGCTGGCATTGTCGGTGACCACTTGCACCACATGCTATGCCCCCACCTCAATGACTGCTGCACGTATATGCTCATAGATAAACTCTCTTGACTCAACAGTGCCGTCTCGAGAGGCATCCACACCCCTGAGAAATACTGTGCCCAACGGACATGAAACCAAGATGTTGATAATAGGCCTTGCGCCTGATATCAATCCACCCATATGATAGGAACGGCTACAGAAACCCTCAAGATGCTATAAAAAAGTTCAAAAACTCAATGGAAAGTTGGTAGGTGGAAAAAGGGAGCTAACACAAGCCTAGAGCCGCCTAAGACGTAAACCGTAATGCCAATAGATGCCTAAGACCTACCTTAAATCCCTAAGCCCTAACCCCAAAACCTAGAAAAAGATATGCAAAAAGCCCACATGCCCAAATTCTCATAGTGACCACCTATGCATAAAGAAGCTTGGAAACATGCAATCACTTTCTCCCTAGCAGCTATACGGCCAATCTTAGCAACATGAATCACTCAAAATGATGCACTATAGTCTCCAAACATAGCAAGGAAAAAACGTTGAAAAAAAGCTCCAAGAAGTTGATTTGCTTGCAAATCCCCACCTAATCACTATTGCCCACTTTTGAGTGCTACATTCACCTTGCAATCATCATGGCTTTGCATAGAGTGCTCACACTGCCCATTTGGCCACCTGTTTCTCTCTCCACAAGCTTCTCCTCTCTCCAAGATGTGCGCTGGAAATGGGGCATTGCCACAGCTATAAAAAAATTTCCAGGTTTTTATAAGGAACGACGTTCCGGGGTTCCGGAACGCAGGAGGGTCCCAGAACGCCGTTCCGATGCAACTATGCAACAGCCCCCTCTCTCTTCCAAGGAACAGGAGGAACGAGGAGCACTAGTGTCAGGATGATCTTGTTGTTTGTGCTAGACAAACTTTATGAATCCTCAAAAGGGTCCCTCCTCCTATATATGCATAAGGGTCATAGGCCACCCTTTTTAGGGTCCTACACCTTTACACACATAGACCATGGAAGGCCGCCCCCAAAACCTAATCATAGGGCCAAGGCATGACAAGTGGATGACACGTGGCAGGTCTCTTGACACGTGTCCATCCAGGTCCACCGGTCAAAGTCAAGTCAAAGGCTTCAGTCTACGTCCACACCTCAAGTAGTTCATGGGCCCCAAAGGGGTCTATAACACTACCCGACCGTAATAGTGCTTCGGTTAGGAATAATGTGAGATTATTTTGAGAACTTATCAACCACCACCAAGCAAGAGTCTGGTGATGATGTTTGAAAGGGAGAGTCACCTTATCCTCTGACTCTGCTTCTATGTTAGTGTGAGGCCTAAGTTCAGAGAAGGAAGTATTATAGGGTTGTATTGTAATATTCACTTCTCAAATAGACCATCTCCCATGCTATCAATTATACCTTTGATCAACATAGGCTACCAATAGACGAAGCTTAATCGACTGATTATGAAAGAGGCAATGTTGTCTCTCTTTGATCTCATAATATAGAGGACACCTAAGAATAAAAGGCTCCTCCGTCTCCTCACCCAAAGTACACATATGACCAATCTTGTCTTCAAGGAATACCGTGGAAATGACAAAATTTCACATTAAAGTTTCCTTCCTATTGGGAATCGGTTGAATTTTTATCAGCCGAATTGGCCTATTTGACCTATTCAAATCAGTCCTAGGATTTTCAAATCGGCGAATCGGTTTAGGGTTTCGAAACTCAAACTTTTAGAAATTTTCTTTGCCAAGTCCTTTGGTAAACACATCCGCAACTAGTTTTTCTGTAGGCTCCACTTCCCCTGAAAGTAGATGGATCCTTGGTTTTCGACAGTGTAGCCATGTAAGCAAAGTGTACATCCGCATCCTTATGATGATCCTCTTGTTGATCCTCTTGTAGCTATGTAAGCAAAGTGTACATCCCCATCCTTATGATGATCCTCCTCTTGTCAACCCTGATCTTCATGTCGCTTTTCAAGTCTAGCCGATCTCCTAGTCCACTGGATTCTCCATGTTCCATAATGACACTATCCTTGATAGTTTCATAGTACCATTTAGGCAATCTTCTAGCTTCTGATGTAGGATGCTTCTTGCTTGGTGAAGTAGGAGGTGAATAAATATCCCGTATACTTGATCTCTCCTTCCTCTTTCCTATCTCAACCAAAGTCACTCTAGGTTCTTGGATTGGCGTAGGCGATACATGTGTCGATTCAGGTTCATGTTCCCAAGTATGGATATGATGAAACTATATCCAATGGATAACCATCCATTGTAAAGATGTGGCGTTGCATATAAGATCTAGATGTATTGTAGATTATAATCTTGGTTACCTCCAACCCCCTAGTAGTACAAAAGAAATGCAAGGTATCAAGATGACAATTTAATCCCTCTCTAGTTGGGGAAGCCGGAACCACATCAGCATATAATAAAATAGTGATCAATACATTGCATAAACAACAACCTTGTCCACCATCTTGATGGATAATGTACTCTAGCTCATGAATATAAAGAAGAGAGAGAGAGAGAGAGAGAGAGAGAGAGAGAGAGAGAGAGAGAGAGAGAGAGAGAGAGAGAGAGAGAGAGAGAGAGAGAGAGAGAGAAAAGAAAGAAAGAAAGCTTTATTAACGTCTTTTGGGCACCCGTGGGTGCATAAGACCAAAAAGAAAATATGTACAAGCAACAGTAGGAGCATCATTCATAGGAGGACGTGGCTGTAAAATGCTATAAACTAGCTACGAATGAAAGTAGAACAAAGCAGAAGTGAAATAAGCCCACAACCCGGGCCAGGTATAACAAAAGAACTACAAAAAAAGTACCAATGCCCACAACCCGGGCCAGGTGGAAAATAAGTACATATTAGCGAAAGTATGTGTGAAGTGTTCACTGAGTGGACCGTACAGTGGGCCCCGATGGAGGCGAGTGCTGACTACATCTGGGCTTTTTCCGTGGTGGCACAGCGATAGGAATCTCATCATCTGAGTCATCAACATGTGCTCGAGTCCGAAAGAAGCCAGCGAGAAGCAGCTGCCCCAGGTGATCTGGTACAGGCAGATGAGACTGACGGAGAGGAAGCATCTCACGAACAAGAAGTCGCAAGCAACGAGCATCAGGATAGGAGACAAAACTGCGAAGTGTATGCGGGCCATCGCGAAAGAGACAATAATACCTCCCCCGTATCTCATAATACAACGGACATCTGAGGAGGAAATGGGCTTCATCTTCCACCTCCTGCAACGAGCACAAGCGACATAGACGACACTCCCGGGGGATATGCCTCAATAGCAAGCTGATGAGAGGAAATGCGCAACTGCCCAAGACGATAGCGCAGGCCGTGTGATAGGGGCTGTGAGAGATAGAGCGGCAACAATGGCAAACCAGAAGGATCCAGAGAGAGGAAGTGTGTCTGGTAATAGCTCAGTCGAATACGGGAAGGTGGGAGGGAGGTCCAACTCTGTTGCATATATCGATGAAATAAATAGCCTCGAATATATGAATGCGTACCACAAGGAAGATCCATGATAGAGATGCCCAGATGTCGTAAGAGATCAGACGCCTGCTGGTACCAGGATAGCTGGCATGGGAATTAGCTAGGACACGTGAAGAAGTAACCGCAACAACTATATATCTATCCGGGTGAGATGCACGAATCTCCTGAGAGAGAGAGAGAGAGAGAGAGAGAGAGAGAGAGAGAGAGAGAGAGAGAGAGAGAGAGAGAGAGAGAGAGAGAGAGAGAGAGAGAGAGAGAGAGAGAGAGAGAGAGAGAGAGAGAGAGAGATTTGAATGAAAAATGAATTTATTGATGGCCATTAGCCCACTTCATAGAGGACGAGACATGTTTGAAATGACATCATGCATGCGTCTCTTAACCTACAGTTGTGTGTAACATATTTCTAACAAGACCATGATGCATCATGCAATTAATTTGTTACATGTTTCTTTACTATATATTTTTTGACAAACTATTGTAAGGAGTGCGGGAAGCAGAACAAAACCAAGAAGAAGATCTATGTGATAGTTCACATTATGTAAAGGAGTAGAGAGGGAGGTTCCTCAAAGATGAGGTAAATGAAGTGATGTAGTGGACATTTTAGGTGGAACAGAAGAAGGAGAGTAGAAGAATTATCCTCATGAATGCAAAGTAATAGCTACACAACAAGCTTGAGGAAGTCCCCAAAGATAATGCTTGATAGAAATATGAGAGTAATTAGTTTGAGAATCAATGCCATGGGAAATATAGAGATGGCCATCATGAGTGATAGTAATACATTTGATAAGACAAATTGAAGCTATTATCTTCAAGGAAAGTAGACCAATTGGCTCTAGGGCTGTCATATTGGTCATTAGGTAGTATCAAAGCTAGCTTGGTGAGTAAAATCACCAATGCGATGTGTAAGGGTTTGAAGAGTCTGATTACTATGAAACTTATGAGAAATTAGCAACTTGAAGTTGCAAAGGACAAAGGTGCAACAACATCTATATCACAATAATTATGATTGCTAGTAAAGAATGTGTGCTTTCAATATTTACTAAAGAAATAAGTTCCTTTCCATTAATAGTAAAGGTAATCAGATATGGTGAGGACCTAGTATACTACCCAAGTAACATCTGCAAGGTGAGCAAGACATTAAGTAGCCTTGGGAGAATCAATAGAAGAACTCTCTTTAAGAATGTATATTTATGAATCATCAAAATTATTAGCATTGAGAGCAAGATGAAATGTGGAATTTGGTTTGTAGTCCTAAGCATGACGATTAAGCTTTTGCATTTGAAACGGGGATGGAATGAATTTCAACAAATTTTTTAGGAGTATATTGAGGAAAGACAATAGGATGAGAATTGAATGTAGGCCAATTGTTAGAACTAGAATTGCAACTGCGGCAACAATAGTTGTGGATCTAGAAGCATAGCTAGGTTGGGTAGGTCTCAGAATAGGCTTAGGTAAGGAAGAAGATGGTGGATCATAGCCCTTTGTGTTGTAATGTACTAGCGATAGACATAGCATGAGATAGAATAGGTCGAAAAGGACACACATCATATCTCAGTGCACCATGGAGACTAGCAAAATATTAGAAAATAACTTCATCACTATTGAGCTCAAAATAATTATAAGAAAGTTCAAAAAAATGCTCATTGTATTCAATGACTGTATCATAAAGAAGAGTTTAGTGAACCACATACGATCAATCATAACTTGCTCGAGAGTGATGGTGAAATTAGACCAAGCGATGTCAATAACAAATCAAACAACTATGTGTGGAACCAGGTACATGCCCATCCAAACAAATGAATAATGGCAAGCTTGACCTTTTGAATAGCATTTGGAGGGGTAAGTTGAAAAATTAGTGTCCATTTCATGCAATTAGCTATCGAATTCATTACCATCAATCTAACCAATGGAAACTGATAATTGTACCTTATGTCTAAGCTCTTCAAGAAGAAATTCATGACCACATGGAGATGCAAGATCGAGAGTAATCACAATAGAAAAAAGAGGAGTCAATGCATGAGTAGTGGGGCAAGAGGAGGGAGGGCAGGGAATAGACTGGGGAGAAGATGAAGAGGGAAGGATGATATTGCGGATATGAAACAATTTGGTCAAGAGTAGTCAAAGGCACAATAGCAAAGTGCACATCAAAAAAGATTGAAGATCATGTAGAGGTAAAATCAAAATGTGTTTTCGACATGGTGAAGAAAAGGCCAAAATTGAACGAAAAAAAATAAAGGGGGTGAAAGGGAGGTGCATGGGGGTGGAAAGTGGTGAAGGGGCAGGAAAAAGAGGAGTAGGGGGATGGAACTAGAGTAGAGAGGGTGCAGAGGGGGTGGGAGGAGTGAAAGGGAGGTGCATGGGTGTGGAAAGTGGTGAAGGGGCATGAAAAAGAGGAGTAGGGGGACGAACTAGAGTAGAGAGGATGCAGAGGGGGTGGGAGGAGTAGGGGGGTTTCGAAAGATATTGTAGGGGGCTGAAAGAGAAGGAGAGGGGTGTCATGCCCATGTAAGGATTGAATGGTTAGAGGCCTAAAACTCTAGATGGTGGATTGGTACGGAACAGTGACTCATAGGGGAAGTGGATGAGGTGGCCAAGTAGGCTGCTGATGTGTCCAATGAGGTGGCACAATTCACTTGTAGTTGAGGAGAAGCCTTGGAGGGTATAAGTATACCCATACGCTTGCCATGGAGGAGAGAAAAAAAATATATTTTTGAAGATTCGAATGCCTTTGAACACCAAAAGAAGAAAACAAGAAACCGTTAAGTAATGATAAGACACACAAAACTCTAATCAAAAAGGCCTGAAAGGTCGTAAGGCCCAATGGGTAGAACCTATTCAAAAATTCGATTTTGAGGCCTGGCATATCAAAGGAATCATTTAGCTCTTAAAATCCTTTAAGAATCCAAAAATTTGAAAGCAATGATTCAACTGAAGAACTCTAGGGTGAATAACAATTATTTGCAATTTATAAGATTGCATGAATAAATTAAATTCAACCTGCTAGTAAAGCCGCATATCTTGAAGGATGCCAATTACTATTGTCACAAAAGGATATTTTGTTGGAATTTTTGGATATCTCAAAACACAAAATCGGAAACCTTGAATGCTATTTCTTTTTTCTGAGAATATAGGAGTGAATTTCTTAATATAAATTAACCTGATTTCATGTGATTCCTTGGAAGGTAATTATTATTACTCGACAACCTTGGACGATGTCACATGAAAGGTTAACTAAATTGTTTTCTAATAAATGATATTGTTCCTTGGATTAACAGTAATAATCATGGGTAACTAATTATGAATATTTAGTTGACCCCATGTAAGAATCCTTTTCTATATAGGTCAGTTTTCTAAGAGAGAACGAATTCTATGACCAACAAAGAATATCTTTGGAATCGCATTGAATTACATTGATGCAACACATATGATTGACTTTTTTGATTTCCAGAGATCTTTTTTAAAACTTTTTCTAGGCCATATCTAGAGCGATATGTCGCCTATTGGAAACTTGTGTAGTTTCCTATAAAAAGGGGGAGAAGTAGTCTAGGGTGATAGAAAAGTTATCTAAGAGAAACATCTGTAGCATTGATTTCAGGAGGAATCCGTCATGTGTATAGATGAAGAACCTGTTTTAGAATCAGGATCGAAAGGATATTTTGAGATTGTTTGGATCTTCCAAGAATTGAATAAGTTAGTTAGAAGATGTAAGGGAAGGAAAATTAGAAAACATTCTTGTAATAGAAAGCTACTGATTACAAATCTGATTGATCTGTATCAAAACTAGAAAGTTTTGTTACAAGAAATGGTTTGTTGAAAATTGTTCCTTGTTGATTGTGATCAACTTGATCTTAGTGAGAACTAGGATCCGTGAGAAGTTGATGCAAGGAAAGAATTCCCCTCTCAACTATATATTCTTTTGAAATAATCTTTGATTGAGATTTTGGTGATGAAATAGCACTCTTTGATAAATATTTTCTCTTAGAATCAACCGAGCTGCAGGATTGTCAATTAAATATGTAATATTTACAAATTGTGTGAGATTTGTGGAGACATGCTATGTGGTGAATCATAGTAAGGTCATGATTTCTTTGCGCTAGTTCTTAATCCTGTCGATCCACTCAACGCTATGTGTTCCATGGATTGAGTTTATAGAATATATGCATACATAAACTAGTCAAAAATAACATAGCAATATTGATGAGAGTTGTTTGGAGGCAATAACTCTCAGGTTAATAAGATATCTTAATGAGAATTACTTATTAACCTAAGAAAGATTTAGAATCAGATTGAATGTGGTGTTTTGAAATAGGGTCCACACCTAAACATTCAAATATTTCTAGATCAAGCACAACTAACTGAATCAGGAACGTTACTTTTGAGTTAGTTGGATGAAACAACATACTGTAGTTTATATGTATTGCTTATAAGTCACAACCATTATGAGTCATTTTGAGACTCATTCAGAGGGTTTTGTGCATAGGATAGCAGGAACTTTTGGCTTTAATTTTTTCCTGGTTGGAAAGAAAATTATTCCGTAAACTCAGGTGAGTTGGGTAGTTAAGTTGACCACAAATCAAAACTTCACGTATTGAAGTTTCGATAAATCTTAAGTTATTCTAGATCAAAACTTTAAGAGTATTAGGATCTAGATGCATTCTTGATTGAATCTTGATTTTGGAATGATGTTTTTGTGCCATGTCTAGAGTAAGAAAATTTGGAAATTATAATTCTTTATAGGCATCGTAAAGTGATAAGTCTGAAACTTTTCTTGTGCGAAGGACTTTTTTAGAGCAACTCATATGTCTTCTAAGAATATGAATATTCACGTTCTCTTATTGTCAAGTATGGAATAAGGATCCGATGAATTGTGATTGATGAATCCTAGTTTAGATTCTAATTTATATTTGATCGTTACGAGAGGGCTACATGCGTGGTTAAAAGAACCAAGGCTATATGTGTCCTAGTGGCAATCTCATTGGGAGAGGTAGCTATCCTTGATTGAGTTTGCCTATAATAGTAGTAAGCATTTCGGCTACTGATTATAGTTGTTTATGCTTATGTATGCTTATGAACCTAGATCACCCACTCGAATGATCAAGTTTCAGACAGTAGTAGATTTCTTGCACAATATGCAAAAAATGCTATAAATAGCACGTGAGAATGTCCAATGTGCCCATCTGAAAAGATTGCCTTGAGATTCTCAAGGGGGGATTGGGTATATTTGTGAAACCCGAAGGATTCAAACGTAATGCATATTGCAAGCATTACAATTGTCCGCTAGATATAGGGGGCCATATAAAAAAGATGGATAGGATCTTGGGCTTACCAATCAGGCCTCCCCAAAAGAACTCAAGTACACCCGATATTTCATGTAAGTCGACTTGAGAAAAGTCTACATGAAAGGGATCATCTTGGTTATGGAGATCGATTAGACCTGTCAAAAGAATCATTAGGTGTGACTTGCCATGAACTTGAAAAGATCTTGGATACAAGAGCTAAACGATTACAAAATCGTATAGTTACCGAGCATTTGGTTCGATGGAGAGATCATACAAACGATGATGACTCTTGGGAATAGGAAAGTAGTCTGAAAAGGAACTTCTCTAACTTTAAGTTATGAGGACAAAACTTGAATAAGGGGGGAAGAATGTCATGCCCACGTAAGGACTGATCTCGGATTATTATCCCGTAAGGAGGTCAGTAGGCCTACTTCGACCCGTAAATTAATTATGATTATGGGGGTTTGGGGCCCTCATGGTATTAGAGGCCTAAAACTCTAGATGGTGGATTGGTATGGAACTAACAAAGACTCATACGAGAAGTGGATGAGGTGGCTAGTTAGGCTGCTGATGTGTCTAGTGAGGTTTCACAGTTCACTCCTGGTTGAGGAGAAGCCTTGGAGGGTATAAGTGTACCCAGGTCCAATAGGCCTGCCATGGAGGAGAGCTAGATTTGGTGATGGTAGCTATATGCTGCTAGAGTGACATCTCTCTCCTATTGAGCATTGGTAGGACCATGGCTTGGGGGCTAGATTCGTTGAATCTAGATTTGGTTGGGTAGATTTGTCCATTATCCGATTCCCTTTGGTTCTAGGGGGTTCAACATCCTAATCTCGGATCCATGGTGGAGGGCTTGAAAAGGGGGGTGGACCGGAGTAGAGGAGGTGCAAAGGGGGTGGGTGTTAGAGATCTAAACACCACAGTAGGGCAAATCCACCCAACCTTGCCTACTCCCTGATATGGAGTAAGCCCCTCCTAGCCCAATGTGAGGACTGGTAGCATGCATACTCCCAAGTGTCGGCCACGTGGCACTGACGTGGCCGATTGCACGTCGGGACCCAACGTGGGGCCCTATCCTGTTGACAGGGTCCCTATGCTGTGTTAGGCCCGCCATGGCTATGGACCATGCCGAGGCACACTACTCACACTGTCTTGCCCTGTTGGATGTGTATGCTGGACACGCCCCTAATTGTGGTATCTAACCTCCTGTGTTCTCTAGGGTTCGACATTGGTTATGTACTCGTAACAGTGGGAGGCACATGGGTGTGGAAAGATAGTGTTGGGGGGTGGAAGGGAAGAGGACACAAAAGGGTAGGAGGAGAGGAGAGAGGAGCATAGATAAGGAGGCAGCAATGCTTCTTGGTTTCCAAGGGGAGTCTCGAACCTGGGGCCAAAGAAACTTTGGATGCCAAGCTAACCAGCTGAGCCAACCCCGTTGGGTTAGGAGGCAGCAATGGAGTAAGGAGGGCAGCAAGGCATCAAAAAACCATTCCTGCTATGGAAGATGAATAATGAGCATTCTCCTTCAAACATTACTAAGGATCACCAAATACAATCATAAACAAAATCCTAAACATTATTACTAAGGATCACCAAATACAATCATAAACAAAATCCTACAAGCAATTTAGTGGAGTTCTCCCATGAAGAGCCCACGTATCTCAATAATCAAAAGCTACAAGAGGAGTGTCTTCAATCCCTATTTATAGTCTTTTGGGACAACTTCCAATGAAAGGAAAAAAATAAGATAAAAAATATAGCATAAAATTGTTTTTGCTCATTTCTCTCTCCAAAGCACTTAGAGTCTCCATTCCGCCAATCACAATGCCTTTATTAGCTATCTTCCTAGCAAGTGAATGACGAGTTTTAGCAACCAGAATCACTGAAAAGGGTGCAGGACAACTTCCAAACAAAGTAAAATAATAAAGATAAAAAATATAACATGAAATTGTTTTTGCTCATTTCTCTCTCCAAAGCACGTAAGAGTCTTGATTCCACCAATCACAACGCCCTTATCTGGCCCAAGCTACAAAGATTGCCGCCTTATCATGCCTAGTTCTTTTGATTAACTCCCTCTTTCCATGACATGTGCAAGAAGATATATTATTGCGGCCCAGAACTGCTCTTGGGCACTCATTAAAATACAACTTAGATCTGACTAGAATGATCTCCAAGCGTAAACCCTAGGTAGAGCCTACCTTACATGGGCATTCCTTGATCCAAGTCTAGATATTGACGAAACCTTGTCATTCAGGGATGCAATGATAATACCCTGTTGCTCTGTCATGTGTTTGGCATTGATTCGCCTCGTAAAGCTTCCATATTATCTGCATCACTTTCAATTCTATGTTAAATGATTAAATCCAAATGTCTTCTTACTCTCTTTTTTTGTAGACTGTGATTGTGATCCTTGATTGGTAATGATCCTGAGTTGACATTTTGAAAGCCATAATTGCTTTCTTCTCCTATTTTTCCAGTTTCGTTATTTTTATCTGTGTGTTGGAGACTGGAGTTACAGTTTAGAAATAATACACAAAGAACAGTATCAATTGGAATTTAATCTTGATGTAGAGCGTACACCGTACAGTATGCCTAGTCATTTTGAATATCTTAAATGCATATCTTAATTGATTTCATCTCTTTTTCAGGCCAAGGCCGTGTCAGCTATCATGAACAGCGAAAATGATGAACTAAAGAAAACAGTCACAGGTCAAAATGCATCAATACAAGCAAGATTAAAAGAAGTTACAAGTGCTCTACCTATGGCCACAGCATGGGAGCATCTTTGGAAGGAGGGGGTTACTCCCTGGGATGTGAAGGGAGTAACTCCAGTAATAAGTCATCTTCTTCAAGAGAACAAGATTCGAGAGGGTTTGGCACTTGTTCCTGGGTGTGGATCTGGATATGATGTTGTGGCTATGGCATCTCCAACAAGGCGTGTCATCGGTCTTGACATTTCAAAAACTGTTGTGGAGCTAGCACGAGAACGTGCTGCTCTGAGCCCAAATTCAGAATTCATAGAGATTCAAAATGCAGATTTTTTCACTTACGCTCCTCCTGTGAAGTTTGATGTAATATTCGATTACACATTCTTTTGTGCTATGAAACCGAGCTTAAGGCCTGAATGGGCAAAGAAGATGGCAGAGTTGCTTGCATCAGATGGTGAGTTGATCACGTTGATGTTCCCTGTTGGTGATTATGAAGGAGGACCCCCGTATGCAGTGTCCTTAGAAGCATACATGAAAGTATTACAGCCTTGGGCTTTCAAAGTGTTAAGTGTGGATGATAACATTCCAAGTGTTCCACCACGAAAAGGTTTTGAAAGCTTAGTCCGTTGGGCAAAAATGACTGCAAATTTCTAAATGTTTGTGTTTCTATTAATGAATTTATACTTGAGATAAGTATAGATTTAGCTGGAGTATGGTGATCAGCATTCAACTCTCCTGTTTCATATCTGAGAACTTTTGAAGTTGCGAGATACTGCATGATTTTAAAGCATGCAGTGAAGTTTCAACTGAAAAAGTTAAACTTCCACTATGTAGAAACATCCCTTTGACGAACAGTGTATTCCTACTGACACTGTTCTAGTTTGTCTCACAAGCAACCTGTGCTAGTTTTTTAAGGAACAAGACTTGCCAGCATTTATATTAAATGCCATGGCAGTTTTGGTTTTTCTTCAAATGTTGCACCTAATAATAAAAGTTGCTGTTGCTAGGTAACTCTTTCATCTGAATGATTTATTGATTTTGTGAATGCTGACATCTTTGGAGATTTACGCTGGAATCAGAAGGACGATGATGCACATGGCAGGTGTAGAAGCTTGTTGAAATGCTACAAAGCTGGAAACATTCATTTGAAAACTTGATTTGTAATCTAAATGTAGGCAATGGACGCAAAATAATTTATCAGTAAGCAATGCCATTTTTCTTTTTATTTACCTGTACTTGCATAGTTGAACACTACCCTACACAATAATCGTTTTCTCAAGTGCCTTACATTAAAGTCATGGTTGCCCAAGGAATGGGAATGGGGGAACTGCAATGTTTCGTGAGGAAGGGGAAAATTGGTATGCTGGGAGGGGAAAAAATACGCCTTGCAAGGAAAAAATTGGGCCAAAATGGAAAAGAAATGGGACAAAAGTTGGTCCCAAAATTTAAGCTGCAGGGAGAACGGCTGGGAATGGTGGACTGGGAATGGCTGGGAATGCATTCCCCTTGCTATGGGAATGTTCCCCCACTTTTCCAAATGTTCTTGTGATGGGGAGCATGTGGAAACATGTTCCTTTGTTCTTTGAGGGGTGGAATGCGTTCCCTGGTAACTATGAATCAAATTCAAATTTTTTTGGAAACCATTTTTGCATAAAGTTGTTGTGCTGGCTAGCACTTTGGTGCCAGTCTATCATTCATTCTGTGATGGATCTTATCAAATCGGTGCTATGTATAATTATTTTTTCCACCTCTGGGATGGGCCTTTATGTGGCTGATCCGAGTTGAACTCCAAACCTCAAGGAGAAGAAATATCTTCATTCTTTGTTGACATGCCACTTATTGGGGATGATGTATAAGTTATGGAAAGTGATGTGGACAGAATAATGTGCACATCCACTTTTGGGTGTTGATGATATACAATAGGGGTGTTGTAGCATATAGCAAATAGGGTGGGTTCTTTAAAGTGAAAGAATCAATCATTTATGGGCATACCTTTCATCGTAGAATTCCATATCCTTGTCGTTTTCTCAGTATTTCACAAGAATGTTAGATTGACCTTACAATGGATGACTTGGTCTTTTTAGATCTCAAACATAAATCTAACTCAAAAATGATAGTGTAGAGCAACTTATGATTGTGATCTAACCTAACTTTTTTTCCCACACTTAAGGTGGATTTTTGTGAGCCAGTTAGGGATGCCTATTGAACCCCTTTTTGCTTACTTGAGGGAGAAAAAGAATTGCTGCTATTAGTTTAGCCATTGTAGACATGAACCACTCAAGGCCCTTCAATAAAGTGTGCTACCGATTTAGATGCCTTATTGAATATCAAGTTTAGCCATTGTTTTTTAAGGTACAACTTTGCAAATTTGTGTTAAGTATTTTGTTGCAATATTAAGATCGTGTGTCAACAACTAAAAATCCCTATTGCCAAAGGTAGAAATTTTCCTTATCGTCAATCATAAAAATGAGACTAACTAATGATCGATCATGATGCACTTGGGAAGTACCACATTCAACATGCTTTTTTTCATATTTGAAAATTTGTGTGAAGGAACTATAGAACAAATTACACATTTTTGAAATAAATGCGCTGCTTGGTGTGTATATCTTATGAAACAAAAGAGCAAATGTGAAAAATGTTTGTTCAAAGAGGTTGGAATGCTCAAGATATAACTAAGATACATGCTAGTCTCTAGGTACAGCCTAAATTGAAAATAGGAGCTGAATTAATTGGACCTACTCATACTTGAGTATCTAGAAATGCCACATGTCCTTTAAATGGATCATGAGAACATAATATTAAGCCATCACACAACTAGTCTTGTGGTTAAGCTAAGTGTATGCTTCTAAGAAGGATGGAAGAGGATAGTGACGACTATAGTAAGGATTGTAATGAAAATAGCAGTAGCCAAGGTAATGATCTTTCCCTGTCAATGAGGTTGGTCTTGAGAGATGTTGATGATGAGACTCGTAACATTATTAGCAAGCCTCATATATTATTTATCCTATTCGCTTCATATAATTTAATTCATCAAGGTATTATATCCAAGAGATATGTTATATCAATTTTCTTGACTTCTATATGACACAAATGTGGACCAACAACTTTGGACTCTGGTGCCAAAATACTAAGCAGGTCCCAAAATCACTAGACAAATGTAGACAAGTTTCAAAATGTTATAGGCACGAACATGGCCGATGACATCATGGATGCTTAAATATAAGAGATGGCTCAAGAACTTTGAGATAGTTCTATTGCTCTTTTGCCATCTTATTTGTTTGTGAGTTTGTTGGAATAAGAGATCACAAGTTAGTGGAATGTCAAGAGACACCTTTCATAACTTATGTTTGTTAGATAACTACTTCTTGGTTGTTTTAGGAACATCAAGGGACCCTAGTAGATGCGCCCTCCTACTAGGTCCCAATGATCCACATGTGATGGCTAACTCTAGCCCAAGGCCAATTATGTGATCATGGCTCAAGGTTCAGGCCCAAGGTTAGGGAAATGACAATACCCATGGTAATGTCCTCCTAACACCTCACAAGGTTTCCATACCTCCATCCAAGGCATAGACACCTTCATGCCCTTAGCCAAGGACTCAAGTACCTTAATCAAAAGTTACCTACCGTTATCCAAGGGTACCCCTTATCCAAGGGCGACTCGCCATTTAGCCCCCTAGATACTAAATAGGCACATAGGGGTTATTGAAGTACTGCTAGCTACATAGGTATGTAAAATTCCTTCCCCCTAAACTTAAACTTTTTCTTTAAAGAAAAAATTTGAAAAAATTTGGAGATCAGCCTCCTTTTCGAGGTATCTTTCTCTTTTGACTTGCCCTTCCACCTGATTAAAAATTCCCGAAACACTCTATTCCTTAGAGTTCTTTGCCGACTATTAATAATTGCCTCGGCTTCAGGTGGTCCACTTGTGGACTCATCATGAAGCTCTACTAGATCTTCCACAGGAACCAGGGTTTTCCCAACCCCAACGAGGGTTTTAACTTACTAACATGAAAGACATGATGAATTTCAATGTTACCTGGAAGATCTAGCATGTATGCGACCTTGGTTAATCATTTGGATAACGTTAAAAGGACTGCAATACCTAGGCACCAACTTTACACACTTACCAGATTTCAAGCCCCTGGAGTGAGTAGGGACCCTCAAAAACACCATGTCATTGACCTTGAATTCCATGTGCTTCCGAGACAGATCAGCATAGTGCCTCACCCTGGCACTTCTTATGTTGTCTTTAGCCAACTGTAACATTTCTTGCATATCCGCAAGGAAATCAGCTACAGCTTGCACCTTTAGGTTCTTCATGCCAATACTAATCGGTGATCGAGGTTGATAACCAGACATAAGCATGAAAGGACTGAATCAGTCATTGAATGTTTTGCACTATTATATGCAAATTTCACCAATGGAAGGTAATTTTTTCCAATCAGACTGCGGATGGCCCACATATACTCGAACCATGTCTTCCATCGTCTGATAGCCGAAAAAGCTTCTCAACAAAAAGTTGAGCCTAGTTCTGAAGCTTTAATCGTAGTTTTAGTTGGATAAATTGAGCAAACTTCGTAAGTCTACCAACAACAACCCAAATAGAATCATGGCCCTTCCTGTACGGGAAAGCCCGACCACAAAATCCATAGAGATACTTTTCACTTTCTAGTAGGAGTATCCAATGGATGTAATAGGCCACTAGCTTTTAGCCTTTCTGCTTTATTTAATTGACACTTTGTACATCTAAGTACATAAATCTCAACTCGATTTTTCATCTTAGGCCACCAAAAGTGCCACCTAACTAAATCAAGAGTTCTTTCTATACATGGATGTCTTGCGCATGGACTATCATGACACTCATGCAGGATGAGGAATCCTGCTTACTCAAATCGACCCCAGAAAGTACTTGTTGCCAATACTTTCCAGAAAATGTATCGGACTCAAAAAGTGCTTGGAGAGACTGAAATAATCTCGGGTTTTATATTAGTAAAGCTTATTTGATTAACAACCGGGTAAATGACTCAAAGTATCCGCTAGAGTGTTTTGACTTCCTTACAATATCGTATTGACAAGTCGAATACCCGCCTTAGCTCAACCCATCTAGCTTGTCTCCCTTTTAAATCTGTAGCATCACAAAAATAACGGAGTGTTTCGTGATCAGTCAAGGCATCAAATTTGGCTCCATACAAATAATGTCACCAAATTTTCAAGGCAATGAATAATAGCATTAAGCTCCTTTTCATAGGTACAATACTTAGACTGAGGCGGATTGAGTTTCTTGCTTTCAAAAATGTCCATCTTGCATCAAGACGACTCCAATCGCATAATCATTGGCATCGGTCCTAACCACAAATGG
This sequence comes from Diphasiastrum complanatum, assembly GCA_029204225.1. NCBI lineage: Eukaryota > Viridiplantae > Streptophyta > Lycopodiopsida > Lycopodiales > Lycopodiaceae > Diphasiastrum > Diphasiastrum complanatum. The sequence goes on along the minus strand of CM055094.1, from coordinate 11,702,565 downwards.
TTTCTTAGGATCGCCAATAATCATGATTGGTGCAGTTGTCACACTTTTCTTAAGCAACTCAAAACTATTATTCATATCCTTCGTCCACACCACTAGTGGACTCTTAGCCCTCCATCTAAGTTTCTTAAAGCCTTTCAAAGCTTGAGGGAAAATGCACATCCTAGCAAACTGGGGTATATGCCGATGGAAAAAATCCCACGAAATCCAAGGAAAGACTTGATTTCCTGAATTGTAGTAAGAATTGGCCATTCAATAATCCTTCAGATACGATTGGCCTCTATTTCTACCCCATGTTTGGAAATCTTATACCCCAGCTGGGGTATGATAATTCTCACACTTAGACTCTTGGCAAAGAGCTTTTCTCTTCTCAAGATGTCCAAGACAATCCTAAGATCTCTTTATGTTCCACCAGAGTCTTACTAAAGACTAGGATATCATCCAAGAACACTACCACGAATATTCCCAAATATGGCATGAACAAATCATTGATCATTCGTTGGAAAGTTGATGGTACATTGATCAAACCAAATGGAAGCACCAAAAACTCGTAATGTCCAAACTGAGTTCGAAAACCCGTCTTAGGGATAACCTCTACCTTGATGCAAATCTGATGATACCCTGATCTATAGATCTATCTTGGTAAAGTACGTTGCACCACCAAGATAATCTATTAGGTCATCCATTCAAGGTAGTGGATACCTATTCTTAATTGTAACTTTGTTCAACTTTTTATAGTCCATGCAAAACCTTATAGTCCCATCCTTCTTGGCAACCAGAACCATTGGTGAGGCCCAAGGAGACTTACTAGGTTTAATCCACCCTTTCTCTAGATACTCACTTCATTGCCTTTGTACCTCAACCTCTTTTGATGCACTCATCCGATAAGAATTGAACCAAGTATAGGTCAATCTTGTGATCTACAGATCTTTCAGGTGGTAAAAGGTCTAGAAAACATCATTGAATTCTTGCCTAAGTTCAATATAGGCATCAAATTCACAAGTGTTCTCACTAGGTATGTTCATGGCATTAAGTTTAAGAATCTTATCATTGCAACAAATTAGGATTTTGTGAAAACATAAATAAACTTTATATTGTGTTCTTTATCAAAGAATTAAGTTCATGCTTAGAATAACATTTAATACCAGTAGCATCAACACTTTAAACTAGCACTAATCTTTATTAAAGAACAATCGTGCATAAAAGTTAAAGTTTTTCTAACAAAAGTCAACTTTTCAAGATTTATTCTTATCATAATGCCATTGTTGCCCAAGAACAACATCCACATTTTCCAAATTAACAGCATGGAATTCTAGTTTTTTTAGCAATAATCATGTATGTGCAATGGTACATTAGGAACCACATAATCCATGGGTTCGGAATTACATCCAGATGCCATTGTCACACAATACTTCTTCTCATTCTTTTGATGGAAGTTTTAACATATGAGGTTGAGGCTTTGTTTTTGACACAATCACGTGCAAGATGACCCTCTCCATTGCACTTGAAGCAAAGATTCTTCTTTCGAGGTTCCACTGGTCCTTCTTGCCACCTTAATATTTATTAGAGTGGTGTTTGGGTTTCTTAGAATTAGGATTGGAAGATGCTCATTGGTAACTTCCTTATCCTTCATTTTAAATTGAAAGCTATTAGCGATTTTTGACCAGGGATTGGTCCAACCACTGTTCTTACGTGAGTAATCAAATATGACCACTCTCAATCATGGGGGACCCCACTGATTACCACGTACTCTTGGGTCAATGAGAGTTTTCTAGGTAATGTATGACCGTAGAGAGATTCTTCTATGGTATTTACACAAAACCAAGCGCTACTAGTGCATTATGGATGCGTAGTGAATAGGTGGCCTATGCTACCCAGCGATGGTGATCACAGACGTATACTGTGGCTAAAATTAGAAAACCATTGACGTTTACTTCTATTATGATGTCTCCAAGTCGAACCTTCCGAGCTGGTATCAAATGCTATTATATCTATGATGGAGGGTCCTAGAATACGTATGAATAGACAAAATCTACGTGGGCCGATCAGATGAGCCCCATCCATGACTCGTCCCGTAATGTGTTCCGCTAGCTCCTAGGTTGCTAGCACACGTCGTGTCTACTGGTGGCAGGTACGCTTGCTAAGGTCTTGCATGAGTGTTTGTAGGTGGGGTTTCTTCCGGGACCTAATGAGTGCACATCTATCTAATAGACTAGTATGCTAGGTAAGAACTAGGTGTATTTGATTGGGGATGTCGACGGGGTGCTAACTGATTTAGGTATACTCGACGATGGTCATCAAGCCTACATCAAGCCCACGTTGGAGCTAGTTGTTCGTTGAATTCGATATACAAAGAGGGGTGCTCTCATCTGCCCTATGCTTGACTCGGAACAATCGATCTGCCTGGGATAGGAAAGCGTTTGGACAGTGAACTATAGAAGTGGTGTAGTAGGCGAACACTTTGTCGCATCAATGCTGATCAGATTCGCTATTGGTAATGGGAGGGACATCTAATGATGCAGCTGTGATGAGGGCCCCATAAGTGGTTTAGAAATTGCTTTTCAATGGTATGCAGTCATAGGGGGGGCGTGATGTGGCGGGGGTTACTAGTACCCACTGTTGGTTGATCTTGAGTACGCTGATATGTTTTATTGAAATCCCGCGTTGTCGACTTCTATAGCTAGATCTCTGGGTCGAAGATCGTGTACCG
>CM055094.1:10292227-10389152 GCA_029204225.1 Diphasiastrum complanatum | reverse complement strand
AAAGGTGGACAATGAGCATTGTTCCTTAGGGCAGCCACGACGGAAGGTACATAACAATAGTGTGAGAGTGGAATGATGTTTGTGTTACCTTCCATTTGATAGCCTACAAAACTCAAATGAACCAAGCTATGTTGTTCATGCATAGATTGCCTCATGTGTGTGTCCAAAAGCACAGTGTGAAGTGGGCATTGAGATAGGACGGAGCCTCCCATCAAGACAAAAGGGTTGTAGAAGCACAATCAATTCACTAAGCTGAATTGGAGATTAAAGTATAGCATATGTGTTGTTCTACGGATTGGATGACCTAGTAAGCAAGGCTTGATGAAGGCTTGAAAGGAACTTTGATTGCGTGGCTACATTCAATCATTTTGACACCATTAATTACCATCCTTTGGATGCTGGACTACTCACCACACGTCACAAATTTGTGCTTAAAGTAGAGAATTAGTTTGCCAAAAAAATTGGTCCAACATAATTAGAACAAATCTCTTGTGCCTGAAGCAAAACTCACTATACACAATGAAAAGGACAAAGTAGGCTACAATGAGTACTCACGAAAAGCTGTGAAAATCCATAAATCTTGATATGGCTTCACTAATTTAGATGGACCTTTTCTTGAAAAAGAAACAAAGCAAAACAATGCGCCAAATACTAAAAGTATTGTGATTGATAAGCCAAGTGTGCAAGAAATCTTAACCTTACAAGAACATGTGCATCTTCCTCTGTATCATTCACTATCCGAGCAGTATATGCCTTACTAAAACTTTCAAAACCTTCCAGTATGCACGCAGGCTAAGTTTTTCTTGAGCATATCTGCAAACAGTTGAAGAATCAATTTTCCAAGCATGTCACACTCTTAATTCAATAGTTCTTAGACCATTATAACAACGATGTTCATTTCCAATGAACTAAATGATTATCCTAGTGAACCAAAAATGAACAACACAATGGACTTACCATGAATTGCTAAAGTGTTTTTAAATGTTCTTGTATGCTCTACGGTTGGGTGGTGAGTTGCAGGTTGGATAATCTAGTGTTAATCATCAATTGCTAGTTGGTTCTCATGTTCATCTTGTGTTAGATATCAAAAATTTCAACCTCTTACAACCAAAAGGTTTGTTGATTCATCAAAATGAACTTGTTTTTGGACTATCAAAATAGTATGAACCAAAGCCAAATGGTTGTACTACGTTCATGCCACATTGCTAGTTACTAAAAACTTGAGTTTCAACCAACTAAGATCAAATTCGCAAATAATGAAGTTCAAAGTATATTAGTTCACGCCATGAGTGAATGTCTGATAGCATTGACATTGCACTAAGTTATCGAAATAATTGGCATGATGTATGAGAGAAGGTCAATCATTGACATTATTTCACGGTCTAAACCCCATCAATGATTGAATTGCAGGCCACCATGTATGGGGAAATGCACTTCAATTTAATGATGATACCGTTTTGGTCGAAACATAAATAAACTCATGATCTCGCCTTGGATAATTTATGGGCGCAGGAACAGCTGCCTCTCAGGAACGGGCATGGTACTTTCCTGAGGAATCAAAAGCTTTGCAGAATTCAATCCTCTTATAGGATGAATAGTAGACTACCGAGCACAACATTTTTCTTTACGCCAAGCCAATGCTTTGATACATAAAGCTAAAGCTCCTAACGTAACCTCAACTTTAATGGCCTCCCTTCATGTGAAACCCTAAACCCTAGTAGGCTAAAGGAGCTCACTGATCTGTATGTAAGTGACCACAGCATGTTTGAATTTTACCTATTGCTGTAAACACACTATAGGTAGACAATGGTGGTTGTAAAGGGTTCATTTAACACCAGTATTTGTTGGCATTTCTAGAACTAATCTGAACTGTAAGAGCCCCGAAGATCAAGCATTATAGTTTCAAAAATCCAATGAGATGAATGTTGCCTTGGACAGGCTCCATAAGGAGCAGAAATTAATTAGAAATCTTTAGCATTGTGACTGGATCATAATGGTAGGAGCACGTACGAGAAGGCCGCAGAGAGGAGAGTGCTCGCTGTAGGCAGAGGCGAGCCGCCATCGCTAGCCTCCTCAATAAAGCTTTACTCGAACCAGAGGCAAGAAAAATTGCACTATATATAAACTAGCAACGCAATTTTGTCCTGCTATTTATTCGAGGACGCAAAAGCAAAAGCGACCGAATTACGATAGTTAATGAATTTGATTAGGATGCGGTGTCAGCAACAAAATCAGGGCACGGCATAGGTTGACAAAGAGTAACATGAATTAAACCCAGCAAATATTTACAAGCTTAAAATGAATTAAAGACGGCAAATATTTATAAGTTTATTTGCAATTGGATGATCTTCCACAATTTCTACTATTTTTACATGAAAGACATCCAAAAAACTATTCCGTGTCCTGTCGAAAAGCAATTTCTTGGGTGGCTTTCGAGCATGCTCTTGCACACGCCTATGTAAGCTGGTGGTTTGTTCAATGTAGACCATCTTGCCGACACATGATGCTATTTTGTATAGTGTGATGTGCTCATTCGCGCTCTTTTCGGGGGGGAAGGCGAGAGGTCCTGCAAGAAAAATGTCATTTCGATTATGAAGAATTGCATGGTGGAAAAAAATTCGTGTTGAATTAAAGAACACAGATTGCAGGTGCGCATGCATACCTCTGTGTTGGAAGGTGGTGGTTGAGTTGTTTGTTGCGAAATTTGGAGATCCATGGGCTGCTATTTGTCAGTATGCAATGGATATTTAGATGCACAAGAAGCCGCATGTATAACATAATGTAATTTAGAGTCATTGAAAATGACAAACCTATGAATCAGTCGTTGCAATGTTTGGTGTGTCAGAGATCTCTCTCTCAAGGATTTTCAACACAGAATCAATGGAGATGGGGCCATCAGTGAGGCGCACCCCTGAATCTGAGATGTGCCCAAGCTGCCTTCCAAGATCACTGCTAATTGCATTCAATTCCGCACGGTTCATCCCTCTCCAGTCAAAAATTCCAATATTATATCCAAAGTACAAGTTGCGGATTGCATAGTATCTGCTATCATAGTGAGCTTCGAAATGCTGAATAGCAGCACGATTTGTTTGTATTAAGGCTGGAATTGGAATTGCAAACAATTTGTAAAAATGCTTTAGAAATCCTAGAAACACAACATAGATAACATGCCATTTTTGTAAGTTTAAATTGCCAATGACGAATATAAAAGAAATGAGAAAAAAAACAAAACAAATACAATTTTGTACCTTCTATAGAATCTCCATGATGTTGATGCACATAAGCTTCTCTAGCATGTTTTTAACGAATTCCAGAGAGCTCAGATCGATGTGCAATCACCTCACACGATCTAGGCATGATTGAAGGAAGCCTGGGGATCAATAAATTCTATAGAGAGAAAAATCCTGGAGAGAGAAAATGTGCTTTACCAGCCTGCGCATAGTACTTGGTATGAGGGGAGGTGCTGAATGCCACCAATACTATAGGGGAATGCGGGTTGCGACTCATGGCGAGCTCCAACTAAGTCTTAGATTCCCTTGCTGGAATGTTGTCTTGGCGCCCGCCTTGGCATGTCAGCGCCCCGAAGACTAGGGTCGGTCACACACTTGAAATGTAACCTTCTCAGATTTATTAATAAAGTGGGATTATTCTCAAATTGACTCTGATTACCTTCTGGGTTTCAGTGTTCGGTAAAAGCGCCAGTTGTAAGGCCACTTCAAACTTTTTGATCTAGCACATAGCTGAGGGTCGTATCCCGGGACGCCAGCGGTATGCCGTCGGGACCATTCAGTCCAAGGCGCCAGCGGTATGCTGTCGGGACCATTCGGTCCAAGAATTGGTTGTCTTCATATTTGTCGCAGCTTGTGGTCCTGAGTGTTCCTTGCATGAACGTGAATGAGTTAAGCTCTTGGGGAAGGGCTCTAATCTATCGGCTGAATTGGATGGCTTGCTTGGGTAGAAGTTACCTGTTTATAGTTGTCCAGTCTGGCGTGGCGCCAGGTTGGCTTCCAGCGCTCGTGACGAAGCTTTGAGTTGGTTAAGTTTGAAGACTTACTTGGAATGGATGTTACTCATTTGTAACGAAGCTTCAACTTAGTTAAGTTTGATGTATGTCGGGCGGCTTGCTTGGAGAGAAGTCACCCACAACGGGACCCCCGATCTGGCATGGCGTCAAGTTGGATCTCAATGTTGGTTTTCGAACTTCAAGTTGGTTAAGTCTGATCGGTTGGCGAGTTGGCTGCTTGTATGTCAAGTGGGTCTGGATGGCAAGTGTTGAAGGCTGGGAAGCTAAGTCGTGATTCCCGGCTCCCTTTGGGATGTCTGCACTACATGTGGTATCAGAGCCGACTGGCCGGTCAGCTACGTAGATCTCACGGGAATGGCCATTGTTTGGGGTTCATCAGGACAACTGTTGTGCAAGGTGCTACCCACAGTGTAAGCACAGGTCAAGGCAGTTGGCAGACCGGGGGCTTCATGAGTCAAGGTGCTGCCCTTGAGGTGTAAGCATGGTCAGTTTCTGCGGTTTGGGCTTGGCACCATCTGCACGTAGGACAAATGAGGCAAAGTGCTGCCTAGGTAGGTGAAAGCACGGTCTGTGCCTTGTGGGGTGCGGGGTGACATATTCACGATAGTCGCCGATCGTTTAGCTATAAGGGCTCTCGACCAAATTTGGTGGGAATGTTACTGAGGCAATGTGTTGCTTAACGATGAAAGCACGGGTGCGTCCACAATCGGGATGGTATGCTACCGATCGTTTAGCTATAAGGGCTATTCACTAGATTTGGTGGGGGCGTTACTGAGGCAATGTGCTGCCTAAAGGTAAAAGCATGGGTGTGTCCATGGTCAGGGTGGTTTATTCGAGGATAGCTGCCGATCGTTTAGCTATAAGGGCTATCGACCAAATTTGGTGGGGCGTGACTGAGGCAATGTGCTGCTTAATGGTGAAAGCACGGATAGTTGGATGTGTGTCCTCTGTGGGTTGTTTATGTGATCGATCTGTATGGGCGCGGCCAGGCAAAGGTCCTTTGGCAGGGCTATCTCAAAGGGGGACCTTGTCTTTGTTACTTGTTAGTAATCCTGCCTGAGTGTCTTGCTTGTATGTATTCGTGGTGAGTCTTAGTACTCATGCTTTGTCTGGTTTGCATGATTGCTTGTGATACAAGGAGCTGATGGCTCGAGAAGGAACCTTTCTTTTGAAGGCTGATACCATCAAACAAAGAGGACTACAGAATCTGTGGGGCGGATTCGTAGTTCAAGTACTCGCACGTGAACGGCAACGAAACGACTCGATGTTTGCAAAGGACAGTGATGGAATTGTGAAAGTCAAAATTTGCGTGATGGACATGGTGCTTCAAACAAACGCGAAGAGATAATTCGTATGCGGATCAAACTGGTGTGACCCCTTGGCTCTCCAAAAGGTCAATGGTTACATTTGGGTTGATTCAAAGACAACTACTTCAAGCTAAGTGAGAGATGCATTGCAGAGGGTACTCAATCTTTGCCTACCTTAAAGAGCCAAAAAAGATAAGTATCAAGATCAGGCTGGGACAAGGAGAGAAGTCAAGGTTTCAAAAGCAACAAGGCACAGAGTGGACCATAAAGTGGGCAATCAATGATAAATCCTTTGGCTCAAGGAGCCTTGATACTTGTGCGGAACTGATCAAATCTAGAGCTCAGGGAGCTCAACACAAAGTGCATCAAGGACAAATCAGGAGCTCAAAATAGTTCCAAAGTCAAAAATTCAGAAGCGACAGGGGCGAACATTTTACAAGAAAAGCCTTTGTCACTAGTTAATAAGGTTCTTGGGTTTTACGTAAGCGATATAAAATCTACGCTTTTTCCAAACAAAGTGATATTTTCAAGTTATGTAATTTTTTTCAAAGAAAGAGCTGAGCCTCCGACTTGTGGTGTGCCAACTACAATGTTAATAAAAAGTGGCCAGTAAATTGAGTTTTGTGCCAAGTAGCTTAAATGTATAGTTAAATTTATTTGGGAGACACCTTAACTTTAATATGACATCTAATGAGGACATCAGATTTTATAAAGGTGGGGTGGATGTTGTAAAGCTACCTTTACAAGCTTTACTTCCAGCGCCACTAGCGCCAATATTGTCCCCGACGCCAACAATGCCATTGCTGCTCCTGGAACCGACGCCGCTGTGACCAAAATCCAGCCTACCGGCACCAAGTTCCTATGGTTGAAAATCTTTGATCGGTTCTAACGAAGTCCAAAGAGCTCAGATCAATGTGCAATCACCTCACATGATGTAGGCATAATTAAAGGAAGCCTGAGGATCAATAAATTCTACAGAGAGAAAATGACTTTCTAGAGAGAGAAAACATGCTTTACCAGCTTGACTCAAAACCACAAGCCGCGACAGATATGAAGGCAACCAGTTCCTGGACCGAATGGTCCCGACAGCATACTGCTGGCGTCTTGGACCGAATGGTCCCGACGACATACCGCTGGTGTCCCGGGATACGACCCTCAGCTATGTGCCAGATCAAAAAGTTTGAAGCGGCCTTATAACTGGCGCTTTTACTGAACACTGAAACCCAGAAGGTAATTAGAGCCAGTTTGAGAAAAATCTCACTTTATTAATAAATCTGAGAAGGTTACATTTCAAGTGTGTGACCGACCCTAGTCTCCGGGGCGCAAGCATGCCAAGGCGGGCGCCAGGATAACATTCCAGCAAGGGAGGCTGAGACTTGGTTGGAGCTCGCAACCCGCACTCCCCTATAGTATTGATGGGATTCACCACCTCCCCTCATATCAAGTGCTCAGCCCAAGCTGGTAAAGCATGTTTTCTCTCTCTAGAAAGTCATTTTCTCTCTCTATAATCTATTGATCCCCAGGCTTCCTTTAATCATGCCTAGATCGTGTGAGGTGATTGCACATTGATCCGAGCTCTCTGGCTTCACTAGAACCGATCAAATTTTTCCAGCCATAGAAACTTGGCGCAGGCTGGATTCTGGTCATAGTGGCGCCGGGAGTGGTGCCGGCGTCGATGGCGCCAGGAGCAGCAATGGCACTGCTGGCGCCGGGACAATGTTAGCACTGGAAGTAAAGCTTGTAAAGGTAGCTCTACAACGTCAATTTATGTGTGATGAATATGTGTTCTCGTTTGGTGACTCGAGACAACATCACATAGGTTAGGCCTGGGCAAAATGCTTTTTGAATGTCAAGAATGGCAATGCCATGGATTGTTGTGCCTTGGGATTTATGGGCTGTGATGGCATATGCCAATGTCAGTCGGAAGGTACATTTGTAGTAGGTTTTTGAATCATATCTAATTTTGCGCATTGTGGATGGAGAAACTTTTATTTTTCTATTGGTTGCATCAAGTTTAATCGAAATAGAGTCTATTTCCTTGGCATTTTTTGACCACACGAAGTCTTCGATTGTTCCAGTTGCTCCATTCACAACTCCATTTTGTATGTCCAAATTTGCAAGAATCATGACCTTTGCATTCTTCGCAATTTCTTCTAATTGATGGAATGCACAGTCTTCAAGCCATGATCTCAATTCCGTCTTGTCTGCTGCATTTGTTTTCACGGGCACTTTTGTAATGTCTTTTTCTTGAAAGATTTTTTGCAATGCGTATTTGTTATATATTCTTTCATTTTCTTTGTGTGTACATATGATTGTGACATCAGAGTTGATCATTTGCAAGAGTTGGTCTTGTGGAACAGTTTGTGTGTTCAACGTAGTGTCGATCTGTTGTGATGTTGGTTTTCGAAATCTTAGTGTGTTAAAAAATGATAGATACAAGATGTCAGATGAATGCCTAATTGAGTAACTCAAATGCATTTGAATAGCCATTTTCCAATATATAGATGTCGATATGGAGCATAGATTTTTTGTTCAATGTTTGCATATTGCTGGCAATTGTGCGTGATCACCAACTAACAATAAATATAATTTTTAAAAGGCACATTGCATGCATTGGATTTTATTTGGTTTATTTGAAGCACAACAAGTTGCAAGGTCTGTGCGGTCATCATGGGCATCTCATCAGCAACAATAAAGTCAGCGGGAAGTATTCTTCTGAAACATATGTCAGTTGGCATTAAATTTCGTATAAATAAGCCATTGATAGGGATGGAAAACATGTTGTGCATTGTTGTTGCATGTTTGCTAAGTCCTGTTGCAGCGACACCAGTAGTAGCACATAGTAGTACAAATCTATTCACTTTCTCAAAAGAGTATGCTAGATATTTGACCAAATGTGTTTTCACACTGCCAAGCGTACCTGAAAGCACAAAAATACCTAAAATTTCTAACATCAAATTTGAATAGATATTTTCCGGTTCAATTGTCAATGAGGTGTTTCCAAAAGATTCAAATTTGTGTAAAACACCCAATGAATCTTTGGTATCTTTCGCCAAAGGTATCACATTGGCATCTGCTTGTTCAGATACAACTTGAAATAGTGGGTCATGACAAAATGATTTGTGTTGCAGTAGAATGTTCATGATCTACTGTCGTTGCTCATCTTGAAGCATCTGTTTGTTTGTATAATCCTCAACGTGGTACTCAATATCTCTTTCGTTTTGAATGATATCACGTAGTATGCATTCTGTGTAATACAAGCCATCTGTGTTGACAAAGCCCAAAAGCTCTCTTTCTTTTTGGAACTCGCATCTTTCTAATAGTATATTAAAAAAAAATCCTTCAGTTTGATATGCTGGATGATAATTTGTGAATCTGACTATTCTTTTGTTCTTGTATAGATAGTAAGTATCCTAGCTGATCAATATATAGTTCTTTTTCAAGAGATCTTTTCTTTTTAGTCACAACAAATTGACGCCAATAGTTACAAAAACTAATGGTTTCGAGGACTTCAGGTCTATACGTGTAGATATTAATTGGATGTAGTAGGATTGTGTTGTTAAAACTAACAATTTTGCGACGTAGTTCTAGTGGAGAGTTGTCGATGTATTGGATTGCTTCGCTTCTCTTGATGATAGGGATTTGCAAACACATGAAATTAATTTCTAGTAATGATATTGGTTTTGTCAAAACATATTGCAACACAATAGATGGCACTTTTGTTGTGATTAGAATCGCTTGCCTAATTTGGTACATGACAAGCAAATATGGAGGGAATAATGTAAATGGTGAGAATAGAGTGGCAACTCTCATTTTTATGTAATCTATGTAATGTATTTTGCCATCGTAATATCCATGCCCAAATGGAAACAAGAATGAAAATATTGCACTTTCTAAAGTGATAGACAATTTTTTTTCCAGTTATTACTGGCAAGCCGGATATGTTAGTAATATCGAAGTCTCATTTCTTTCATGCGCTGAATTCCTTAATTGTAAATTTGAATATGTATATATGTCATTTTTTTGAATATCATGTGTTCTGCTACAAGGCGTTATGTCCTTCAACAATATGTACACTCGTTTGAATGGATCACTTTGCACGTTTTGAAATCTGTCCATTTTTCTATCCAACATTTTTTCCACCGATGCTAGTGATACAAATGACAAGCTCTGAGTCTGAGAGCCATATTCATATACACTTAAAAACGTTCGCAATATTGGATTATGCAAAACATTGTGTTCTAAAACATTTCGTATCTCTTCCATGTCATGAACCTTATCGTTTATATTCAAGTTGCAAGCAATAAGACTATCAAACAATGGTCTCTTTTCAATGTGCCCTACCACAAACGAGTTTACACGTCGCGTGACATCTATCGAAACATCTAAGACCGACAATAATTGTAAGATCGATACATGTATTTTCAGAATGGATTGTATATATGCAGGAAAAAAAAAAACTATGTATTTTATTCTATTTGCATAAGTCCTACATAAAAGACAGGTATGCCAACTCATTTGTTTATCATTTGCATATGTATACTCCCACATAAATGTGCTGGCTATTGCATACGGTGGGATAACTTGACTCATATTCTTAGCTTTCATATCTTTTGTGTTGTTGGAAAATGTGACATTTCCGCAGATCGAACAACATTTCATTAGACAAAGGATTTCTTTGCAAATATTTTTTCATAGAATTTGAAATCCAGTCATGTTGAACCACCCAGCAGAGCAAGGAGTAAATGCTTTTTTTCTTTTTTTTCCATGACTTTTTCTCTGGCTACTCTACATTTTTCATTTATGTTCGTCTTGATCGCATGTGTGGTTGGTTTTCCATGGTCTCTAATAGATTTAGTATGGGAGATGCAAAGGTGAAAAAGAAAATTTGGTCTTCTATTCACGAATTTGAAAATCTCAATATGTTAGTCGCTATCTTTTGCTTTTTGCCAAAGTATGATATGTTGAGTTTTGCTTCGCACTAATTGGAACTATCGCGCATACGACAATAACATGAAACAATTATCACATGTTAGCCAATGTCTAAAAACATATAAAAAATAGCAAACCTACTTACATGAAAAATATAATAGTTTATGAGCTAGTAAATTGAAAAAATACTGACTATAAAACAATGATTGTACAATACATCTAATAGCATCAATTTAATAAAGCAAGTTCTATAACATCGCATTTTTGCGTACTATTAGCATTTGTTAGAAAAAGCTAGCAACTAAAGTGCTATTTTTCTAATCAACAACGATATGGTGGAACGAGAGGTGATGATTTTCCTATGAAGAATATAAATTGGGAGATCCACAGGTCATTCAAATCTACGAGGCTATATGACATTTGGATTGGCTAATTGTACACATGATTTTAGTTTGTATCTCTATGAGCTATTGAAGCACGTGGATTTTTATAGTTGAGTGATAATAGATAGTTACAAAACAAGATAGGCAAGCAAAGATGGACCAAGAAAAAAAAAAAAACCCAGCTATTTAGGTACATCCTATCTTTGATATTTTTTGGGCCTTTTTGGACGTGTTTTTATTTATTTTTATGAGAATTCCATTTCAGGTGCCTAAAGGTTAGACACGGTGTCTAAAAAGAGCAATATTATTATTTTTCCTCTCCTCATTGGATTGAAACCCATACTACACATGATACTCACCCAATTGTAGATCCAAAACTCCCTTCTTAGGCCTCTAAATCCATATCCACAAGGAGGCACAAAAAGGGGACGTCAAGGAATGTTTTCTCAATCAAGTAAAATTATGTATAAAGCTAATTACAATACATGTCTTAAATTCATATCAATTTCTTTGGAAAGGTTTACATTGCTCTATAGATTTGAATGCAATCAATCAATTATTGAGTGGTGTCAACAATGTTGGAAAATCAAAATAGTAGAGATATGAAGTCCATGGATCAAAATTGGAGTTTCCGAAATTCTATTGGATTGAAGTTTCAAGCGTGCTCATAAAAACTATGGATATGATAACCTTTGACATCATGGTTGACTTGAATTTTGGAGCAATGAAATTATGATTCACCCATAATGAGTATACCCATGGTTTATTTTTAATGGGACTTATTTGTGTTGGCCAAAATTTGAATCAAACCTTTTCCAAATTTGAAGAATTATACTTTTGTCAACAATATCAAAGTGTTCTCTAAGCATAATTAGTCAATAGTCAAGCACATAGAGCATACAAAAAACCTAATATGCAATCAAATTGTTGGTGCTAATCACCAATTCTAGGATCAATATGATGTTGCATGTGGCCTTGAGCAACAATCAATATTCCAAATGATATTTAAGATATAATTGCCATACTTTGTCCTTTTCAGCATACATGTGATGGATGCTTGTATTTCCTGCTTGTTTAGCTATAATTGAGAGGTTGGGCACATGACATTGAAGATCATTCATTCAGACATAAAAATAGAATGAATCCTAGAAGGAAAAAAAATGGTCATTATTATTTTTCCTTCTAGGACTCATTCTAGATGAAAATAGGAAAGGGACATGTCTTTAAAAAGGATATTAGTGGAAAATTGGAAAAACTTGCATGTGAACTAAAATAATAATCTAATTAAAAGAATGAAAAGGCCATCTATATTTCACTATTTACCATACTTTTGGGACACTCTTTAACATTCATTTACTTGATCCTATGCAAATGGTCAACATTTTGGGTGAAATACATTAAAAAATTTGTGCTTGTCATGTGATAGCATCACAAGCATGATGCTATATGGTGTCGTCATTTATGATTTGTGGCATCTTCCCACCTATTTGGAGATTATGAAGCAACATCGATGAGAGTTTTCTCTAATATCCACCATTGAATTTTGAGAACTAATTAATTTAAAGACTAAGTGAAGCCTCATTTTATACAAATTGTGGATGTAATAAAAGTTAGTCACCACTAGAGTGATGCAATTCATTGCCTTGAGAAGAAAAGTATAGCAAGATATCATAGTCATTAAGGTAGGGGAAATGGCCAATGGAAATTTTTCACATAAGCGAAAAAAAGGTTAGGTCCAAGCCCTTGAGCATATATGACAAAATATTTTTGATGAGGGCTAGCATAATTCATTTTTGTGTTAAAGTGAGTGGCACACATATACACTCCTAGTAAAATGACATTTTTTTAGGTTTTCTCATTGGTTTGATCTCATAATAGACTATGTTATGCTCACCCCATGGTCTCCTCTAGACTAAATCTATCATAGTCATTATGGTAGGGAAAATGACCAGTGAAATTTTTTGACACAAGCAAACAAATGGGTAGGCCAAATCCCTTGAGCAACTTGAATGACAAAATTGTTAGATTTCTTATGCTCAGTCTTAAAAAATGTTAAGTAATGAGCATTTTGAAAACAGAAGGCTGACAACATGATATCGGACCTTCACATTTTTTCTCTTTAAGTTTTTCCCATTTATGCCTTAAACGATTTAAAGCACCTTTGCTTTTCGCCTTCTTCGTCTTTTTTTGTGCCATCACAAAAAAAGCGACACACTGGCCAGAATGACTTAAAAACCATTTATGGACCACCTTCACTTTTTTCGCCTCTTTGCAAAAAATGTGACACAAAACCCAGAATGACTTAAATACCATTTCTGGACCACCTTTGCCTTTTTCGCTGCCTTAAAACTAAGGCACCTTCGGCTTCTTTACTATCTTAAATCTAAAGGCGTCTTCAGGATTTGCATACCTTTAGTCTAACAGACACCTTTGGGTTTTTTTCGGCCTTTTTGCATTTTTCCTACATTGGCAAACCGACGTCGCCCAACGTATCAACAACCCTAAAAACAGCTGGACAACCAAATATCCAAACGGCGGTGAAGCGGTTACCAACTTTTGTACATATGCAAAGACTGGCGTAAATAGCCTTAAAGGCTTGTAAGGTATTTTCTCTCTTGTAAATATCTATATTAGCTGAATCAAGCTATGTAAGTGTTAATTTGAATTTCACTTCCAATTAGAGTTATCTGTAGCCAGCGTTATCACGCTCAACAAGCTGAAGTTATTACTTCAATCCATTGTACTCACTGTTGATATTTATCAGAGTGCAATTTTTGCTCTCACTACTACGTCGTTCATTTGCGCAAACTGTATGAATTCTTCTACTTGAATATTTCTGCTGCTAACTGTTGTGTTTCCGTTCCTACACACCTACGCTTTGAGCAACCGAGCTTCTACTGCGCTCACAACCACCATTTTACGACATGGTATCAGAGCGGGCATTTCAGTAATATGCATTTCTACTGTGGATAACAGTCTTGTTTCTATCAAGACGTCTTTCTAGCAAACACGCAGCCAACAGTTTTCAAACAATCGTTGTTTTTACCAACGATCTAGTCCAACCAGAATGGATCCATCATCCAGTTCATCTGTCATTGACAAACTCGATGGAGATAGCTACCATGGTTCATAATATATGGCTTGCTAGATGACATTGTTAGTGATCGCGACTCCAAGCTCATTGGCAAATTCTAGTCTTAGTTTTTCAGATCACCCAAAATTTGATGGGGAAACATAACATATCAATCAAACTATGGAGGACATGCTTCGAGCATATGTTTCTCACATAAAGTTTGATTAAAAAACTATTTCCCAATGGTTAAGTTTGCACACAATAGTGCAAAGCATCCTGTCGCTGGATCCAGCCTTTTTATGCTAATATATGGCTTTTCAACTACGTTCGCCAATTTAATTTGGACTCAAAGGACTTAAGGTACAATTATAGTTGATTTATTGTAGGATATGTAGGAAATGTTGTAGGGTGGCAAAAGAGAACACTAAAATTACTGCTCAAGATAGAGCCTTTTATGCAAACACTTTAATAGTTTGAGTTAAAACCCATGTATATCTTCAAATCCCAAATGAAATGGGAAGTGCCATAAGCTACCTCCACGATGTAGTGGTCTTTACAAGGTTGTAAAGAAAACTAGAACTAGATTGTTCATTAGCTAGCTTTCTGGTTGGAGTTGGATTTCATCTTGTATTTCATGAAAGTTGTTTGAAAACACGACTTAGTAAGAAAGATAACTTGATTCTAGAAGGCAAACTAATTGAGTAGGAGGATCTGAATACCTGTGTATCGGTAGTGCCAGAAAAGATTGTTGACACCGATACCAATTGAGGATCCAAATGATGTATGAATATCTAGTACATTGGAAATGATGAGGAGATTAGGGAGAGAGAGGGCTACTTAATCGACTATGCCACAGAACAGCAGTGTCGTTAACTTCCCTTCATGAGGAAAGGAGGGGGGGGGGGGGGGGGGGGGGGGGGGGGGAAGGATGCCACGTATCCATTAGAGCATGTAACAACTTACTTGAGGTGATGGTCTAATTGTACCTGACAGAATGCTAGTTTGGAGGTATAGGCCATTTGGGCGCCGCATGTCAATGTCCTATTGGTGTGAAGAGGCCTTTTGTTTTTGTCAGAGCGTGTCAATGGTTTAGACGTGACCATGTTGGGAGGGGTGACCCCAACTATATAAGTGGATCTCCATGAGTTGGGCATTCGTTCTCACCTTGAGAAGAGCTCTTCCTACATGGTTAAGCAAGATGATATCTTGTCTCAAGATGTAGGTATGCAAGGGTTGAAGGTAGGATGCAGTGGGCACTTGAGCATGCTTGATGGTGTTCTAAAGGTCCAATGCATGGGGGTGAGATGGTAGTATCTAATTGTGTGACCCCACTTGGACTATGTATATAGAGGTGAATTTCCATGAGCTTGTCATTCAAATTCTCCTGGAGAATGAAGAGCTCTTCCATTGGTGGTCAGGTCAGCACGTTAATCTAGGCCTCAAGATGTAAGTAGGTGAGGGTTGAGGGTAAGGCATGGTGGTATGAGATGCTATGGCTTGTCGGAGATCCAAGCTTGTTTGATGGTGGTCTATGGCTCCAGTGCACGGGGGAGAGGTGGTAGTACCTCTATGGATGGGCAGTAATGTAGTGTCACCTGATTGTGTTTTAGCAATGATTAGATTTGATGATGGGGATTCTAACATTTTAGTCACTTTTGATGATAAGGTTTCTAAAAGAAGTTGTTTTTTCTTCTTCTCTCCCATTGTATGTCCATAGAAGAAACATATCAAACCCACTTTTTTTAATTTTGACACAACCTTTTGCTCTAATTACGGTTTCATCATTCTGTTTGTCTTTTCATGTCACTATTTCCAAAGAGTCAACCATACTTGGTTGGGGAAGACATGCTAACGTTTTTGTTGATGCGGGTAATTCAAAACCAAATGGCTTTTAAGTGTAATGTGGAACCATTCTCTTATGTGACTTGCAACGTTTTATACACCATTAGTTGCTTGGTTGGTTATATAGTCAGTGTGCCTTCATGTCTTATTCTTTGTTCCACCCAAGATTTCAATCTATTGCAATGTGCTAGAATATACCCACATAACATAATCAAGGGGATTGCCCCCCCCCCCCCCCCCGCCCCCCCCACCCCCCCGCACCGAAAAAAAAAACAAAAAAAAACCCATTAAGTCGTCATTTCGCATGCTGCAACCAATCACATTTCCGCATTACTGGGGCACGGTATCTTAATGTCACCCCATGATTCTCAACCCGCCACCGTTGGATTTCATCATCAACGTTCAGACCTTGCCACGTGTTGACAATCTGTTCGTCCAGGCAGCACTATTACACGCGGCAAATATCCAAGGTGTATGCCGCCCCATCGGCTACCACGTGTATTTCTTTATCCAGTGACACCCCCTATAAATAGAGCAAATTAGGCGTTGTCGCTCTCGCTCTCGCTCTCTCTCTCTCTCTCTCTCTCTCTCTCTCTCTCTCTCTCTCTCTCTTTCTTCTCTGATCGATCGATCGGCCTCGTGTTCTCGATCTGTTTCCTTTCATCTATTCTATATGCGGAAGATGAAAATTCACCTGATTCCTATGAATTGAAGCCCAGGCTTGCCGTTTTGGGGATTACAGAGAGCTGCCGCTTGCTCGCAGGGCTTACTTATGGAGTTCTGTGTGAATTGAAGAAGCTTTTGCGGTGGTGGCTGTCACATGCTTGGAGGTTGAGCTTCCTTGGGCAAATTGATGTATGGTGTTGTGGTGTTGCTGTAGTCTCAAGCCGTTTTGAGGTATGCATTCTAATTGGTTGCTAGGGTTTCTTTTCTTGATGTTGCGTGCCACAATACCTAATTCGCATTCACACTCAAACTAGCATTAATTTAAAATTATGTTTTGGAGGAAATTGATTCAACATTGTAGGTCAAAAGCTTCGTTTCAACAATACTAGTATAGACAAATATGTACATGCGGCATTATGGGTTTTCATCTAGTGCTTGGTAGAAAACCTTAATCGAATACGTGAAGCACTACACAAACTTGTGTAAGTCTAAATTTTGACTAAGACAAGTTAAGTCGCAAAAAGTAAACAAACAACCGGATACTATCAGTTCAAGGTCGGATGTAATTGTATATTTTGTGGCAAACAGGGACGGCAAACTCTGGCATACTTAAAATGCTCATAGCTATGTACAGTACGTACGGAAGTATGTTGGCATCATTGCACCAAAGTATCAGAAATCAGTAAATTTCCATCTTGAGAGGAAGGCTATTGTCATCGTGAATTGGATCAGGGCAGAATCATCCGAAGTAAAATATCTTCTCCTAAGTGTTTGGTAAAGGGCGGGGTAAATTTGATCAAGATGGTGAAGCTGGGAACATATGCAGCGGCAAGTGCATTGGCAGCAATAGCAGTGGTGTGCCATGCCTTTCACAGCAGGGAGCAGTTCTATCCTGCTATGATATATTTGGCTTCATCAAAGATTAGTTTGGTGTTGCTATTGAATATGTGCTTAGTTATAATGTGCAGCGTCTGGCAGCTTGTGAAATTTATTTTTCTCGGGACTCTGAGGGAGGCAGAGATAGAGCGGCTTAATGAACAGTCTGTACGAGAATTGATGGAAGTTCTATTTGCTATGACTGTTTACCGTCAGGAATTCAGTGTGTCATTCGCCGGAATGGTGACTGTTCTTCTTTTCATCAAAGCCTTTCATTGGCTTGCACAGAAAAGGGTTGAATACATCGAGATAACTCCGGCTGTTTCACGTGTTTCACATTTGCGGATAGTGACTTTTATGATATTGCTGTTTACAGTTGATTCATTATTTCTCCACACGACTGTCTCACATTTACTGAAGACAAAACGACACTCGGTTGCTCTTTTTTTTGCTCTGGAGTAAGCCAATACTCTTCCTTGTTGAGTAGATTCTTGCTAACAAAAATTAGGTTCAGTTTAGCTTACTTCAAATGTGTCTATAGCTTCAGTGGCCTGTGTCCAACTGAAGATGAAGATTTATACCACTATCAGCTCTTGAAGCAGGAACCACGTTTTTGCAGGTATGTGATACTTGCCACATCTACACTTTCCATGATTTTCAAGTATGCATTGTATATGGCAGACATTGCAATGGAAGGGAGATGGGACAACAAAGCTGTCTATATCTTTTATTTGGAGCTTGTTCGAGACCTACTTCATTTGTCCCTATATCTCGTGTTCTTCTTCGTAATATTTGTGTAAGTGAAGCATCAAGTAAGCATTTCAACTTCGGTTTTTAGAAGTAACTCACAGACCTTGCAAGGGTCCATCAATAGCTCAATTGCCTCTGAGGTCTGAGCAAGATCAACTATTTCTGCTAATAAGGGCCTTCTTCAGATGGATGAAGAAGAAACCCTCTCTTTTGGGAGCTGTTTGAACAGAATCTCAAAGTTGGAGCGTTTAAGAGTTTCACACCAATGCACATAGAAATTAGTGGGAAGACAAGGGGTTTGTTTGATGTTTGTGGGTATACGGTAATTTAAGCAAATCCATGTATCTTCTTTTTCTAAGACTCAATTTGCAGATGGTGTACTTTCAAGCATAGTTTATTCAGGAGTGATTTTTGAATGCTCACGAGCTGATTGAGATATTCTATGCAGAAATCATGGGATGCCTTTACACTTGGTTCGCGAATTGTATGAGACCTTCCGAAATTTCAAAGCAAGAGTGACAGATTTTATACGCTATAAAAAAGTTACCTCGAACATGAATGAACGATTTCCAGATGTAACTACAGAAGAGCTTGGTCGGTAAGTAGATTTTGAACTTCATGTTTCTAGTTGTCATGTACTTTATAGCTCGACAGGTGGCTTGTGAGGTTTACAGAAAGTTATTTTTGAGTCTGTTCTTTTTTCAAATTTAACCAGGGCCAACTTGTAATTTGGGTGATATTTTACTGATTTTGTGTGCGTCAATGCCATTGATTGTAGGAGTGATACTACCTGCATCATATGTAGAGAAGAGATGTTGGCAGCAAAGAAACTTCCTTGTGGCCATCTCTTCCATGTCCACTGTTTGCGGTCTTGGTTGGAAAGGCAGCAGACATGCCCAACATGCCGGTCTCCAGTTTTACGTCCGCAAGGTAGTCCAGTTACTCGTGCGGTTAATCCTGCAGCTAACCCTGCAGATAGGCATCAGCAGGACCAGCCTGCTCAAGAAGGTAAGCCTGGTGATTTGTTGTGCTCTAGACTTGTCATTTTTCCTTCTAGTGAACTTACTTTGGTATCTTAAGGGTTGAAAACCTTAGTTTTCCTCCTAATTTTGCTGTAAAAATATTATTAATTGTGAAGAAGTAGCTGAGAATTTTGTAAGATCAAGATTTATAATCAAGCAAGCTACTACTGCAGTTCAACATTTTTATGACCCGTAACAATTATAACATTATTCACTCTTTCATGTAGGTCAAGGTGTTGCTATTTCAGAAGCTTCTGGAAACCATCAACCTTCAGGGCCTAGAAACGTGAACCTTGCATACAGTCAGCATCAAGCTCGAATGCAGGCTGCATCTATGGCTGCTGCTCAGTATGGTTCCTCATTTGTTTATCCAGCTACCATCTCTGGCAACACAAATTGGTACGTTTTCAGTAAATTCAAACTGTTCTTGATTTTTACGTTGCTGAAAGATGAAAACAATGCATCACGTAAGCATTAGTGGACTTTTCAGTAAATGCAAACTGTTCTTGATTTATGTCAGGCTGAAAAGATGTAACAATGCATCACCTAAGCATTAGTGGACAGTGAATCAATTATATAGGAATAAGTGCCGTTTGGTTGATTTCAAGAATATATATGGTGAAAATGTAGCTGCAAAATGGCAACATGATAATGGACATTTGTTTTAGGGTTTCTTGTTTCAAATGCACAATAGTGGTCTTCCTTTACATCCAACATTTTGCAATGACATTTTTACCATGTGTATTTTTGCAATCAGCCAAGCAACAACACACACTCTACAACAACTCCTTTTGAAATGTTAAACATTGATGACACCATTTTTGTCAATGGGGAGAGTTTTGAACATGTAATTAGGGAACAACAACATACTTACCTGTGATTAGGGCACTTATCGGTAAGAGTAACAATGAATCATGAATCGAAGTCCGTTGAATCAATATTTTTTTGAAAATTTGAATTTTTCCATGTCTGTTCTCGAAATTTTTTGAAGAAATTAGGGTATAATTTTCTTGCATTACAATGAGTTAAACATCAGAGAAAACATTTAGTTCATTTGAGATTTGAATCTTTTCTCAAAGAAACCTCTTTTTGTAAAATTTGAATTTTCTTGTGTTTATTTGCGTAACATTTTTAAAATGAAGATCTATGCCATATTTGAACATTGGTCTACTAGAAGGATCTAAGCTATGGTAGAATAGCATATGTAGTGCAAATGGTTTAAGTGAATGGAAAGAACCATCATTTGAAGTGCTATTAGACAATCTAGCGTGTAGAGTCATGGCTATCCCATTGAGGGCCACATAATTCATTGAGGCCCACTAAGTTATGATTAGGTACTATTTCTTATTTCTATTGTGCTGGTATACTTATATGATGTGCATTGAATGTTCATATATGTGATGAGTATTTATTTGTAGGTGTGAATGTATGGCATGCCCTTCGAAAAGCCAACATGATATTAGGTGCTTGTGATGATTGCATGATTATTCTTTGAATAAATTAGAAAATTTTCTTGTTTGTCTTATGAAGTACTCGAGGTAAGATATTCCCTCAAAGTTCATGGATACAAGAAGTATGATTGTTTTTAATTTTGCAAGAAAGAAACTATTACGTATCACTAAACTGAAAATCACCAAGTGCCAGTCATCACCAGAAGCCGAACGCTCACGATCCACCCCACCGTAGGACCTAATTTGGATCCAACCCTCTGTGCCCTAAGCCTGAGACTTGGAATCAAGCAAGATCCATCAAGCACGATCCAACCTCTAGTGCTATTGAC
Source organism: Diphasiastrum complanatum (assembly GCA_029204225.1). Lineage (NCBI taxonomy): Eukaryota > Viridiplantae > Streptophyta > Lycopodiopsida > Lycopodiales > Lycopodiaceae > Diphasiastrum > Diphasiastrum complanatum. The sequence goes on along the minus strand of CM055094.1, from coordinate 10,368,497 downwards.
ATCCCATACTGCCACCATAACTTACCTCTGGCTAGCTCCATTCTGGCTATGCACATTGGCATTGCCATCCACATTCTCCTAGGTAGAATGAATGAATGGCTAAGAGTCCCCCCTCCCCATATATACTAACATAGTAGGAGTCTTTATGCCAAGTACATAGTGTTGATTACGACAAGTGGCACACATGTGGTCCACGAGTCACTGATCAAGTCAACATGCCCTAGTCCAACGTCTAGTTTCAAGTAGGGGTGGAATCCATTGTATAAGTTATTTGGTCAATCTGCACAAAAGTAAACAGGTCAAATCATATAAAGACAAAGCAAGGTAGGGAAAAGAGCCACACATGTGAAACAAGATCAAGACAACCATGATTGAGTTGCTTTTCCCAAAAAGATATTGAATATTGTTAAAAAAATTTTTTAAAAAAAGTAATATATTCACCTCCTTGAATTATGTTACCACAGCCTAATCCAAGTAAATGTGAGCAGAAAGAGGGTAAATACAGCCTCTTTAGAGAGGGATAATGTAAGGAGGTGGTCAAAGTCAGAAGATGTGGAGACCTACAAAGTTTTAATGGGATAGGTTAGAACGTGTGGACTTGTGGCTACATCTGGAACGTCAAGGTATTATCTTGCGCTTATGCTGTTGTTGATCAATAGAGTTCTATTATGTTGGACTTGTGTGATGTGCATTACATATTCATGTGAGATGGTTTTTGTGCAACCATGTGCGATGATAATGTATATGTGAATTTGCATGCATGATATGCCCAAAGATGTCATAATAACTAGTGAGCCTGTGAGTCGCCAGCATGTTTCCGGTTGACAATTTGCTATATCCAGGCTTAGAACTTGGTAGGTAGGTGAAGCTTGAATTACAAGTTAGGAACTGCAAGATTATCAGGGACCAGTCTCCAAGAGAGAAATTTTAAAATTTTTTGCTTGTAAAAAACTTGGATCATCAATATCTCAGCTTCAATCATCCGAATCGCAAATTGTTACATATAAAGTGCATTTGGAACTCCCTATTGCAGGAGAAGATCTTTAAAGTCCACAAATAAATTTGGCAAGATCTACAGCAACTAACATATGTGCTTATTCCAATGCCCCATGTTTTTTTTGAATGCGAATATGCACAAAATTTGGTATCTCCATCTGTTTGTTGAGAAGAAGCCAATGATCCTGTCATCCAAAACCTGACCTTGTCGGAGTGGAGAATTGGAGATGAGGTTCTCGGAAATGGTAGTGCTCTCTATCTCTCTGCAAGAATAAACTTCACCCTTCCCTTTAGAAAGTGCTCTGATATGAAGGCAATTTTAATACCTCACATGGAGCATCACACAAGCAGTAGTTACAAGTCAACGGCAAACCGACGATGAGACAACAATCTCTGGCTGAGATGATTGTAAAGTCAAGAATAAATCGAACATAAGATGAATCTCGAACCTTTCAAAGGAGCTTCAGATAAGTCCCGTACAAAATCACATCAGTTGTTGAATAACAAGAGAATTGTAGTCTTCAGGGGCCACTTACAGTTGGTCACCTACCAAATAGTTCCTGATCCTGCTGAGTGTTCAAAACTTACGGTTGGTCACTTACCAAATTGTCCCTGATCCTGAGTGTTGAAATACCTGCATGTCACCTAACTTATAATCAATGAGACATAATAATGGAGCCAACGTAGTCGACTAGTACCTTCGGTCAGTGATTTATTCCCTTCTCTATACTTTTGTTTCAAGTGAATAGCAAAAAGGAATAAAACATTTGTAATTGTTGAAATTTTTTTTGAGCCTCAATACAGGTATCCTGCATATGTTCCAGTCATTCCTCAGCAATACATGATCTCAGTCCCGAGGCCTTCAATGACTACTGAACCTCAGCGCCATAGCACCCAGGAATTTGGAGGTTCCACACAGGGTGGAGAGTCAGCACAGTCACAAGCAGGACTTTTACCTCAAAGTTCTGGGAATGCTCAAACCCCACCAGCATATACTGGACCAGAACAACTGTCTATATCAACGACATGGCAGTATACACAATATTCACCATACAGCTTTTATCCTACTTCAGATCTCTCAAGATTGTCATCCATTCTGAAGCAAAATCAAGATTCAGGAAGTTCATCTTGCATCCAAACTGATGTAGATGCTGTTCAAACTGCTTCTTCAACTTTGTTGGAATTACAGCAGTTGCAAGTGCAGCACCGGATTGAGGTAATCTTTCTGAAAGCAATTTATTACCGTACTGTTTTGCAGTTTCATATTGTCTGCATTTGTATGTGCCAGCTGAAACTTTATCCATTACTTGGTAAGATGGTGGCTTTCTGAGAATGGCAGTTTTTTTGCAGCTGCTGCAAAAACAGTTGCAGTGGGCAATCAACCTTCAGAGTCAGTTGGGAGCAGCAAGCCCTGGCATTGGTCCAGATTCCCACACTTTGGAGCCTAGAGATGCTACTGTGTCACAGCAGGGTGTGCAAAATTCTGAACAGGCTTTTGTTAATGTCAATAGGAAAGGAAAGGCACCCGATGTTGCCGAGGACTTGGTCAACAAAGGTTCTACATCTTTTAGAGCAGGCCAAGCCAATTAGCAGACAGAGATGCTTCAAGTCCTTTGCTTCTTTCACCCCAGCTTTTGTCGAGAGAGGATTAAAATTTTCCGTCGAGAAGAGACCAACAAGAATCACAATGTCGTTCTAAGTTTCAATTTACATGTTGCCATCTTTTGTATCGTTAAGCTTCCTCTTCCAACAAACATTCTCATTGTAAATGTATGCTATTCTCTACCAGAATGAAACCTTGTTCTGGCCACTTTGCATTATATGTCATTTGCCATAAGTTTGAGTTGCAGATACCCCTGACCCTATACTTCCAAAAAGATAAGTGATTAGGTGGACAACTTTGTGGAGATGAGATTCTCATGTTAGAAAGGCAGTTTAGACTATTAACTCTTTTCTATTAGCTTAACAATTATTCTTTCATTCTTTTTCTAAGTTCATGTCAATATAGCATGCAAGCATGTGTTCTGCTGCATAAGCTGGTGTTTACAATCTGCCTATGACAAGTAACTTCACAATATCTGTTTACTTCTTTGCCTAGAATCTGAATTGCAAGTGAATTATTCTGGATGCCCTTTAGTGGGTTTTACATGAGTTCTCTGCATAAAAGTGTTCTCAATTGTGTTTTTTGTTTCTTATGAGTTATTAGTTACTGAAGCAGATGCTTCTATGTGAAGCGAGTAGCTGTAAGACTTAATGTTAAATTTAGATGAAGGAGCGAGCTAAGAGACCTTTTCTGGGCTTTTTAACCACACAGGAACAGTACATTGTTTCGACTGAAAAGGATGCGCGTGGCAAAAACCTGCATCATAGTTGTTGGTGTCTTTGCATGGAAGACACTATATTTTATTGAACAATTTTTTGTGGCTTTTCAATGATGCAACCTTAGGATTAAGTAACTAACATCATTATAATCTTAATCTACACTCCCGAATTTATAAGGGAAGGTAGCATAGCATGAAGCTGTGTTGTGAAGTGGATTTGAATGGAGATCTTTTTAAGGACTCAAAAATAGTGAAAAAGTGCCGAGTATTTTATCCTAGATTGTAACTTACTTTTAGAAAGAGCTCTTTTCATACTAATATATATACTAGTGGGTATGCCGGCGACGATCTGTGTGACGGTTGACGATTTAGGAAGAAAGCTGATGGTCGTTGACGGGTGGCCGTTGTATGTGTGTATTCGTTGACGGGTGGTCGTTGACGGGCGGTCGAATGTATGCGTGTGTATTCGTTGACGGGTGGTCGAATGTATGTGTGTGTATTCGTGAGAGTGCGTATATATGTGCATGCGTGTGGGCATGTGTGTATATGCATGTATGTGTGTGTCTCTATGTATGTCATGAAGTGTAGGTATGTGTGTATTCGTGAGAGTGCTTATATATTATATGTGTGTGTATTCGTGATAGTGCGTATATATGTGCATGCGTGTGGGCATGTGTGTATATGCATGTATGTGTGTGTCTCTATGTATGTCATGAAGTGTAGGTCTGTGTGTATTCGTGAGAGTGCTTATATATTATATTGTGCATGCCTGTGGGCATGTGTGTATATGCATGTATGTATGTGTCTATGTATGTCATGAAGTGTCAGGCGGCTGACGATGTGAGAGGAAAGCTGATGGTCGTTGACGGGTGGCTGAATGTATGTGTGTGTATTCGTGAGAGTGCGTATATATGTGCATGCTTGTGGGCATGTGTGTATATGCATGTATGTATGTGTGTCTATGTATGTCATGAAGTGTAGGTCTGTGTGCACATATGCATGTATGAATGGATGTAAATAGTGTATATGTGTGTGTATGTGTATGTGAAAGAGTGTGTAAGAGCATGTGCATAGGTGTGTGTCTGTATGTATGGATTTGTGAATCTATATATATGTGTAGTGTGTAAGAGCATGTGCATAGGTGTGTGTATGTATGTATGGATTTGTGAATCTATATATGTGTATGTGTATGAGTGACAGTGTGTGCATGTGTACATGTATGTGTTTGTGCATGTGCAATGTGTGCATGTATGTGTATGTGTGAGGATGTGTACATGTATGTGTATGTGTGAGAATGTGTGTACATTTCAGAAGACATTGCTTTAAATTTCAAAATTTTAATATGTGGTTTATAATCACATGCAGTCAAACTCAAAAGATTAGCCGCTTTGAGCTATTTATGCGTAGAAAACTTGTAAAGCCTTCTATGCGTAGAATACATGTAAAGCCACATATCCACTATGAAAAACGTGTGGAAGATGCATTAGTATGGGTAGAACATTGAGTTTTGTGCAAATCCATAAAAAAAAAAATCACTCCACATATATAGAAACGCGAATTTGTACTAACAAATCCACATCTAATAACAATTGGTGTCATCGTGGAATCAAATATCCAAAGTTTTGTTGTCCCTTACAAAACTCCGCGTATCGCTGCAACAACCAAATAATTGTGCAGATGTGTTTGTCATCACGAAGAACAAATTGCTCTATAAAGTACACCCTAAAAAAAAATGTGTGGGGAGCCTAAATCCTCCCCCCTTGCCCAAAAAAAAAAATTGTGGGGCTTGAGGATGGGGCCTCTTTAATTTTTTGAGGGGAGGAGAGGGGGTGCAAAAAAAATAACTTGGGACTTGGAACTTGCCATGGCAAGCCACATAGGCCTACCATAGACTTGTGTGGCTTGCCACATGGCCTACCATAGGCTTGTGTAGTAGGCCACGTAGGCCTACTATTTACCAAGCCTATCATAGGTTGCCACATAGAAAATCATGCAAGCTTGGGATTTGCCACATGGCAAGCCTGGACCCAGAGATAGAGAGGTGGGCTCGAAAGTTGACACGGGCCAAGCCATGTAGGCCTACCATAGGCTTGCATGACAGACCACATAGGCATGACATATGCCTCATGTCTACCATGCAAGCATGTTGCATGTTGCCACATAAGCTTGTTATAGACTTGTGTGGCAAGCCAACCAGACTCTGCCACATAGGCTTAAGTGGACCTAGAGAGAGAAAGAGGTGGGGCTCGGAAGCTGCCATGTGGGTCTTTTTCATAAAGATCCCTTAGGGAGATAAAAGTCTGTACTGATCTCAATGAAGGGAAGTTCGTTCACTTCACCAATTCGACTAAGTGCATCAGCCACTTGATTAGAGGTGCCTTTGATATACTGCACTTCAAAGTTAAATTCTTGCATGAGTTCTGCCCATCTGGCCTTACAACCTCTTTGATTACAGAAATGCTTTAAAGGTTGGTGATCCATGTTAACCACAAATTTATCACCATACAGGTAATGTCTCAATGATTTCAAAGCATGGATCACTGCAAAAAGCTCTTTTTCTTGCGTGGTATATTTGACCTATGCATCGGTTAGTTTTTTGTTTTCGAAGGCAATGGGCTGGCCCTCCTGTAAGAGAACAGCTCCAATAGCCGTATCACTTGCGTCAGTGTTGACGACGAACGACAAATCTAGATCTGCTATTCTCAAGACTGGAGCTGAGACAATTAGAAGCTTGAGTTTTCGAAAATTCTCATCTGACTTCTCAGTCCACCTTATAGGAGGACTTGGCCTACCTTTGCAACTTTCACATCTTTAAATAAATTGTTGAGAGACACAACAATCTTTGAATACTCCTCTACAAATCTACAGAAAAACATAGTGAAACCTAAGAATGCCTTAAGTTCACGAACTGTTTGAGGGACTGGCCATTCTACTACCGTCTTCAACTTTCCCTCGTCAATCTTGATCCCAAAAGAGGTGATCTTACGACCAAAGTAAAGAAGTTCCTTTTTAAAGAATTCACACACATTGATTCCTTTGCATAAAGCTTCTCTTGTCTTAAGATACGTAAGATAGTACAGAGATGCAGTTAGAATTAACAAGCTCAATTGTACTGTTAGTGTAGTTTATAGTTGTTATGAACTGTTTTAGTTTGGTAGGTAGGCTTTAGTTAAAATGCCAGCCTGGGGGCTTGTTTCGGGCCGATAACGGAATTACACCTGTATATAGCCTAAATTGCCACGTAGAGGCCAATAGTGAATCTATGCATTTAATAGGTCTATGCCACGTGGTGTCCCCATGCAAAGGGGACCTTTGCTTGTATATGTATCATTTTCTTTGTAATAAAGATGCTTCTGCTTTGTGAGCTCCTTGCTTATGTGAGCTACTTCATCACTCTATTACTTGTGGATGCTGTTTATGGTTTCGATGGTTGAGCAATCATTTAGTGATTGCATCTCTAATCTGCACTCTCAATAGATTAAAATTTCTATATAGAATGTTAACTTGGTATTAGAGCCGATAGGTTGTGGAGGAACATGCATGATTGTAGCTCTTGGAAGAGAGGTTCCATCGATGGTAGCATCAGAACCAAGCAACGGTAACATTAGGGGATATTAGAACTCAAAATGGACCCTTTGTCAAGATACTGTTTTTGACTTCGCACGCTTTCAACGCTTATGTGTCCCAATGAATGGTGTCCATCTGTGACGAACTGTAACAGTGGTTGACGGACGGAAATTGTATTTAACTTTCCCGGCCAAATTCTCGTGATTTTCAAATATCCCGCCGGGCAGAACAAACAATTGTGATTGGACCACATATACTGTCCGAATACTCTTATGCTGCCCGTCATTGTTCACTCGAGGTTGATTTGACGTCAATAGTCATAAACTGTGATTAGTTAAGGAACTTCTTGTCATTCATAGGTATACCTCTCATTTTCTTCATTCTATCTCTCATTTTCTTGTCATTCTTAGGTTTACCTCGCAATCTCTCTACATTCTCTCCGATCTCAACTTGCGTACTCGTATTTTCGACTATTGGCTACACATAATTGGAGACCAAGAGAAACCATTGATGTAATCAATATTTACAATGAAAAAAATGCAGAAGATCAATGGATACCAAGAATATATCGAAAATATCAATGGATCTTGATGCATCCCTCTGCAAAAGGCTCATTCCAAAAAAGAAAAAGATCGGATAACATATATAGAAGCTCTTGGAAAGGCAAGATAATGGATTTTAAAGTATCACCTGCAGTCAATCTATCACAGAAGTTTTAGTTCAGCATGCTTATCTTCACAATGAGCTCAATATTCATGATTTGAATATGATAGAAGGAAATGCAATTGTAAGTTTTCAGATTCAATTTCTTTAGATTTAGCATTTTCTTTAAATTATATTTTTCTTGAGATGTTTTTGTTGGTTTTGCAGATTTGTATCCATCAAATTTCTTTGAATGACAATCAGTTCAATCGATTGTAGGAATAATCGATGTCATACATTTGGATATCGGTATTTTACAGTATAAAGGTTGTTCTCTAAAATCACTTTTAGAGTCAAGAGTTTTTTTTTATGATCACACCTATTTTCCTGATAAAAAAGGTTTAGTTGGTAGATTAGAGTCATATCCTCTACCAGATTTTTCAAATGAGGAATGAATTTCTCCTGATGCAACAATTTCAAAAAGTTTTCGATCTAGGCTATATATTGATATTCAGAGTATATTAAATTGTAGCACTGGATCAAAGAATAATAGATTAAGTTGGTATTAACTTTCACTATTTTTGTTGATTTTTTTCCCAAATGCAATGTTCGGAGAATGAAAACAATGTTTATTTGTAAGGACTTGAGTGTTGATATAATCGCTGAGTTGTTGGATGATGGTTGGGATACAAAACAAAATCAGCAAGTTGAGTGCAGAGTATGTTACTCATCCATGACATTTAGATATCACATCGAAAAACAAATGCTCACTTTGCTGCTGTATTATAGAAGATGGATTAAATGCAAAAATGTTTGGAAGCCACTTGATCAAGATTTTGGTATAAACCCTCAAGAGCAACTTCAGATAATAGTGAAAAGAAATGACAACATTCTTGCAATGGTTGAGGTCGAGGAAGATTGGCGTCTCAATCACATTCGATTAGAACTAGACATGTTGCAATTCGATCTACCTCAGTACTATCAATTTCGATTGAATGGTGTAAAGGTACGTTATGCCATATAAAAATATTCCTTTTTTTCTATTTCTAAGTGAATCAGTTTCATAAAATATATAACTAAAACAATTTCTCTTGTGCAGGTAAGAGTAAGGCAAGAAGAGCATATAAAATACAAAGACATTGGAACATCCATCGAAATTGAAGATCCATAGATTATGAACTATGGAATTTTGTATTATGTAATACAATTTTTTGTATATATCATTTTTGAAAATATATGAACCACTTTTTCTATGAGACTCTTTCATTTCTATGATCTCCATTTCCATGGTGAAAAACGCAATGTAATTGCAACTGGATAATATGAGTTTTCGATAGCAAGATTCATTGTCTCCTGCAGGAAATGCACTATCTCCATTGGGGAGATCTTCAGTCACTTGAACTCCAGTGATCACTACAATCGACGCTTGCCCTTGTTGAAGTCTCGTATATATCGGTTGTATTTTTGGTCTTCATTGCCTTGGTCTGTATTGTCCTTGTCTTGGCATATTTGGATATGTTCATATGATGATCTGATCAAAGCTTTGCTGCAACAAATCTAAGTGAACTAATGTCGCATGTTTGGATTGGTTGTGGCAAAGGTTCGATGAGATCATCATTCTAAACTTATCCAAAAAAGACCATGGTAAAGACAAGGTAGACCAAGGCAATGATAAACAAACATGTCGAAAAACAGTAGAAATTGAAGATGAATGAATCATAACCTGAATTGATAAGAGAAAAAATAACAAGTAAGAACAACCATAGAAAAACTGTAAGTATTTTTTTATTAAAATTTTCTGTACATGTGTCTCATCCACATCAAGTGACACGAATATTTAAACAGAATCAACTATCTATGATCTTTAAATCCATTTCTCCAGTTGGAAGTAGCTTAAGTGAAGAACACTTGGCCACTGCAACTGGATATGAATTTTCGATCACAAGCTTTATGGTCTCGTGCCTGAATTGGGGAGACCTTCAGACATTTAAACTGAAAAAAACATAAACACAGTTAAATGTAATTAATCAAATTTCAGTTAATAGGAGTTTGTATATGAAAAAAACAAAAACACAATTAAAAGTAATTAATCGAATATTACCTCTTCCAGATTTAGAAGTCCATCTTGTAATGCAAGCCAGTTAAAAAAAGTGTTTGGAATTGCATATGGTATACCAACCATAGTTGACGAAATCAACCTGCTAGGAGGACTGCAGAATCCAAATTTGAACATTATAAGATATCGGATCAACGTGCATGACGTATGAATAAAATCTACAACGGAAACAAGCGCGCGTTGAACAGATATCAATTTTTTTTTATTGAATATCGGATCAGCGCGCACGTTGGGAAAATAAACCAATCAATAACTACAAGGGTGCGTTGAACTGATATTGAAAAATTTATACCTCTGCATCAACCATTTTCAGCTTCGAGTATGCTTTTGCATTTGGTACTGGAAAGAGTTCCAGTATTTTATGTATATGGGTCCTGGCAATTTTGTGTGTGTGTGTGTGTGTGTAATAGAGTTCATCTTCAAACAAACTGGATTACACACACCCTCATCATTGACATACAGAGACAACACATATAAGCTCCAATGATCATTGAAATCAGAAAACAAGAAATTTATGAGAATCAATATGAAATCAAAATTCATATGAAAAATTCAATAAAATAAAATCTGAAAAATAGACACTTACTTTGTTATGTATGGCAGCACGAGAATTGGAGTCCCCAGTCTGACGTATTGGAGCATATCATCGTGCAAACTTTTGAAATCAGGAAAATGAAATGCTGCCATGAATTGAAGGGGAAACAATGCAACATCTATAAACAATGGGGTTTGGAAGAACTCCATCCGGTACAAAATTGCCCCACCTCTTACATTGTCCCCTAACATTTTATCCCTACTTTCTAATTCACCAGTATCTAAACTAGAAAGGGGGAGACCAGCATTGGTCTTCGGCATCCTAAAACTGTATCGAGGACCTAAACCTTTAAGAATTGGTCATATGGTACATATTGAGAACTATTTACAAAGGCAAGTGCAAGGGGGTGACGAAAGTAACACTGATAAACCACATAAAGAATTGTCATTCAAAATTGATTCTACCTTTACACTAACAAAATCATCTAAATCGCTTTCAACAACAGGAGGAGGGGAACTAATATGTACGGGTTTAGGAGGAGGAGGAGATTTAGGAGGTGGAAATTGGCTAGGAGAGAAAGATTTAGCAAGAGAAGTTAAAGATGGAGTGGAAGGAGAAGAAGGAGACTTAGGAGGAGAATTATGAGGAGAATGCCTAGAAAAAAGAATAATATTCAGAGGAGATTGCTTGGAAAAATCCCTCGTTTTAGATGGAGAGTCAAGAGACCTCTTCTTTGAAACACTCCCGCTCTGTATACAAATAACAAGCCGGGTTGATTGAGATTGCTTTCATTTTCTCCTCTCTGAATCTTGTTTTGGAGGAGAGGAGGGAGCAGGTCTAAAGTATTCAGCAAACTTGTCATATGTGTCCCGAAGCCTGAACACAATGATGAAATCCTTGGGCATGATGGTCACCCTCTTGGCATGGACAACTGCAACAACAATATCAAAAAAAAATTTCACCTAGAAATCCTCATATGTTGTGTGCAGCGCCTCAATTGCCGTTACCGTCCATCTCACATATGCAAATAGACTTCTTGTCACCTGCCTGATGGACCTCTGTATGTGAGATTTCAGAAGGTGGTGGTGGACGAGGTGGTGGTTGTGGATTTCTCTGCTATGCTGAATCGATATCGCATGGATACAAATAACTATAAGCAAAAAAAATTTAGCGTCGTCGATCAGTATATATAGAGAAAATCAGAAATGATTGCAAACGTGGTGGCTCGTATTACGATGATGATTACTCAGAGGCTTGTCAATCAAATCAATCTAAATATCCATCAGTCATTAAAATGATTAGTCCATATCGAATTAACAAGAACTAATTTCAAATAAAGTATGGTCACATCTACAATTAATCACACTTCTACCATTTAATGCTGAAATTGACAACGTTAAGCTTTAAATATAAGACCTTTTTTATATCAAATTATTATAATTTTGGAAAATTCCAAAGGCCAGATTTTCACCCGATAGCTAATCAATGCGCATATAAAGCATTTGACAACCATAGTATGTATTCTCGCATGCTCACCTGATATTGGACGCAATATGAATGATCAGAGCTTGATTCGATAGATTCTGCATAACTTTGGCCAGTATGAAGAGTCTTCCGAATCAAGCTTTGATCATGCATATAGGGTCCAATAGTTTCAAAAATTTCGATAATATTTTGGTTTTGGAATAGCGATTCGACGCGCGCAATCCAAATGCAACAAATACATCGTCTGTCAAGCACGCTGATTCGATATCCCATACACAGAAAAATCATACTGGAACGGATAATGAAAGACTTATGAAAATGTTCTAAATGAACATTATCTCAAAAGAAAAATTTTCGTCTTTATGGTGCTTAAATAGGACGAGAGAGTGTAATAATTCTCCTCGTTCACGTTTTTCAATGATATCCATTAATCAATTGTTTATAATTTTTTAATGATTATTCTAGGAGGCTAGTGATTGTCTATTTAATGTATTCCGGCGTAGGACTAATGATGATTCGTTGAATCTAGTACTAGACTAGTTAATGTATTTCGACGTAGATACAAATTAGTCTCATTCTGATTGGTGGATAAATATAGGCTGTAAATCACAATTCGTTATTTGACAAATGTATGGCTGTGATCAACAGGAATTGGCTATAAATATGTGCACCACTTTTCATATTTCGATTCCGTAATTTTTTATTCTGAACTCTCTAGCCTTCTTGTTTTTCTTCATTCTCCCGATATCGAATCGACACGCACCATCCCTTGCTGTGCTTGCTCATATTCATTCAGGTGCGCTGAATCGATATCAGCCACTTCTGCCCAATGCTTTTCGAAAAATTTCATTCTCGGCCTTACCATATCGGATCAACGCGCGCACTTTGCTTTATTCCTCTACCGATATTTATCTGACGTGTTGAACCGATATCGGATTCAATATGGCTAGTTCCTCCATGGCCTCAGATGACAAACTTATGGATTTTTTTTAATACCAGTGACATTCCATCTGATAAATTAGAGTAATTTGCTAGTATTTTTTTTGTTCCCTTCGATATCAATAAGCTAGTTTATGAGAATCGTTATAATTTAATTTTTTATCTTGATAATTTTTCTCAGATTATTAGTACTCATGTCATGGATATAGATAATTTTTGTTTCGTTCATTTTCAGGACCTTGTACATTCCCAACCATCCTCTAAGCATAAACACAATAGAAAGTGCTCTAACCTGCATGACCATTTCAAAAGAAATATATATTGTGATATCCAGAAAAGAATATGTCGTCTTCTAATCAAAAGAATGACTTTTGTGTTCTACATATATGCTGAAATTGCAGATGATGAGTCTGTTGAATCTTCAATTGTTCCATTGATCGAAACATCTGCACCTGCTCCAGATGATGTAAATGATGCAGATAATGATATAGGGGTTGAAGCTGAAGTTTCTATGGTTTCAGATCATCAAAAAACTCTCTCTCGTTCTATAATCCTCTCTAATTCTCTTCCATCTGCATCTTTTTTTAATCAATTAACTCTACTTGATGCTCCTTTATATTTTATAAATAATGAATGTTATATTTCATTTAATGATATTAAAGATGTATTGAATTTGAGAGAGGATGAGATCCTCTTAATTTTTGCTCAAAATTTATCAAAATTTTCTGACATTGTTGATTACTCATATGATGACCTTGAAAGTGAGATAGATTATGATAAAGATGGCAATTGAAAATCTGGCAATGAGGCCTTGGAGGCCATGATTGAAAAATCTAAACCCTATGAAAAGACTTTGCCTACATAGGAGGAATTTTTGGAATTTCAAAAAAGATACCCCCCTAGGACTAGATATATCCCCTCCGGAAATGTAGAGGCCATTAGAGGACATGACATCAGCAGAGCAAACGTCATTGATTACGATGATTATGATCTGGTAAGTAGATATTATATTGTTATTGATATTGTTCAGTTTTCTTATTTTTGATTGGTATTGATATTGTTCAGTTTTCTTATTTTTGATTGGTATTGATATTGTTCAGTTTTCTTATTGAGTTTGCAGTGTTATGTATCATTCTAAAACTTTTTTCTTTTCTCGTTTACAGGATGCTATTGAAATAGATGCCTTTGGTATGAGACATGGAGGCGTCCGAGGTGTATCAACCGGGAGAAAAGATGTTTCTCTATCTCATTATTTAAAAAACTTTCAAAATAATGAAATTTGTATATATCATTCATCTTATAATCCATATGCAACCACTGTCATTATGGCCATCAAATTATTATCAGTTTGTTTAGGAGGCCATAAGTACGCAAGTGGAACATATAAAATAATTCTTGTGAAGAGAGATTTGGCTATTAAGATATTGGGTTATACTCCCAATGAGACTACCAAAAGATAATCTACAATGGCCCTTTATTCGGGTTACATTGATATGAGCAAGAAGAAAAATTTAGAATTTTTGGATCCATAAGAAAGGAGATTATTCCTTCATGACAATACCATCCGTCTGAATCTTTTTGAAATATCGTAATACTTGGCGAGTTTTTAGCGTGATATCTAAATTGTGCTCTTCTGTAAAACCAATGAAAAAGTTGAACTAAATATTTATTTCTTGAATTGTGTCCTCCATGATTTGTTGCTCTATGAAATGCTCCCCTTGCTTGACAATGAGATTTTTCCATGCCTTGTGATAACCAGATACTTAAGCTCCCATATTCCTTTGCAAAATAAGTTGCATGATGAAGAAGGATGTGCTACAAACAATAGTTTTGAGTAGTTACATCAGTAGAGAAAAATATAAGCCTGAATGAGAAAAGTACTAGATAATGATATAGATTAGCACCATGTAATGAGTAACATTGTCTTTTCCCCAACAATCATGTATAGATTTTACAAATGTGGTGCAATGATTTTGCAAAGTCCTCATATCTTCTGTTGATAGGTTTTCTTTCCTGATAACACCTATGAGTTTGTCTAAGTTGGTCCACGTCCCTTTTCCACTCCATTATTGCCTTCCAATGTTCGTGTGGCTTGACACTTGATTCTTTGCATGTGTGATTGGATAAAAATCTTCTTGCTTTAGCACCTCCAATTGATGGCTTATTAGGAACGTTTCCTTTTTTCCCTGAGAGTCTGTCACTTTTTTCAATTGTGACATTCCCTTTATGAAGTCCTGCATTTGACAGAACTATTTCCAACCTCCTAATTGTTGCTTTAGCCACTGACTCTGGTTTATGATTCCATGTTAGTAGAATATGCAGGTAAATTAGTTTTTCAATAATACGAACCTCAACATGCAATGTGCATATGTGAACATATTTTAATGGAATTGGTAGAACACTTTTCATATCTGGATCTTCAGCTTCTCGTGTTACAACTTTCAAATGTTCTTTTTGTTCTAAAGCTTACAAGAACTTGATATGTGTTGGAAAATTACTTGATTGTGGTTGTAATGTGAAATTCAATGTCAATACTTGCATCATAAAGAAAGATGATGAGGTCCTAGCTCATGGATCTAGATATGGTGGCATCTTCAAGCTACATCCTTTTGAGAATGCAAATTTTTGTGAAATTGCTCCTATTTCTAAGGAGGAGTTGTGGCATAGGAGATTGGGACATCCCAATTTCAAATCTATGCTTTCTATGATCAAGAATGATAAGGCTATTGGCCTACCAAGATCACTTTCCAAAGATATCAAGCCATGTGAGTCTTGTGCTATTGCAAAATCACATAGAAAGACATATCAAAGGTCTTGTATCAAGACTACTCATCCATTGCAGTAAATACACTTGGATGTTCATTTTTCTTCCTCAAAAAGTATTGGTGATGCAACTTGATTTTGTTACCTTCATTGATGATTTCTCCTATTGTCTCTCTTGAAGATTATCATGGAGGGATGGGGCCGAGAATTGCACCTCGAATCTTCTCACCTAGAAGATCACTAAGAGAAAGATCCAACTTGGTTGATTGTGAGACCAACACAAGCAAGCTCTCTATGAAGATCTTTTACTCTTAGAACATAAATTGATGCACTCTCCTCACTTCTTTGAAGACTTTGAAAAATCTGATTTCTAAGAGTGGAAGTATTCTTAGCTTCAGAGATTGACTTAAGTGCATCCCAAGCTTCTTTAGCAGTGGTGCAAGAACCCATCTCTCTTAGAATTTCATTAGATACATTCATCTTAATGAAATGTAAAGCCATCTTAGCTCTCTTCCTAAATTTTGGTATTTCAAGTTGAGACTGAGGCTCCTCCTCAATACCAAGTACTATATCCATTACATCTTGGAGTATAAGAATAGACTCCATCCTAACCTTCCAAATTGAATAATTGGAGGTACTTAGTCTTTCACTTGCTTCTAAGAGATATCCTCCTACTGAAGACATTAACCTCTATTTGCTGAATCAAATGTCTATATCAAACATGTCCAAAATGAAATAATCATTCTAGATGTCTATGTTGATGACACGCTTATCCTCTCAAGAAGAGATAAGTTGAATTCAGATGTCAAAAAAAACATTTCTAAAATATTCGAGATCGCTGACCTAGGAGAAGCTAAAATCTATCTAGGCTTGCAGATCATGAGAGATTTTAAAGGTGGTAAGTTGTATCTTCACCAACAAAAGTACATTCAAAAGGTCATTGAAGACTTCAACATGCTCGAATGCAAAGGTGTGCATACCCCTATGATACCTAGAACAATAATGAGCAAGGCAAATTGTCCGCAGACTCTCGAGGAAGAGGAACGAATGGTCAAAACACCCTATCGTAGGCTAATTGGATCATTGTTATATCTAGCAAACAACACCAAACTTGATATAGCATTTGCAGTATACAGGCTGAGCCAATATAATCAGAATCCAAGATTGTTGCATTGGAAGTTTCTCGACAAGTATACAAGCTGAGCCAATATAATCAAAACCCAGGATCGTTGCATTGGAAGTTTCTCGACCCTGGAAACAGAGCATCTATTTGAATATCAACTGTCATAAATGGTTAGATATCTACTGTTATAGCAATTAAAAGCCAAAAGACTACATGTGCATTACTTGTTGTAACCAACTCTCTGACACTCAAACTGAAGAGATTCTCAGACTCATTCAATCAGAGATACAATAGCGAGATAAGACAGCAAGAGATGTATACTGATTCAGGTTCAAAATTATTCTCTTTGTAATACATATGCTTTTGCTTTGTGAGCTCTTTGCTTATGTGAGATCCTCCATCACTCTGTTACTTGTGGATGTTGTTTATGGTTTTGATGGTTAAGCAATCATTCAATGATTGCATCTCTAATCTGCACTCTCCACTAGATCAGAATTTCCACATAGAATGTTAACTGATGCTTAGCATGCTAGTAAAGCACTGTGACACATCACTGGACATCTCTACAGCCTATCTGAGCCACATCATCCAGTTCCCCAATGACTCGCTGATAGACCCATACAAATCCACCAGCATGAGTTTTTTGAAAAATGGAAAATCATCTATCTTGACTTTTGGCTATGATAAAAAAATTTTCTACATGTATGTAATGTTCCATATTGAAAAATGCCAAATTTGGCCTAGAGGAAACTTGAGCTATTTATATGAGATCTAGTTGGTCAAGTACAACATGCATATAGAAGTTTGACATAGAAATGTCAATTATAGCCTTGTAGAAACACGAGTCATATCACATGCAAAGGTTGTAAGTGTTCCAAAGTGACATGCAAAGCATGCACAAAGTGTAATGGACACATGCATAGTGATTTGGATAATTCTAGTTTAGAAATTGCCACATGGTAAAAGTAGATGGATAGATATGCATGTAAAGTGACATATGTCACTAGTTTGTTAGTTTGCACTTTTAGATGTGGAACAAAGTAGATGAATGCTAGCTCTACCTCGAACTATTCCATCCACCATAACTGTATGAGGGTTCTCTCACAATTGTTGATGATGAACCAAGCATTGAAGCTACTTCTTGTCAATTTGGATCTTTAACCTTGTATGGTTGAATTTTGCACTCTCTCTCTAACTTGTGGAGGAGGCTATGCTAATGCATTACTTTCTTTGTACTTTCATCATTCTTTATGAAAGTAGCTATTCTTTGATTACTAGCATGCTAGATTGTGGTTTAGTCATGAATTCTTGAACTAGATCTTGATACTCAATCTAGAATCAGGTTATGTGCTAACACAAAGCTTAATAAAGATCATTCACAATTGGAATTGGCATTCCACACGTGTGAAACTTCTGGATTTCAACATGGTATTAGAGCCAAATTAAGCTTTGCATGCTATTATCATTGTTTGTGTAAGAAATTTTGAGTGCTATTCAAGCAAGAAAGTTCTTAATCACTCTTGTCTACCTTTTCTAGAAAAGTGTTTGGATCAAAGAGGTTAGGATCAAGTTTTTCAGACCAAAACTGGAATTGTATGAAATTCTAGAATTCCGCACGTGTGAAAATCAGATTATTTTGGACCTCTTTATTTCCTTTATTATAGGTCCAAAGATATTGATCTTATAGCTTGATGGAAAGCTAGTGAGGTATACTTTCCAAAGTAATTGTTCTCAAATCAATTTAATGTGCCTATCTCTTTATCTGGTCCCAAAAACCCTCCTTTAGCCAAAGTTATCCACTTTCAAAGTGGCTTTAAAAAACTAGTTAAAAAATGAACTACTTCTTCTTTCTGAAGAAATTGTGGCCTTCAAATCGACTTTCACCAGTTGGGCCCTTCCATGAATTTCTAAATGAAATTTTCTAATGAGAATTCTTCATAATTCTCCTTCAATGTCCTTCACGCCCACATCAAACTCATCCAACGACCATTTCTGATTGAATGGACCACATCCTTTGGCATCTTCATCGTCGATCCATCTGAGCCTTGATCTAATGGCTTTTCACATTTTTTTAGCATTGAACTAGGTTGTTATAGCCACAAAGCATTACAAAGCGCTACAGGCTTCTCTCCAATCTTTGCGTGCATGCTGACCCGTTCTTCCACGGCCATCTCCCTCCCTCTTCAACTATGGCAAAAAGTTTTACAGCTGCCTAAACAAGCTGATTCAATGCTCTCCTCTCACAACGGCTATCCACGGCCATCAAGGTGCAATTTGATCCTGCTAGAGTGCCCACCATAAGCAACTTATAGTTCAGATTTCGGTTTCCCACAGAGAAAGATTTTTATTTTTTTTCTATTGCAACCATAATTGTCCATTCTTCATAGCAAACAATGAAGATTGATCTCTAATAGCAGCATGGCCGCCCGCGACCTCTTGCAGGGCCACTCACCCTACCAGCGCGACCCCGTGTGGATCTTCATAGCTCAAAAAATCATTTCAGACAATGAAAGATCTGAGGCTTTCTCTTTTCAAACCTTGGCTCATAAAAACTTCCATAGCTTTGAAATAGATTTCTTCCTCTAGGCTTCAAGACTAAGTGTGGCCTCTTACAAGCTTCATCTTGCTGATATAGGGCCCTACTGTAGCTTCTTATAGTAGTAAAAACACCTTTCTATAGAGAAAGATTTACACTTTTTGCTCTGTAAACCCCGATTTGCAAAGACTAAGCTTTCTTGCATATATGTGGAACTGCCTTCTGATCAATTACTGAAAATTAAATCTCCACCCCGACTGTCCAGCAATCTGTCCCAATTCTTGTTTTCACCAAATTGCTCTTAAATTCATTGAGAATTGATACCGTTATGAGCTCTTTTCCGCCGACTGCCTCATAGCCTGCTTGCTATGAAATTTCTTTTACTTTGATTCTACAAACTGGCTTTGTACCACACTAAACCAAAGGGCTTTGCATCACCATTCACCTCAGACCATCCTGTACCCCGTACGGCTTCCCATTAGGGGAAATATGGGCTCAAAATGGGCCCTTTAAGAAATTTCACTTTAGAATGAGGTTACGTAGAGAGAGAATGCAAACCGGTAACTTCTGGTCGTCGTTTTCCGTGTTTTCGGCCTTGCCGGACATTTAACTAGTATGGTTAACTTCAGACAATAGTTAGTTTAGCATGAGATGTAATAACTTCTCTTCATGCTCGTTCCCAAATTCGGGACTAGAGCTTTAAGACTGAAAATCTTGGTGTGCTCAATGCAAAAACTAAAGCGGGAGAGGCAAAACTTTTGAAATCACTGTATGCTTATAGTGAAATATGAGGCGGGACGATTTTTCAATGCAACATCAACATTACAAAAGTAAGGAATGCTAGATCTATTCATATTGATTTACTATAGGTAGATTCATTTACATGATTGTAGCGCTAACAATGGCAATGTTCCATTTGCATGTTGCTCTTCTGACGGAATGCACTCCAGTTATTAAGAAAAATGCGAAAATTGTAGAGAATGCTGCAGCAATAGTTAGAGAATTGAGAATGAATAATCATATGAATATAGATTTGTGGGTGGATGGATCAATTTATCCTAATGATCCAACTACCAATTTGTGTCCAGATTTTAAGTCCGTAGCTCATCTTCTCAGATATGTATGTCAAGGAAATAGCGGATTACTTGGATATTGTCAAAGGTTGCGAGATATTGGAATGCATAGCATATCTTGTCTGAATCAACAATTACAGTTTGCTAATCAACAATTGCAATGTGCAAATCAACAATTGCTTCATTATTGCAACACACTAGTGCTGAAAACATTGCACTCAAGAATGCTATGTCAGAGTTGAATGCTACTGTCACTACTCTTTAAGGATCAAACCAAGAAATGTTAGAATCCATGGAAAAGTTGCGATCCGAGAGTTAAAAATCTGCTGTTGATTTAAAAGTTATCAATAAGGCAATGATGAAGAGGAAAAGAAAGAGAGTACCGATGAAGAATATTGATGACTTATCTACACATAGCGGCAATAAAAAAAATAATCCGAGCATTCAAGTATGTTGTCATCTAAACTGTTTCTTTGATCTGTATATGTCATTTAAGTTTGATTTGCACTTGATAACATGGATTATTTACTTATTAAACATAATTTGAGTTTCATATGTTTGTTGTAGATCATGTTTGGTGGCAAAGAACTATTTAACAGATCGTTCATGCATTGGATCATCTTGAAGTCATGTTTTACCAAGAAAGTCAGCAAAGGAAATGATAAAAAATGCTCGGTTTGAAAAAATGAAAAATGAAATTGTAGAGACTGTTTTGATTAAGGTTCAATCATACTTAGATGAGAATGTGATACAAGGTGCATGTGATGTATCTGGAATTAGCAGAAATGCTTATTCTACTTTTTTTAGAATAGTTAAAGAAGCTTTTTCCCAAGTGATGGTGAAGGAGATTAATCTTCTACGTCCATATTGGGTAAGATTAGCTAGAAATTTTTATAATGACGGAATGTTCAAAGTAGTTGGCCAACCACTTCATATAACTGAATTATACAAATCAGAATATGGTGAGCTCAATTAAAACGATTGCAATAATATTCTCCTTGATATTGAAAATGTTCTAAAATACATTATTCGATTCCATAAACTAGACGAACATATTTTTTCTTATGGTGAGAAAGACAAACAAATGGATCTTAATTCCACTAGTTATGCTTATTTTATCTCACATGAAGAGCCAAAGGATGTTCAAGAGGCACTCAATTCAAAAGAATGGTTTTCAGCCATGAAGCAAGAATATGATGCTTTGATAACCAACAAGACATGGGACCTTGTGGATCTTCCATCCAACAAGCACACTATTGGATGCAAATGGGTTTTTCGAGTTTATGGACTTGATTATGAAGAAAAATTTGCACCTGTTGCAAAAAAGGTATCAATAAGAGCTATCATATCCATTGGTTGTTTTTTCAAATGGAGAATGTTCCAATTAGATGTTTCAGATGCTTTTTTAAATGGATATCTAGAAGAAGAAATCTATATGGAACAACCACATGGATTCATCAAAGATGAGTCCAAAGTATGCTTGCTTTTCAAGAGTCTCTATGGACTAAAGCAAGCACCAAGATCTCGTCTAAACTCTTTCCTTTTCTCACTAGGATTCATCCTTAGTGATTATGATCCTTCCTTGTATATCAAGTTTTATGCTAGTGATATTGTCATTTTACTCATTTATGTTGATGATATTATCATAAGTGGAAGTAGTATCAATTTAGTTGAAGAAACTAAAGTTGCACTTGGAGGAGAATTCAAGATGCAAGATCTTGGAAAACTTGCACATATCTTCATCCAATAATTATGGTTTATTATACAAGAGTGAAGACCTTTCTTTGGTTGGATATTTTGACTCGGATTTTGCAAGTGGTAAAATGGATCCGAAGTCTACAAGTGCATATGTGATTTATCTTGGAGGACATTGAATATCTTGGCTTTCCAAAAAGCAAGATACCATATCTCTTTCATCTTCTGAAGCTGAATACAAAGCACTTACTACTACAACAAAGGAAGTACTTTGGATCAAGAGGTTGCTTTTGGAGCTAAAGACTATCAAAGAAGATGATATACCATTGATCATGTGTGATAATATTTCAGCACAAGCCCTTGTCAACAACCCAATATTCCATGCAAGGAGCAAGCACATCAAAGTTGCACATCACTTTGTGAGAGAGAAACTCATTGGAGGGGAAGTATATTTGGAGCACATCGACACATTATCATGTATTGCAGATTTGCTTACCAAACCTTTGAGCAAGAATTCTTTCATCAAGCATAGAGCCAATCTTGGATT
Organism: Diphasiastrum complanatum; assembly: GCA_029204225.1. Lineage (NCBI taxonomy): Eukaryota > Viridiplantae > Streptophyta > Lycopodiopsida > Lycopodiales > Lycopodiaceae > Diphasiastrum > Diphasiastrum complanatum. The sequence goes on along the minus strand of CM055094.1, from coordinate 10,346,159 downwards.
AATTCCAAGATCCATGTTCATGTCAACATAGATTAACTTTTAGGAGGAATGTTCCAAATGGAAAATCATCTATCTTGACTTTTGGCTATGATAAAGTTTTTTTACATGTATGTAATCTTCCATATTGAAAATGCCAAATTTGGCCTAGAGGAAACTCGAGCTACATGGTTATATGAGATCTAGTTGGTCAAGTACAACATGCATATAGAAGTTTGACATAGAAATGTAATTAAAGGCTTATAGAAACACGAGTCATATCACATGCAATGGTTGTAAGTGTTCCAAAGTGACATGCAAAGCATGCACAAAGTGTAATGGACACATGTATAGTGATTTGGACAATTCTAGTTTAGAAATTGCCACATAGTAAAAGTAGGTAGATAGATATGCATGTACAGTGACATATGTCACTAGTTTGTTAGTTTGCACTTTTAGATGTGGAACAAAGTAGATGAATGCTAGCTCTACCTCGAGCTATTCCATCCATCGTAAATGTATGAGGGTTCTCTCACAATTTTTGACAATGAACCAAGCGTTGGCATGGATCACTGCAAAAAGCTCTTTTTCTTACGTGGTATATTTGACCTGCACATCGGTTAGTTTTTTGCTTTCAAAGGCAACGAGTTGGCCCTCTTGTAAGAGAACAGCTCCAATAGCCATATCACTTGCGTCAGTGTTAATGATGAACGGCAAATCTGGATCCGCTATTTGTTGAAATGGAAAAATAATCCATCTTGACTTTAGGCTTGCTACAAACATTGTACCATGCAAGTAAGTTGCTCCAAAAATGCAAATGCCAAGTTTGTGCCAAGTTTGGCCTCGATAGAACTTGAGCTATATGGATTTGACATATCTAGTTTGATGATTACAACTTGCATATAGATTGTACACTTAGAAATAGCAATATTATGCTAGTAGAAACTTGTGGCATTTCACATGCATTAATTGTAAGTGATCCATGGTGACATGCAAGGCATGCACAAAGTGAAATGGACACATGCATGATGATTTGTACAATTTTAGTTAGAACTAGGACACTTGGTAAAAGTAGGTAGAGATACATGCATGAGATGTGACAAATGTCACATCAACTCTAGTTTTCACTTTAGATGTCATCAAAAGTGGATGGATGTGGTTCTACCTCGAGCTACCTCAAACTCCATAAATATGTGTAGCTCTATTCATAATTTTTTATGAAGAACCAAAGCTTTGTAGCTATCCCTTGCCATTTTGGATCCACACATTTTTTGCTTGATATCTCTCTATCTTTCTCTCTCTAACTCGTGTTGAGGCTAATGCTAATACACTATTTCCTTGTACTTTTGCTCATTTATGATTCATTACTATCATTCTCTGAAGCTTAGCATGCTAGATTGTGGTTAAGCCATAACTTCTGTACTAGATCTTGCTATTCAATCTAGAATCAGGTTATTGTGCTAATCATAAAGCTTAATTAGATCTATCATACTTGTGGATCTTCCCCACATGTGTGAATTCCTGAAATTTTGTCATGGTATCAGAGCCAAATTGAGCTTTGCATGCTAACATCTCTGATTGTACAAGAAATTGAGAGCTAAATCAAGCAAAAAAACAGTTTTACACTTTTTCTCACCTTTCTTTGAAGTGTGTTTGGATCAAATCGCATTGGAACTGAATTTTCAGACTTGAAAAGTGGTAGTATGGAATTTTGGAATTCCTCACATGTGAAAATAAGTGATTTTCAGTCCCTTTTATCTCTTTGCTTGTAGATCCAAAGATAATGGTCTTATAGCTTGATGGAAAGCTTATGATGTGTACTTTCCATAGAAATTAAAACCAAATCAATTTGATGTGTCTATGAAGAGTTATAAGCTCTTAAAGAGGATAGGGATAGGTGTTAAAAATTGTAAAACATATCTATCATATGTTGTTAATGTTTGGGGGATCCTACCCATGTAAATATTTTGTACATATCCAAGGTATGTGAATTGAGCACATATCCTTGTAGAATAGGGTGAGTTTGGGTTAGGTAGATCAAATTCCAGTGACATGCATAAAGTCTAGTTGGTCTAGTACGATATGCAATAATGTTGACAATGTCTAGTTTGACATGCATATAGAGATTCACATGGAATTGGTCAATTATGACCTTGTAGAAACTCGAGCCACAATAAATGCATAGTGTCCTAAGTTTCCATAGTGACATGCAAAGCATGCAATCACTCTAATGGACACATGCATGTAGATTTGTACATGGCTAGTTGAGAAATTGCCATTTGGAGAAAGTAGGTAGAAGTTAGGTGCAACCTATGCATGCTAGTAGTTAGGTGTCAAGTTAATAGTTGTTTGCACTTGAATAGGTGTAGGATGTGCATTGAATGCAAGGAGTACCACGAATTTTGGCTCTCCTATAGATGTACATATCATTGTCATTCACAAAGTAATGAAGAACCAAAGTTTTGTAGCTATCTCATGCTTGGTTGGATCTAAACTATTTTTTTTGTTATCTCTCTAGCTCTCTCTCTCTAACTCGTGTTGAGGCTAATGCTTATGCATTGTAATCTTGTACTTTTAATCATTCTTTGATTCATTACTATCATAGTCTATTGATTAGCATGCTAGATTGTGAACTAGCCATATCTTCTGAACTAGATCTTGTTAAACAATCTAGAATCAGGGTACTGTGCCAATCACAAAGCTTAATCAAGATCAATCACTCTTGTGAACATTCCCCACTCGTGTGAATTCTGGAATTTTCAACATGGTATCAGAGCCACATTAAGCTTTGCATGCTAACAACTCTGATTGTACAAGAAACTGAGAGCTAAATCAAGCAAACAAGCAGTTTTGCACTTTTTCTAACATTTCTCTGAAGTGTAATTGGATCAAATCGGACCTGAACTGAATTTTCAGACCTGAATTAAGGTAGTACAAAATTCTGAAATTCCGCACATATGAAAATCAGAGATTTTCAGTCCCTTTGTTCTCCTTACTTATAGATCCAAAGATAGTAGTGTTATAGCTTGATGGAAAGCTTATGATCTGTACTTTCCATAGAAGTTGAAACCAAATCAATCTAAAGTGTCTAGGAAGAGTTATAAGCTCTTAAAGAGGATTAGGATAGGTCCAAAATCCGAGTGACAACATTTTGATTTGAATCAATTTTTCCTTTGTTTTGAGTTCATGGTTTTGAGCATTCTACACAAGAAACTAAAGATCAAGACTGAGTTTGAAGTAATTGAACACCCTTTGAGCCTTCTGAGTGTCAATAGTGTTTTCTTTTGTTGCATTTCACACGTGCCAAAAGTAGGATTCAAACTAACCAAAGTGTCTCAATCCACTTTGTGTATCTGATCTAGTTAGCTTGTCTTGTGGAATATTTGAGATCTGTCTCAAATACAGTTGCATGTGTTTCACATAGGAAGGTAGTACGTTTTTTTAAAATACCTATAGTGAAAGAGAGTAGCAACTCTAAGTCAGATAGGAACAAACTCAAACATATTGCAGTCCAATTACAAGAGTCTTCACATTTATGGCATCTATAGGAGATTGTCTCTTTCAAGCTAGTGAAAGACTATACACCTTTAACTATTCAGTTTGGAAGGATAGGATAGAATCCTTGTTGATTCTCTATGGTGTAATGGATATTGTAACTGGAACTGAAGTTGAACCTGGAGCTTTTGATGAGGCTCAGAGATTCAAGAAGAGAGCAAGAATTGCTCTACATATCATCAAATTGAACATCTCTGATGAGATGTTGAGAGATATTAGTTCATGCACCTCAGCAAAGGAGACTTGAGAGACTTTGAAGAACCTTCAAGAAGCCGAGATCAAGTCAAGAAAGAGGAGTAAGAACCAGTATTCTCGTGCCTTCACCAAGAAAAAGCAAAGAACAAAGACTATGGTGGAGTAGAAGATGAGTCAGCTCATCCTTCTAACTTCAAGAATAAGACACAAGAAGTTCAAACCAGTTGTATCATAGAAGACTCACATGCAAGTTGTGGAGAGGCATCTTTTCTGATGTCTAGTTTTTCTTCTTTATCTTTTAATGATGTATCATGGTATATTGATAGTAGAGCAACAACTCATATGAGTTGCTCCAAATATTCTTTTGTTTCTATTGAATCTATTCTAGATCCTAAGAAATCAATATACACAGCAGTTGGTGATGCATGTGCAATTGAAGGTGTTGGAAGTTGTTCCTTAGAACTTACATCTTCTATGAATTTTACACTTTCCAATGTTCTCTATGTGCCTAATCTCACAAAGAGTGTGATTAGTGTAGGAAAGTTGTTAGATGATGGTTATGATTTGGATTTCAATATCAATGGTTGTTTTATAAATAAAGAAGATAAGATCCTTGCAAGTGGATCTAAATATGGAGGTATTTTCAAGCTACATGTGCATGAAAATTCAAGTTTATGTGATGCTGCATTGATGACTTATGTTTCCAAAGAGGAGTTATGGCATAGGAAGTTGTATGTTTCCAACTTCAAGTCTATGCCTATTATAGTCAAGGAGATCAAGCCAAGAGTGGCTTATTCTATGGCAAAATCACTTATGGATCCATATTTAATGTCTTCTAAAAAGACAGAACATTCTATGGAGTTGGAACATTCTGATGTTCATCTTTCTTTATCAATAAGCAAGGAACGTGTTTCTTGCTTTGCATGTACTATTGATGGATCCACAAGTTACATTTGGTTGTGTCTTGTCTCTTCAAGTTTTTTGGTGCATGTGTATGTTCCATCATGCAAACTTTATGAAGCTATGAAGCTAATGGAAGGAGTGCACTTTATGAAGTCTTGTTTAGTTATAAGCCTAAGGTTGTATACCTCAGTGTTCTTGAAGACTATTGCTTTGTATGTGGTCTCTTGGAAAGAAAGAAGGATGGTGATCCTAGTCTGTAGATCATGGTTGGATGCTTATCCACCAAGGAAGGCTACATAGCCTTTACACTCTCTATCTCGAAGGAGTTTGAGCATGGAGAAGTTCTTGATTTTGAAGATCTATTTTCTATCTTGGAAGTGGCCGAGAGCACAATGTCTCATAGTGCATCACAAGTCATTACTATGGTAAGTAATCAAGTTGTGATGAGGTCAAGGTTTGAGGAGGAGTATCCTCAACATGCATGTCCAAGGAGATCTTCATCATTGTACAAGGCCGAGTCCTTGTTTATCTTATTTCATGGAAAAGAAAAGAAAAGTAAAGGTGGTTTTCATTTTGTTTTACTCACCTATTGTTCTTCTTCTTTGATTAATGATGTATCTTGCTTAATTGAGATTTGCTTATCTCAAAGATCAAGTAAGACTATTCTGTTTTTTAATAAAGTCTTTAGTTTCGAATTACTTCTTGTCTCTTGTGACTTGATTATGTTTCCAAAACATCTAGAAAGCAAGATGTTGTACCATCGTTTGTATGCTCTTAAATTGAGTATAAGCAAGTATGAGTTTAGTACTCATAGTTTGAAAAAAGGAGTTTTTTTTGTGTATTGAGGCATATTGTAAACTTCTTGTGAGGTTAAGTGAAGCATCCACTGAGGACACTTACACCCTCAAGAAAGTATTTAGGCTTAATTTGATCAAGTTTGAGTATGGTTTCAAGATTAGATCCATTTTGGATAGAGTTCATATTTTTTGGACTAGTGAAGCTAGTATGCTTAATCTTGAATATTGCTCATGGTACAATCTTGATCTGTATGATCTTTGTGGTCATGATGAGGCATGGAAGCCTCAATTTTTTCAGTCTTTCTTGCAGCCAACTTCATGCATGTGGACATTGCATACCCAGATCGACATCAGACATGCAGGAGGTACATTGGCATAGTAGCAGGTTGGTGGAATATTTTTCAAAGGCATTTGGAAAAGATTTCTATCAAAGAGAACTTATCATGGATTTGGTAAGCATATTGCTATGATGAATTCTTTGTTCATCTTCACTTCAAATGCAAAGCAAAGAATCCAAACTCAAAGGATCTTCACCAACATCAGATAGATATATTTTAAGGAGGAGTGTTAAAAATTGTAAAACATATCTATCATCTGTTGTTAATGTTTGGGGGATTCTACCCATGTAAATATTTTGTACATATCCAAGGTATGTGAGTTGAGCACATATCCTTGTAGAATAGGATGAGTTTGGGTTAGGTAGATCAAATTCCAGTGACATGCATAAAGTCTAGTTGGTCTAGTATGATATGCAATAATGTTGACAATGTCTAGTTTGACATGCACATAGAGATTCACATGGAATTGGTCAATTATGACCTTGTAGAAACTCGAGCCACAATAAATGCATAATGTCCTAAGTTTCCATAGTGACATGCAAAGCATGGAATCACTCTAATGGACACATGCATGTAGATTTGTACATGGCTAGTTGAGAAATTGCCATTTGGAAAAAGTAGGTAGAAGTTAGGTGCAACCTAAGCATGCTAGCAGTTAGGTGTCAAGTTAATAGTTGTTTGCACTTGAATAGGTGTAGGATGTGCATTGAATGCAAGGAGTACCACGAATTTTGGCTCTCCTATATATGTACATATCATTCTCATTCACAAAGTAATGAAGAACCAAAGTTTTGTAGCTATCTCATGCTTGGTTGGACCTAAACTATTTTTTTTGTTATCTCTCTAGCTCTCTCTCTCTTCCTCGTGTTGAGGCTAATGCTTATGCATTGTAATCTTGTACTTTTAATCATTCTTTGATTCATTGCTATCATAGTCTATTGATTAGCATGCTAGATTGTGAATTAGCCATATCTTCTGAACTAGATCTTGTTGAACAATCTAGAATCAGGGTACTGTGCCAATCACAAAGCTTAATCAAGATCAATCACTCTTGTGGACATTCCCCACACGTGTGAATTTTGGAATTTTCAACATAGGTCCAAAATCCGAGTGACTACATTTTGATTTGATTCAACCTTGCTTTGTTCTGAGTCCATTGTTTTGAGCATCCTACACAAGAAACTGAAGATCAAGACTAAATTTGAAGTAATTGAACACCCTTTGAGCCTTTTGAGTGTCAATAGTATTTTCTTTTGAAGCATTTCACAGTGCCAAAAGTAGGATTCAAACTTGCCAAAGTGTCTTAATCCACTTTGTGTGTCTGATCATAATCTTGTTTTGTGGAATATTTGAGATCCATCTCAAATATAGTTGCAAGTTCTTCACATAGGAAGATAGTACATCCTTGAAAATACCTATAGTGAAAGAGAGCAGCAACATTAAGTTTGATTGGAACAAGCTCATATTGCAGTCCAATAACTAAGAAGTCTTCACATAAATGGCACCTCTAGGAGGATATCTTCTAGAAGCAAATGAGAGACTAAATACTTCTAATTACTCAATTTGGAAGTTCAGAATGGAGTCTATTTTGGTACTCCAGGATGTTATGGACATTGTGCTTGGTGTTGAGGAGGAGCCTCAAGCACAGGCTGAAATTCCCAAGTATAGGAAGAGAGCTAGAATGGCTCTACATTTCATTAAGATGAATGTATCTAATGAAATTTTGAGAGAGATAGGATCTTGCACCACAACCAAAGATGCTTGGGATGCACTTAAGTCCATCTACGAAGCAAAAAATACTTCTAGAATACTCACTCTTAGGAATCAGATTTTTCAAAGTTCTCAAAGAAAAGACGAGAGTGCATCAAACTATGTTCTGAGAGTTAAAGATTTACATAGAGAGCTTTCTTGTGTTGGCGTTACTATTAACCAAGATGAGTTGGTTCAAGTCATACTAAATGGCTTGAAAGATGACTATAATAATCTTGTTCAATCTTTTGCCATTAAGGAGGAGTTGCCTAATCTAGAAACTCTCCAAGGAATTCTTATTTCTGAAGAAGCTAGGCAACTAGGATGAACAAACTTGAGCATGGTGGAAGTGACAAAGCCCTCTTTGTCAAGGATAAGCATAAAGGAAGGAGTAAGAACCAATTTTCTCAACCATCCAACAAAGACAAAGCCAAAGATCGAGACAAAGATGGTGAAGAGGATGACTCATCTCATCCTTCTACTTCAAAAAACAAGAAGAAGAAAGTGAAGTGTTTCTTCTGTGGCAATAAGGGGAACTATGCCTCTAATTGCTTTAAGAAGGAAAACCAACTCAAGCAAGAAAATCTATCCAAAGAGATTGAAGAAGATTTTGTTCCAAGTGATGGAGAAGGATCACTCATGGTGTCCAGTTTTTCTTCATCACCTTTCAAGAAAGATGGAGCTTGGTACATAAATAGTGGAGCTTCTTCACATATGTGCTGTTCAAAAGAGTCTTTTGACTCAATTATACCTTACAAAGGACTTAAGCGATCTATTTACACTGCTAATGATCATGAATGCTCTATAGAAGGAATTGGCAACATTCTGTTGAAACTTGCTTCTTCAAAAGTTCTTGCACTTTCTAATGTTCTTTTTATTCCAAAACTTACAAAGAACTTGATTAACGGTGGGAAAGTTGGTTGATAGTGGTTATGATGTAAAGTTCAACTCCAATACTTGCTTTATCAAGAAAAATGATGAGGTCCTAGCTGATGGATCTAGATATGGTGGAATTTTCAAGTTGAATTCTTATGAGAATGCAAACCTTTGTGAAGTTGCTTTTTTTTTTTTTTATCTAAGGAGGAGTTGTGGCTTAGAATGTTGGGTCATCCTAACTTTAAGTCTATGTCTTCCATGGTCAAGAAAGTAAAGGCTATTGGCCTTCCAAAATCTCTTTCCAAAGATTTCAAGCCTTGTGAGGCTTGTGCATTGCAAAATCACATAGAAAGCCATATCAAAAGTCTTTTATCAAGACTACTCATCCTTTGGAGCTTATGCACTCAGATGTTCATTTTTCTTCTTCTAAAACTATTGGTGGTGCAACATGTTTTGTCACCTTTATTGATGACTTTACTAGACATACTTGGTTGTATCTACTTTCTTCAAAAGCTATGGTATTTGATCACTTCCTAATCTTCAAAGCTTATGTTGAGAAACAGCTTTCTTTCAAAGTTAAAGCTTTAAGATGTGATGGAGAAGGCGAATACATCTCCAACAAGTTTCATGAATATTGTGAAGGTGAAGGAATAAAGAGAGAGTTTTCTTGTGCTTATTCCCCATCTCAAAATGGAGTTGCTGAGAGGAAAAACAGATCTTTATGTGAATGTGCTAAAGCAATCCGAGTTGAAGCTCCTTTGCCTATAGAATATTGGGGTGAAGCTATAAATTGTGCAAACTATTTGTGCAACAGATTACCTTACAATGCACTTGCTGGAAAATCACCTTTTGAAGTCTTGTTTAAGAAGAAACTTAAGGTAGATCACCTTAGAGTTTTTGGATGTGCTTGCTTTGTTCATGTACCCTTGGAAAACAAGGAAAAGAGATGATCCTAATTCTATTAAAGGGATCATGGTTGGCTATGCATCCAACAAGAAAGCTTATAGAATCTATGTTCCCTCTACCTCAACTACAATTGAGAGTAGGGATGTTATATTCCATGAGGATCAAAAACACATTCTTGAGGAGGCCGAGTTCAAAGATTCTCAAAAAGATACTCCAATCATCACCCTTGAAGACTACCATGGAGAGATGGGGCGAGTCACCTTGAATCTTTTCACCAAGGAGATCTCAAAGAGAAAGATCTGAGCCTAGAAGGCTTACATATGAAGATAGAGGCAAGCAAGTAGAACTCAACTCCACTAATTGTGCTGATTTGATTTCACATGAGGAGCCAAAGGATGTATATGATGCACTCAATTCAAAGGAATGGTATCTTGCCATGAAGGAGGAATATGATGCTTTGATGGCCAACAAGACATGGGAGCTTGTGGATCTTCCATCCAACAAGCACACCATTGGTTGCAAGTGGGTTTTTCGAGTCAAGTATAATCAAGATGGCACAATCAACAAGTACAAGGCTAGAGAATCATAATTTCTATTGCTTGTTTAACTAGATGTCTCTAATGCATTTTTAAATGGATATCTAGAAGAAGAGATTTATATGGATCAGCCTATTGGATTCATCCATGACAAAGACAAAGTTTGCTTGCTCTTCAAAAGTCTATATGGACTAAAGCAAGCTCCAAGGTCATGGTATTCTCGACTTAACACCTTTCTTGAGTCACTAGGATTTAATCTTAGTAACTATGATCCTTCCTTATATGTCAAGTTTTTTGATAGAGATATTGTCATCCTTCTTATTTATGTTGATGATATCATTTTAACAGGAAGTTGTCAAGTTAGTTGAGGAAACCAAGATTGCACTTGGAAAAGAGTTCAAGATGCAAGATCTTGGAAAAATTCACTACATATTAGGATTAGAGATTGACTTTCTTAAAGATAAAGCTTTTGTATGTCAATCCAAGTATGCTCTTTCAATGTTAAAAGAATTTAATATGTTAGATTGTAAGAGTATAGAAACTCCTATGGAGCAAAATGTAAAAGACCCTAACAAAGGTGATGAAAGATCCTTTGTGGACATCACTCTTTTTAGGAGTCTTATAGGCTCCTTAATTTGGCTCACGATAACTAGAACTGACATAAGCTTTAGTGTTCATAAGTTGAGCCAGGCTATGCAAAATCCTACTATCTATAATTGGAGAATGGCCAAGAGAGTGCTTAGATATATATCTTCAACTTTCGATTATGGTTTATTGTATAAAAGTGAAGATCTTTCTATTGTTGGTTATTCTGACTCGGATTTTGCAAGTGATAGAGCAGATCAAAAATCTACAAGCGCTTATGTCATATATCTTGGAGGAAACTTGATATCTTGGCTTTCCAAAAAGCAAGATATTGTATCACTCTCATCATGTGAAGTTGAGTACAAGGCACTCACTATAACAACAAAGGAAGTGCTTTGAATCAAGAGGTTACTAGTGGAACTAAAGATAATCTTGGAAGAGGATCTACCTATGATCATTTGTGACAACATTTCAGCCCAAGCCCTTGCCAACAACCCGATATTCCATGCAAGGAGCAAGCATATTGAAGTTTCACATCACTTCGTGACAGAGAAGCTCACTGGAGGAGAAATCAAGCGAATCGACAAATCATCTTATATTGCTGATATGCTCACCAAACCTTTGAGCAAAAGTTCCTTCATCAAGCATAGAGCCAATCTTGGAGTAATACCAAGATCAATGTTCAAGTAAATATAGATTGTTTTTAGGAGGAGTGTTGAAATGGCAAAATAATCCATCTTGACTTTAGGCTTGCTACAAACATTGTACCATGCAAGTACGTTGTTCCATAAATGCAAATGCCAAGTTTGGCCTAGATAGAACTCAAGCTATATGGATTTGACATATCTAGTTTGATGATTACAACTTGCATATAGATTGCACACTTAGAAATAACAATATTATGCTAGTAGAAACTCGTGGCATTTCACATGCATTAATTGTAAGTGATCCATGGTGACATGCAAGGCATGCACAAAGTGAAATGGACACATGCATGATGATTTGTACAATTCTAGCTAGAACTAGGACACTTGGTAAAAGTAGGTAGAGATACATACATGAGATGTGACAAATGTCACATAGACTCTAGTTTTCACTTTAGATGTCATCAAAAGGTGGATGGATGTGGTTCTACCTCGAGCTACCTCAAACTCCATAAATATGTGTAGCTCTCCTCATAATTTTTTATGAAGAACCAAAGCTTTGTAGCTATCCCTTGCCATTTTGGATCCACACATTTTTTGCTTGATATCTCTCTATCTTTCTCTCTCTAACTCGTGTTGAGGCTAATGCTAATACACTAATTTCTTGTACTTTTGCTCATTTATGATTCATTACTATCATTCTCTGAAGCTTAGCATGCTAGATTGTGGTTAAGCCATAACTTCTGTACTAGATCTTGCTATTCAATCTAGAATCAAGTTATTGTGCTAATCATAAAGCTTAATTAGATCTATTATACTTGTGAATCTTCCCCACGCGTGTGAATTCTGGAAATTTTGTCACTATCCTCAAGACTAGAGTTGAGACAATGAACAGACCCATACAAATCCACCATCATAAGTTCAGGTCTACAACCATTAATTATGACCTTATACACATAAGGGGCCCCAATTCCCTTATAGTCACAATTAACTTACAGGTTGTTGTTCTATTAATCCCTAGTGTGGACATGCTACCCGAGACTTGTCGTGGACATGACATTCTTTCTCCCTTATTCACCTGTCCTCAGAACTTAAAACTAAGGAAGTTCCTCTTTAAGCTTCTTTCTTGTTCCTAGGAATCATCATCGTCTGTGCAACCCTTCGGTTGAACCAGATGCTCGGTAACTTTATGATTTCTCAATCGTTTAGATTTTAGTCCAAGATCTTTCCGGGTTCAAATCCAGACACACCCAATGATTTATCCAACATGTCCAATTGGTATCCAGAAACAAGATGCTCTCCTTCATATAGACTCTTCTTGAGTCAACTTATGTGAAAAATGAGATGCGTTTGAGTTCCTTCCGGGAGGTCCAACTGGTAAGCTAAGGATCCGATCTTTTACAAGATCTAATATGGTCCTCTGTATCTAGGGGACAATTTGTAATGCTTCCCGATACCATTACACTAGAATCCATCGGAATTCTTAATCATACCCAATTCCCCACCTGAAAGTCTTGTGGTGATCTTTTCATATTTGCATAATGTTGGTCCCTATCTTGGGCACACTAGACATTTTCACGTGCAATCCATAGCATTTTCTGCATATATCGTGTAGAAAATCTGCTACCTTCTAAAACTTGATCATCAAAGTCTCTCCTAAAATAGGCAATTTAAGATAAAAACTATATATAGGCATGAAGGAGCTAGAACCGGTAGCCAAATGCTTACTATAACTTAATCTCCATGTTGACAGATCCCCTACTCTAGAGGATCTGTTAACGAAATTCTCTCTTTTGCTTATAGCTTATGTCTATGTTCTGCTTGTTAGTAGAGACGGTGGGCACTTGTTTTAAGCTTATCTTGCTTGTTTTAGGCCCAAATCAGGTAGAATGGATTGGTATCATTGTGGTATTTGTCCTGCTTGTCAAAGGTCGACTTAGATGATCATCACGACACATCCAAAACTGGCTCTTTTGAGAGTCATTACTATGTTGTTGCAGGAAGACACACGGAGGAATGAAGCCTCAAGTTCCTCAGTTGATTCTCATGCCTTATACACCAACAAGAACCAGACTAAGCAGAAGAAGAAGAAAGGCGCGAAGCAATCAAAGCCAGACCAAAAACCAGCACAACACAAAGAAAAGTCGAATTTGCAAACGAAGAAGAAGCTGTTCTGCAGATACTGCAAGCGAAATAACCACAAAATTCAAGACTGCCGGATACTGCAATCAAAGAACAACAACAAAGGGTAGTCGAATCAAGTGGCAAATGCAGCTGCAGAAGCTCCACAGCCTATTCAAGAAGCGGATCATGATGCCTTCATGACCAACCATCAAGGAGCATCCGGCAACAGTTCTTGGTTCCTGGATTCTGACGCCACTCAGCACATGACCAATCTCATTGGCTGTTTCGAGTCCTATACACCTTACAGTACCAAGATATATGTTCACCTTGGCGACAATAGCACACAAGCTATTAAAGGTGAAGGTACTGTAAGATTAAGCTTTGCAAATGATCAGTCTAAGCTAATTTCTAAAGTCCTGTATGTATCAAATTTATCTATGAATCTGCTCTCTATAAGCAGAGTCACAGATCTAGGACATAGAGTAGAATTTGAATGTGATCAGTGCAAAGTAGTTGATAGGACAGTCAAGATCCTAGCACTCATAAAGAGGCATGAATACCTGTATAAATCAAGTCATTGCTTTTCTGCCTCTAGTCAGACGCTCAATACTTCTATTCATGCAAATAAAAGTTTACTTTGGCATTATAGACTTGGTCACTTGAATCATGTTGTTGTACAACAAATGTCTAACAATCTATTGTTCTTGATCTCGACTATCCTCGTGATAAAGTCGAGTTACATGTCTGTCAAGACTGTCTAGTTGGTAAACAGACTAGGAAATCGTTTAAATCAAGCCATCACCATATTGCTAGAGGATTGTTAGACATTGTACATTCAGACATTTGTGGCCCGATGAAAAATCCTTCGCTGAAGGATCCAAAGTATTTTATAACTTTTATTGATGAATTTTCCAAAAGGACTATGGTGTACTTCATAAAGAAGAAATCAGAAGCCTTCAACTACTTCAGAATCTTCAAGGAGCATCAAGGAGCATCCAAAAAAGGAGACTGGACTGACGATGAAGGCTCTAAGGTCAGACAATGGTGAAGAATATATCTCTATCGAGTTTAAGGAGTACTACCAAAGCCAAGGCATTGAGCAGCAATTCATTACTCTTTACAATCCCCAGTCTAATGGCTTAGCCGAGAGGAAGAATTGTACCCTGGTTGAATCAGCCAAATGTATGCTAGCGCATGCATCGCTGCCTAAGAGGTTTTGGGCCGAAGCTGTCTCCACTGCAGCTTATGTCTAGAACAAATGTTTGACCAACGCCCTCTCAGGCAAGACACCCCACAAGGTGTGGACAGGCTCTAAGCCTTCTGTGAAGAACCTAAGAGTGTTTGGATATATCAATGAAGTGTATTGCTCGAAAGGAGAAAGTCTAGCATATAGCAATTCCAACAATTTATTTATTGACATTAATCAGTTATTAATATTCATTATAGATTTTTACGGTATTACAAATGAGAATGTCAATAATAAGTTGATAGTTGTTCTCAAGTTAGATGAGTCTGAAATTATAAAAGGATCTCACAATCATGAATGGAGCACTTTTAAATTCAGAGGACTCAGAAGGCCTCAATTTCAGTGTTCAATCAGAAATGATATCTGGTGGTTGGCAGCATTTCAGGTATAGCAGTTCCTTCGCATAATAAATAGGGATAATCATTTAAATATGGATTTCATATCTAAAATCTTCTCTGTGTTAATATTATGAGGCTGATCACGTTTTTGTATTCTCTTATAGGTGCTGAAAGAAGACCATAACATTCTCTCATGGATATTTAATAGAACATCATATCCTGCCACCATAAAAAATCACATGGAGGGAGTTCCACTCAATATTCCTGAAATTGGCACTTTCAACATTGAATGGCATTTAGCAGGAGATCTGAAGACATTAAAATATATGTTCAATGTATCTCATGGCGCCAACTCTAAATACCCTTGTTTGTACTACATGAAAACAACAAAAGACATGACAAAGAGTACAAGAATATCAAGAGATCGAGAAGATCCTAATTGGAAAGCTGTACTACCGATTCCTCTATGAAATGTTCATATTTGTACATTGCATGCGGAGGTGCGTATTATAGAAAAAATAATATATCTTCACATCTTGTTTGCATAGAATTCCGAGCCAGAGGCCTCTGCAAATGAAGCTATTTCTATATTAGAGGATGTGTTGTCCAAAGCAGGCTTACATAAAGGCCACGTTAAAATAAAAAAAGATGACAAGTTATTAGGTAAAACAAGAAATATTCCATGCAAGCCGAGCATTGGAGGATCTAAAGCTCAAAGATTTTTATCAAATTATTCTGGCAAACAATCTAAGGTTCAATACACGGTTTGGAAAGAGATTATTGCAGCAACTCAAGATTTCGAAGAAGAAGGTCCTATTCGTATACACAAAGTAGAAGTTTGGAAAAAGTTAGACAACATGGTGAAATACTTGAGAAAAGATAAATTTTCAAATACTGATGTTCAAATGATACAGAAAACAACTAATGAATTTGTGGATGCAGTTCAGAGTGCATGGGGTGTTGATCATATAACACATTATATGGTAAGATTTTGATTTTACACTACCATAGACAAATATGTGCAATTAAATTAGATACTTTTGGTATTGATTTAGATTGTGTTTTTATGACATGCAGCACATATTACGACATCATTCGACATTGTTTGCAAGAAATAATGGAGTCTTAGCATATGGTCATCGCAAGGAATGGAAAAATCTCATTGGCAAGCAAGAGTGGCATTTCATTAAAGTACACAACATGGCAGGACTAGCACAAAAAACAACTATATACTGCAACTTTTCCAATGGTTTTACAGAAGAATCCAAATTCGTCATAATACAAAATCGACGGATTATAAAAAATTTCAAAAAGCATGCAAATTTATACAAGCCAGTAGGCTATAGACACACAATAAAATTTTGTATATTAAATAAATTTTTTTACAAAGTACAATTCAACAGTATCTAATCTGCTTCCGATACATTTTCCAATGAAAGTTGCAACTTAGAATCATGCAACAATTTTTTTCTTTCATACGGATCCAATAGCTCATAGTTTTCATGCTTACTAAGATCAACGTAAGCAGCATACACTGCAAAATGAGATGATCTGAGCATGGAATTCACTGGTCCATATCCTAAAATTTTAACCACAATAGTTTTCTTTACAAAAATTATTTTATGCACCTTATTAAAATTATGTCCTCCAAGAAAATGAGACAGTGCCTTGATTGCCATAATCATAGTTTCACCATGTTGATGAAACTTTGAATGGGCAACACTTATCTCATTATTCTTGAAGGACTTTAGATAGTGCCCGAGTGCATGATCTCTTGAAAATTCACCCGCAGAAGATCTTTGCCCTCCTCGACAAATTGCGAAATCATCGAGGAAAAATGTTTCCTGAAATGATAAAAACAAAGTAAGCTCCAGTATATAATCTGACATAAAAAATCTACTAGTACTGATAACAGACAAAAACTTACGCATTCGGCTTTGTCTTCTCTGATTACTGTCTCACCATCAATATTATGTCCACCTTTTGATGTCAATATGGTGAATAGACAATTGGCTGTGGAAATCGAAGTTGACTTTGGATTCTAAGAAACTCCTCCTTAGAAGGCAGATCATCTTCTTTGTTGCGCATTTCCTCCACATCCATTTTCAAGCAATCTTTCCATGAATAAAATTTATTATTATGTACATCGTCAACACTAGGGAGAAGGTCATCGGCATCAAAATCAATAATATTCGAAAATTCATCAAGCTCTTTGCTCAAAATGCAAAGTGTCTCAGCTTCAGTGAAGTCAAAAAGATCTTATATATTCGACATTGTCAAAAAGAAATTATTATCTATAGTATAAGTAGGCAAAGTGATCAAACATTTATCAGAAGGAGAAAGGGTGGTGGGTGTTCTAGGGCCTATAAAGGTAGACCTATTTCGAGTAGGATCAAAATCAGAATAATCATCTAAATTAACACTCGTATCAATAAAAAAGATTTCTATATCTACAATCTTTTACTTTTCAGACTTTGTACTACTAGAAAAAGTTGCTTCAGAAGTGGAGGGCACAAAGTCCGAATCGTCAGAAATATTTAACAAAAGAGAAAAAAATAAAAATAGACTGAAAATCAACAAATCTACATTTTTTTATTATGAATTGGGCTCTCATCTACAGACTTGAAATCATTATGTAACTTGGTAAACATTCTGTCAAGCTTAGCTTTATAGATATGCTTGCCACCAAGTCCTGATAATGAATCATGTCTTTATTCTGAGACCTGAATAACGGAGTACTGAACAGGGACTTAAATTTGAGATATATCTCAGAAAATGCCTCCACACCAGGACCCTCAATTATAGAAGGTAGAATAAAAAAAAAAGGAGAAAAAAAAAATTGAAATAGTCAAACCTATCAGTAATACCAAATTCATTAAAAAAAAAATCAAACTGGATTCAAAATCAGACATTTTAAACAAAAATAACAGAACTAAAGCAAATATCGCTCTCAGGTGCAAACACCAGGTCAGACAAGCAAGTCCAGGCAACGTGCGCTTGAAAGAGATATTGGAAGCTAAAGTATCGGATCCGAGCGCAAGAACAACGAGCAGGAAAGAAAAGGGATACGAAACGCGCTTGAATGCGATACCGGAGGATGCAATATCGGATCCAGGCGTATAATAGTCAACGAGACGTAATCAAAGCAAGCAATCATAAATTTGCGTAAAAATACGAGCCGAAAAATACCCATTTATATAAAAAAATTTGCGTGTGTGGAGAAATGGCGAAGGAACACGTGTCGACATGTGATTGGCCAAAATAAATGCACCGTACCTTGAATGATTGATCTGACATCTGTCACGTGCGAGAATGACACGTGTCGTCAAGGGATTCGCGCACGTGTCATAGCCCACGTGTCCTTATAATTTGGTCATCATTGTCTCTACGAACATTCCACGTGGACTAATCATCAGACGACACGTGTCTCAAAATTCATTGATAAAAAAAAAAACCAAATTCAATTCAAAATTAGACATTTTAAACAAAGATATCGCTCTCAGGCGCAAACCCTTGGTCCGACAAGCACGTCCAATCAACGTGCGCTCGAGAGAGGTTTTTGAAGTGGGATTATCGGATCCAAGCGCAAGAACAACGACCAAAAAAGAAAAGGTATGCGAGACGTGCTTGAATGCGATACCGGACGATGCACTATCGGATCCAGGCGCATAATAGCCAACAAGTTGTAATGAGAGCAAGCGGCGCACTTGAAATCAATATCTGGCAAAGCAATCGTGAATTTGCATGAGAATCCGTGCCCAAAAAAATTTATTTATAAAAATTATTTTGCACGTGTGGAAAAGTGGTGAAGGAACACGTGTCGACTTTTGATTGGCCAAAATAAGTGCGCCGTACCTAAAAGGATGGATTTGACATCTGTCACATGCGAGAATGACACGCGTCGATCAGGGATTTGCACACGTGTCTCAGTCCACGTGGCCTCATAATTGGTATATTATAATCAGTATGGACATTCCACGTGGTCTAATCATCTGACGACACATGTCTCGGCCATCTTTTCACATGTGCAAAAATTTTGTATATATAAGCCTTCGAAATTTTCATTTTTTTTTGCAAAATTCTCGCTTTTAGCTCCCGATATCGCTCTCAAGCGCACTCTTTCATCCTTCAAGCTTCCGCTCTCTCACAGTGCGCTTGAGTCCGATACTACCTGCTGTGCAATATCGCTTTCAAGCACACATCTCTTTTCTACATATAATCTCTGTAGATCTTGCATTCGAAAACCGATATTCAGTGCTAGTATCGATCTCAAGCGCGCTTTCGTCGCAATTTTTTTTGTTTTGATCCACTTTTGTTTATTTCAAACTTCTTTTTGTTAATTTTCTTCTTCCAAGAATGATGGCTAGGACTAAATCCACCGCCCATGCCATCACCACTATACAACCATCCCATTCTCGTGTTCCCCCTGGTACTAGCCGTAGGCGTGGCAGGAAGCAGATCTGGCTTACGGTGATAAAAAAACTCTAGAGATCAACTGAATTGTTGATCTCTAGGGCTCCTTTCGGCCGATCTGTCCGAAATGTCACTCTGTCACTTGGGCTTGATGTTCGTTTTGTCGTGACAGCCATGCAAGCCTTGCAAGGTGCTGCAGAAGATTCTCTGTTCCAGTTTTTTGAGGATACTTGTCTTTTGGCAGTGCATGGTAAGCATGTCACCATCATGCCAAAGGATTTTGTCATTCTCAAAAGGCTTCGGGACAGATTTTCTAGTCTGCATGTAGATAATGCCAACACCTCCAGAGACCTACCTCTGGATAGAACTGACGTGCCTACTACCTCTAGGAGGAAGAGAAAGCAGACTGTCCCCAAGAAGGCTGGATCTCGAAGGCCAACTGCTTCCCTTCCTCCTAGACGTATCCTAGCCAAAAGACCTCGTGTCATCTTGAGCTCTGAGTCAGATGCTAGAGTCTCTGACTCAGATCAAGAATCTTCACCTAGTCCTCCTCCTGTTATTGTTGATTACCCAAGAGGAGCTAGACAAACTAACAGAGAAATCTGTAAATATTGTTTCCACTTCTCTTTCTGCCCCTCTTGTACATAATCTTTTTGTGAGAATTCCATACGATCCAGCCCAGTTTTTTTTTTTAATTCTGACCATTATAATCAATACGAGGCCTACCTAGCTAACAAAATTGATCTTCTCAACAACTTTCTTGATTTTTTTCTTCCAGATACACGTAGAAGCTTTAGATTAGGTCCTAAATTTTGTGTCGAGCTTAAAGATAAGACCTTAGAGATTTTAGAGGCAACAGTAGAGGCCGGTGTTTCATTTTTGCAGAATAGTATTAGTTTCGATTCCCATGGTACAATTTTTGTAGTTAGTCCATTTTTCATGGGAGCGGTAAAGGCGAAAAAAGCCAATTTTGAGAAGACTGTCTATTTTATCGAGTGCAGTCCTATGGCAAAATTCTATATGATTCCATATGAAAATAAGTAAGGATTGCTCTTTTGTTTTTGTTGTTTTATTCTGGATTGTTGCATGCCTCATTGCGTTAATAAGAACGAAATTTTTTCATGAATATGAATTTATCGATATTTGTATCTTGGTTGTTGCAGTCAGCATTGGAGCCTAAACATTCTTTTCGTAAAGATAAATAAGGAGGGAGTATTAAATTTTCTATGTGTAAAATTAAACTCAACTGCAAATACACATAGAGAATTTGATTCTCTACTTCATGATGCCGTTCGGGAAATACCGACAATGACAACTTCAATTGGAGATATAACCATCAAATCTCTGAAGGTATATTCAATTTATCTCTGATATGCATGTATTCTTTTTTTTAAATCAAATGTATCACCATAGCAGAAATAAAATTTCTATCATAATATTACTAAATTTCGTTCTCTATATGCAGTCTGTACAGCAGAATGACGCTTTTAGTTGTGCATGGTTCATCCTGTACAATACGAAGCTATTTTTTGAATGGTATAATTTACAAATGGATGTAGATATTGAAAAGGTAATATTCTATTCATTTGTAGTTCATTTCATTCTGATTCATATTTTACTACTATCATTGTTTGTAATTTGTTGATTCTCGTGTTTTGTGATGACAGTTCACTCTTGAGTCGTATACTCCTGATGATGTATATAGATTTCAGAACTTTTGATCAGAACTTTTGCCCAGTACCGTGTAAGCATTGCACTTGCAATCGAAGGCCCTCAAAAGGAATTTGCTCCTGCCTTAACAGCCTTTCAGGTTGTTCAAGATGCAGATCTTACTTTATATGATCAAAAAGGAATTAAAGTCCTTCCTAATACAGAGGAAGGCAATTTTGTAGCAGATGTTCCTCTTGTCTTAAAAGGCATTAAGGCCCTTCCCAAAACAGAGGAGGGGGAGATTATAGAAGGAGCTGTTGCTTTATCAGTTTCTAATACTGATATAGAAAATATAGATAAATTGATTGAATAGAGATCTATTTGTAAATAGAGAGACATAAAAAAAAAAAAGATACAATCATTTTACTTGTAAACAACCCGTTTATGGGTTTTTTTTTTATTGATATCACAATAGATTCTTACAATCAGCTTGTGTCTATAGTCTAATAATGGAATGCAATTTTTCTATAATGATAAAAAGACATGATGATTGGCATGTATTTGCTGATAGTGAATCTCGATGTTCTTCCATAAGTTGGATTGTTTCGCCAATATCTCTGCATTTGATCTCAAGCTCATGTCTTTTACGTACCTGCATAAAACTAATACAAAGTTAGTTAGAATTAGTACAGAAATTGTATTAGAAAGTTTTGATTGAAACTATTCATAAAAGATCGAGTGTTTAAAGTCACTTACGAGTTTACCATTGAAAATGAATCTGAAGTCTACAAGTACATCATCTTGTAGGAGCAATAGTTTCCGCCGGATGTAGTTTAGACTCCAATCTTCTTCCACCTCAACACATGTCAAAATGGCATCATTGTATATAATTTCAATATTTTTTCATTTTGAATGTCCATTGGCTTCCAAGTCTTGATCGAGTGGCACCCATTTACCTTTATTTTTTTTCCATCTTTGATAATGGAAGCATAAGCTTAACATTTGTTTTTCAATTTGATAACGGAAGCACATGAAAGACATTTTAATTCTGCATTCTATTTCTCCATCTGATCTTTTGTTCCAGCCTTCATCCATAAGTTCAAATAATAAACTATCTGATAAATTTTTACATACAAACATCGTTGGAGTTTTGTGAACATTGACACTTGAAAAGAAATCCACAAATATATTCAAGGAAATAAACCAACTCAATCTGACTGTTTTTTATCCCGTGCTCATTTTTAATGAATTTTTTACATCATTATATATCTTGCAATGAAATGATTCTGAAATTGTAGCAGCTGCAATCCATTCATCACTTTCAAAACTAGGTAATGGAATTGGTACTATTTGTCCAAAATTTTCTCTTGTATCAAGAATGTACATTGATTCATAAAAAAAGATTCCACTATCAGCTAGATCTTTTGCAATTCTACCTCGATATTGCAGCTATCCAATATCAGTGTGAATAACATCTAACACACATGCTAAAGATCCACTCGGCTTCCATTCATTTATGTTGGATGGATATAAATCTGCAAGAGAAAAATAATCAGATTGGCAAGTTTACTATTAGATATTTATGAATGACAAAAATCAAAGTATCAAAAGATATCAATACTCACAGTTGCTTTTTTTGTGATCTTGACGGTTGAATCCTTGCACATTTATCTCTGAATGCATATATACATGTTGGACTAGAATTTCAGAAATAGATTTTCCTCCTGATGATGTTCTGAAATCCAAATTTCAAGCCTTCCAATAAAATCAAAATGATAGTTTTGACCTTTTTCTTTTTCAAAATGCTCCTCTTGATGATGGATGCATCAAAACCCAAGAGTTTTTTGAATATTTTCTTGGCACCCATAATCCATTATCATCTATCTCGTTGAATAGAAGCACATAGTCGATTGAGGAGCACGACTTCCTTGATGGCACCATTCGTAATTTGCATGCAAAAATCTGAAACAATGAACTATAAATCTGAAAATTTGCATAGACAAAAAGCCATGAATCTGGGCAAAAATTTGAAACACTGATCTATTTGGCGCCACAAATTAACTCTGGTTATCCCTGTTAACCATGGTTTGACAATGCATATACATTAATGGTACATCGATTTTCTCTTCTCAACCATCTGTCATATTCATTTTCAATATTTTTGGGTCTTTTCGGGCAGTGATGAGCTGGAAGGGCATGCCTCATCAACCAATAGCATTTCCAATTGCTGCCCGACGAAACAACAATATATTTAAAAAGTTTTTATTTTATTTATATTTGGAAAATTCTACGTTATGTAGAACCCCGAAGCTAAGGTTTCAATTGGTCCACAT
The DNA here is from genome assembly GCA_029204225.1 of Diphasiastrum complanatum. NCBI lineage: Eukaryota > Viridiplantae > Streptophyta > Lycopodiopsida > Lycopodiales > Lycopodiaceae > Diphasiastrum > Diphasiastrum complanatum. The sequence continues at coordinate 10,322,995 of CM055094.1, read as the reverse complement.
GGCAATGAAAATAAGACAAAAAATAAAAAAGCATCTTTTTCAAAGGCCCTCGTCGAGCTCTAAGTTTCTCTAATGAACCATTCATGTGACATCGTCCAAGGTGAACGCGTAATAAAAATTACCTTCCAAGGAATCACAAGAAATCGGGTTAATAAATGTGAAAAATACAGATCCTAAGTGGATCTAAACTCCAAGATCATTGGCTTGAATGCTTGCACTCCAAACTACATAAGCTAGGAATTGGCAACACATTCTATGCTACCTAGAATGCAAAGAACTTGATCAAAAAGCATTTATCACAAATGGAAACTTCCATAAACATCAAGTGCGGCCCAAAATAGCATTATACAGTCCATAATACATCAGCCTATCACTTTTGGAAAGCACCTAAGATCATACACAATAGCTTGAAGACAATACACACAACAATGCTCTCAATGGAGGAAGAAACAATGACAATGATCTATTGATCTCAATGAAGCATACAAAAGGTTTCTCCAACCTGTTCTCCACGACTTCCCTACTATTTATGTTTGAGGAAGATGACTCTCTCTCCTCTCTCTAGAAGGTACTTGACCCTAGATATTCCCTATATAGGAAAAATAGCTAAAAATGGCTTATATGACCAAAATACATCAAAATGGTCTCATTTTGAAGGGTATGAAGTTTGACACTTCATCATACTGAAAAAATACAGTAAATAAAAACATTGTGGCCTGTTTCACACGTGTGAAACTCCAGAACCAAAACTATTTACAATTTTAGCCAATTTAGGCCTCAAACTAGCTAGGAAATGTTGACAATTTTCACACTCCCTCTTCAACATTGGATGCTAGTTTCAACATAGTCTTTGAGCACATTCCAAGATTAGATCTATGCATTAAATATAGGTCCTTTCCCAATGGTTTGGTGAAGATATCAGCCACACACTCCTTTGAAGAGACATGTTGAAGCTCCACCTCTTTGGCAATGACTTGATCTCTCACAAAATGGTGAGCAATCTCAATGTGCTTGCTCCTTGCATGAAAAACAGGATTGCTTGCCAAGCTTTGGGCTGAAAGGTTATCACAAAGTATGATTGGAGTCTTCTCTGGTTCCAGCAAGTGAATATCCAATAACATCCTCTTGATCCAAAGAATCTCCTTGGTGCATGTTGTTAATGCCTTGTACTCGGCTTCGGTGGAAGATAGAGAGATAGTTGGTTGCTTCTTTGATAGCCATGAGACCACTCCATCTCCAAGATAGATTGCAAAGGCACTTGTTGACTTCCTATCCATTTGATCACCTGCAAAATCTGAATCTGAAAATCCACAAAGGTTAGGTGTAGTACCTCCATACAAGATGCCAAAATCTCTAGATCCCGAGATGTATCTAAGTACTCTCTTTCCTAGCTTCCAATGAGCCTCACTAGGATCTTGCATAAATTGACTTAGTTTACCAACCACAAAGCTTAGATCAGGTCTTGTGATGGTTAACCATATAAGAGATCCTATTAGCTTTCTATAGAGAGTAATGTCCTTGAAGGATCTTTCATTACTTCTTGTAGTTAGCTTTACATTTGATTCCATAGGAGTAGAAACAACTTTACAATCTTCCATATGAAACCTTTTTAGAATAGAGTTAACATACTTTTCTTGACATATGAATGTAGATTTAGAAGTTCTAATAATCTCTATTCCTAAGATATAATGAAGTTTACCAAGATCTTGAATTTCAAACTCTCTTTTGAGTGCCATCTTGATTTCATCTATATCTAGATTGTTACCACCACTTAAGATAATGTCATCAACATAGATCAAAAGTAAAGTGATATCATTTTCATTCAATCTAAAGTAGAGAGAATGATCATACTCACTCATAACAAAGTTTTGAGAAAGTAAGAAGGAATTGAGCTTAGCATACCAACTCCTTGGTGCTTGCTTTAGCCCATACAAACTCTTTTGGAGATAGCACACATGATTAGGCTCATCATGTGAAATAGCCCTCGGGTTGCTCCATGTAAATATCTTCTTCAAGATCACCATTCAAGAAGGCATTAGTAACATCCATTTGCCACATATCCCAATCATAAAGAGTTGCAAGAGAGATTAGGATTCGAATAGTTACCATCTTTGCCACGGGTGCAAAGGTCTCATCATAGTCAATACCATATTCTTGAGCATACCCCTTTGCCACCAACCTTGCCTTGTACTTGTTGATTGATCCATCTTGATTTGTCTTGATCTTGAAGATCCACTTACAACCAATTGCCTTCTTGTCCTTTGGAAGCTTTACCAACCTCCATGTGTTGCTTTTGATGAGTGCTTGATGCTCATGATCCATGGCTTGGATCCATTCCTTCTTTTGAATTGCTTCACCTACACAAGTTGGTTCATCAAAAGAGGTAAGAAAAGCAAAGTTAGAGTTGTCCACCACTTGCTTTCCTTTTTCATCATAGGTTAGCCTTGATGGCTTAGCCCTTTGCCTTTGAGTCTTCCTTGAAGTTTGCTTTGGAGTGGCATCTCCATCTTCATCCAAGACATCTTGCACATCATGATGATTAGTAGGCACATCAACATCAACATCAACAACATTGGAAACATTCTCTTCATGAAAGATGACATCCCTACTTATGACAACTTTCTTTGTAGAAGGAATGTACACTTTGTAAGCCTTGCTTACTTCACTATAGCCAACAAACACACCCTTCTTTGATGAAGGATCTTCTTTAGTTCTATCATCAAGTGTGATATTGACAAAACATGTACATCCAAAGATCCTACAATGCTTGACACTCGGCCTTCTACCATAAAGAACCTCATGAGGAGTTTTACCATCCAAGGAAGCACTTGTCCATCTATTACATAGATAGTTAGCACATGCTAAAGCTTCCCCCCAAAAAGACTTAGCAAGATTAGCATGTAGTCTCATTGCCTTGGCACATTCACAAAGGGTTCTATTCTTCCTCTCGGCCACTCCATTCTGTTGTGGAGTCCTAGGACTAGACATCTCCCTCTTAATCCCATGTGCTATACAAAAGTCTTTGAACCTATTTGAGGTGTATTCCCCTCCATTATCAGATCTTAAGCATTTGATCTTTGTATTGAATTGGTTTTCCATTTCATTCTTGAACTTGACAAATGCAACAAACACTTCATCCTTACTTTTAAGAAGATAGATCCAAGTATACCTACTAAAGTCATCAATGAAAGTTGCATACATCTTTGCCCCACCATTGCTAGTTGTACTAGAAGAATGAATATCAGAATGCACAAGTTGAAAAGCTTCTTTAGATCTAGAAGTAGATCTAGAATAAGCAAGTCTATGAGATTTGGACAAGGCACAATGTTCACAAACACTATTGTTTGCAACAAGACTTTTAGGGAGACCAAGAACAAGCTCTTTCTTTGCCATTACCTCCAAAGATTTGAAGTTGGGATGGCCCAACCTCTTGTGCCAAACTTCTTGGTTTGTCAATTGCTCCCTAGCCATACATCCTTCATGATTAGAGATCACACATGCATCAAGCTTGAAAAGTTTACCATGCCTCCTACCTTGAGCAATCAAGGATCCACATTTACTTATCAAACATGCATCTCCAATGAACTCCACATCAAGTCCTTTGTCAATCATTTGACTTACACTAAGCAAATTCTTAGTGATTGAAGGAATGTACAAAACATTTTCAAGATTTGCTTTCCTATTTGTTGAAAGGGAAATAGGAATAGTGCCTATGCCTTTGATGTCACATTGACCATCATTTGCAGTGTAGATGATGTTACCTTCTCCCTCATAAGACAATAAGGATGTAAAGTATTCCTTATGTCTTGTCATGTGAGATGAGGCTCCACTATCAATCCACCAAGGATCATTATCATCTATGTTGGCTAACAAACTTGAAGTCATAACAAGTGATTCACATGTGTTATGTTCTTCCTCATCTATTGTAAGATTTCCTTGCCTCTCTCCTTGCTCTCTTTTCTTCTTATAACATTCATTTGCAAAATGACCTTTTATCCCACAATAAAAGCACTTGAACTTTGACTTATTGTTCTTAGTAGAAGAGGAAGAGGAAGAGTGATCATCATGATCAAAGTTACCACCTTTGGACCATTTCCCTTTGCCTTTACCTTTGCCCTTGAATTTGCCTTTTGTGAAGAAAGCCTCTTCACCTCCACCTTTGCAAGGATGCACCATCAAGCTTTGATTGCAACCTATGTTCTTCAGCCAATAAGATTTCTTGCAAGTCAACCACACTTGGCAAGACTCTTTGAATGGCAAAACTTTGCACAAGGTTAGCATGTTCATTTAGCAAACCATTCAACATAACTTGGACTATTTCACCATCTTTTATGTTCTCATCAATGCATGCTAAATCATCACTTAGGGACTTAACTCTCAAGATACATGCATGAGCACTTTCACCCTCTCTTTGCCTACTAGAAAATATTTGTCTCCTTAGGGTCAATACCCTAGATGTGGACTTTGATTCAAAGAGCTTCTTTAAGGCATTCCATGCCTCACTTGCACTTTGACACTTTCCAACTTCCTTGAGAAGTTCATTTGTAACATTCATTTTAATGATATGAAGAGCCCTTTTGGCCTTCTTATCAAACCTTTGTTGCTCTTGAAGTGTGAGAGGTCTCTCTTCAATTTCTGCAACTATGTCCATGAGTTCATTCAACTCAAGTAAGGACTCCATCCTCACTTTCCAAGTAGAGTAGTTTGATGAACTCAACCTTTCACTAGACTCTAGCATGATCCCACCATTGGAAGCCATGATTCTAATGTTTCTTCAACTTTTAGGTTCTGTCCTAAAGCACTTAGCACTCACTTTTCTCTCAACAAATGATAGATAAAGAGATCTATGAAGATTTAGGACCCTAAAACACTTCTATCTTGAACCTAGATGGTTTCCAAGCATAGAAAGGAAGATTGAAACACATGCAACACTTTGCACACACTAAGAATGGATTACAAAATCAAACCAACCTGAACACACTCTTGCTTAAGCTCTCAAACTTTCCAGCAAGTGACCAAATCAAGTTATGGTGTGAAGAGTTACTTGCATTCTTAGAAAATACCCAAAACTAGGATGCCAAGATTACCTAGTAATGAACAAACTTGATCAACATATGATCAACACACTAAGATATTGATTCAACCTGTAAAACCACATGTAAACCACACTTCTAAAAGTTTATAAACTCCAGCAAGTGATAAATACAAGATTTAGAGGTGAATGAATGAGCACACTTAGTGAATCACAAGACTAGCTTCACTATCTTGTCAAATCTTGGTGTTTAGATGTAGATCTAAGATCACTTCACATGAGAATGTTCCTCAACCTGTTAAGAACCTGAAAACACACTTGCATAATGGTTAACACCTTCCAGCAAATGCTCCAATCAAATTACATAAGGAGAGTTACTTACATGCTCAACAAAGTACACCAAAATTTATGCCAAAATTGATGACAATCTTTACAATATGCTCTTCACAATGGAGCTTACAATATGTTCACCCAAAAAAGGGGATCTTTCATCCAAATGGGTGCTTTGCTCAGCCTTTAGGAGAATTACAACTCACTCAAAAGAGCATTTGTCATCCACTTAAGGAGAAGTTTCATCCACTTAAGGAGAGTGTTCATCCAAGAATGGAGATTGTCAACAATAGGATTGAAAAGAACATTGTTAGTATTGAATATGCACAAGCCTCACAATCACAAATGATTAGGTGTTATGATCTGATCCAAAATAGTTTCTTTTCAGCCTCTGATCTTCAATAGACCTGAAATATGCTTTTGATCCACAAGTTCAACTCACAAAACAAAGGTTAGTAAGATTTGATCAACAAAGCAATGCAAAATCATGCTAGAACTTGATCAAACATCCAAATATCACCAAAAATGGAATACTTACTGTAAATAGAAGCCAACCAGCTCTGATACCATGTGAAAAATACAGATCCTAAGTGGATCTAAACTCCAAGATCATTGGCTTGAATGCTTGCACTCCAAACTACATAAGCTAGGAATTGGCAACACATTCTATGCTACCTAGAATGCAAAGAACTTGATCAAAAAGCATTTATCACAAATGGAAACTTCCATAAACATCAAGTGCGGCCCAAAATAGCATTATACAGTCCATAATACATCAGCCTATCACTTTTGGAAAGCACCTAAGATCATACACAATAGCTTGAAGACAATACACACAACAATGCTCTCAATGGAGGAAGAAACAATGACAATGATCTATTGATCTCAATGAAGCATACAAAAGGTTTCTCCAACCTGTTCTCCACGACTTCCCTACTATTTATGGATGAGGAAGATGACTCTCTCTCCTCTCTCTAGAAGGTACTTGACCCTAGATATTCCCTATATAGGAAAAATAGCTAAAAATGGCTTATATGACCAAAATACATCAAAATGGTCTCATTTTGAAGGGTATGAAGTTTGACACTTCATCATACTGAAAAAATACAGTAAATAAAAACATTGTGGCCTGGTTCACACGTGTGAAACTCCAGAACCAAAACTATTTACAATTTTAGCCAATTTAGGCCTCAAACTAGCTAGGAAATGTTGACAATTTTCACAATAAATGTTTCATAAATTCACAAATATATTTTTAATAAAGGTTTACTAATTACTTTTGGTTAGCTGTATTCGCTAAACTAGAGACAACTCTGAGCTCAAGTTCGTCTGATAATTGGTCAAACAAAAAGAACAAATCGGGTGAAAGAGAAAATGCTTCGAGCATATTTTCCAGCAACAATCTCATTGGGAAGTGTATCTGCCCTTGATTGAGTTGCCTATGAATGGGTATTGCATTCTCTTATTGAGTATAGGACAAGAATCTGATGAATTATGATAGATGAATCATAGTTCATATTCTAGTTATACTTGATCGTTTAAGAGAAGAATTACATGGGTGATCAAGAGATCAAGTGATATCTGCATTTATATTTTGATGGCAATCTCCTCAAAGAGGAAGTTATCCTCGATGGAGGTTGATTTGGAGTAAGCATTTGGCTACCGGTTATAGCCCATTCATGCTTATGTATGGTTTTGAACCTAGATCACCCATTTTAGTAGAGACTCGAATGATCAAGTTTCAAAAGGTAGCGGATTTCTACACGATATGTAAGAACTACTATATATAGCACGTGGGAATGTCAAATGTGCCCAGGATAGGGACCGACATTATGCTAATATGAAAAGATCGCCTCAAGACTTTCGAGTGGGGGATTGGGTGATTTGAGAATCCCGAAGGATTCTAGTGTCATGCATATTCGATTCACCCAATCCTCAACAACTTTCGGCCACTTGAATTGTTTATCGCTGAAAAATACTCCAGTTGGTAGCCCAAGTTAGTTTAGGTGATAGCTTGTAATTGGTTAAAACGGTTTTGCATTTGGTTATCAGGTTGCTTATTGTTGGATTTATTCCTTCTATTCTCCTTAAATCCCATTTTAATCTACCTCCATTCATGCTGCATATTTACTAACGTAGTCACGCAGCTTGCATATTTAGGTTATAAAATACTTGGCATCCTTCAGCGAAGGATTTTTCATCGGGCCACAAATATCTGAATGTACAACATCTAGCAATCCTCTAGCAACATGCTGATGGCTTGACTTAAATGGCTTCCTTGTCTGTTTACCAACTAGACAGTCTTGACAGACAGGTAACTCGACTTTTTTGCAAGGATAGTCGAGATCAAGAACAATAGATTGTCTAGACATTCGTTGTACATCAGCATGATTTAAATGACCAAGTCTATAATGCCAAAGTAAACCTTTATTTGAATGAATTGAAGTACTGAGAGCCTGATTAGAGGCGGAAAAGCAATGACTCAACTTATACAAGTATCCATGTCTCTTTCCGAGTGCTAGGATCTTGCATGTCCTATCAACTACTTTACACTGATCACATTCGAATACTACTCTGTGTCCTAGATCTGTGATTCTGCTTACAGAGAGCAGATTTGTAGATAACTTTGGTACATATAGGACTTTAGAGAGTAGCTTGGACTGATCATTCGCAAAGCAAAATCTTACACTGCCTTCACCATTAATAGCTTGTGTGCTATTGTCGCCAAGGTGAACGAATTTTTGGATACTGTAAGGTTTATAGGACTCGAAACAGCAATGAGGCTAGTCATGTGCTAAGTGGCTCCGGAATCCAGGAACCAAGAACTGTCGCCAGATGCTCCTTGATGATTGGTCATGAAGGCATCATGATTCGCTTCTTGAATAGGCTGTGGAGCTTCTGCAGATGCATTCGCCACTTGATTCGACTGCTCTTTGCTGTTGTTCTTCGCTTGAAGTATGCGACAATCTTGTATTTTGTGGTTGTTTCATTTGCAGTATCTGTAGAACAGCTTCTTCTTTGTCTGCGGATTCGACTGCTCCTTGTCTTGGGCCTTTCTTCTTATTTTGCTTTGTCGTGCTCTTGTTGGTGTACAAGGCATGAGAATCAGCTGAGAAACTCAAGGCTTCGTTCCTCCACGTGTTTTCCTGCAACAACATAGTAATGACTCTCGAAAGAGCCAATTCTGGATGATTCGTGATGATCATCACCCAGCTGTCGTAAGAACTTAACAAGCTTGTAAGCAGTTGCATCACTGCGTCTTGATCGTCTATGATAGATCCGACAGCGGCCATTTGTCTTAGCAGGTTCTTGAATTGATTAATGTGATTCTGCAAAGAATCACCATTCGTCATCTTGAGGGAGTAGAATTTTTTCCTAAGATGTAGCTTGGAAGCTATATCTCGCACTTCGTATAGTGTTCTCAAGATGTCCCAGACTTCTTTAGATGTCTGAGCCTCGGATACATGGCTGATCTGGGTATCCGTGATGTTGAGGATGATAAGCGCGAAAGCTTTTCCATCCTTCAGCTTCCATCTAGCGATTGCTGCGTTGTCCGCTTCGGGTTTTCCTTCTGCACTTGTAACAATGTCGTACAATTCTTTTGCCATTAGAATAGTTTTCATCTTAAATTTCCACATATGGTAATTGGCTCCATCAAGCTTGTCCACGAAAGCACTCAATGTTAATGCACACAACAAATTTTGTGCAGTAAGGGGGTGTTGGATTTATTCCTTCTATTCTCCTTCAATCCCATTTTAATCTGCCTCCATTCATACTGCATATTTACTAATATAGTCGCGCAGCCTGCATATTTACACAAAAATTTGCACAGATGAATAAAAGACGAAAGAATAGCGACACTGTGCTTTTACATAGGTTATGGTGACAGGCGAAAAGAGGACACTATCCTACAGAATGCCAAAGGTGCCCTAAAAGCAAAGGCACTCTGTAAATCTAATCCTAAGGCTATTCGTAAGAGTGACGCACTTTTTGCATCGTCATCACCAACGGTCACCTCAGCACTGACTAACGTCGCATCCTTTTCACGCTTCCCCCATGCAACTACGCTAATAGACTGGACAACGACTGCGGCCACCCACGATCTCTTACAGACAGCACATTCACTATACTTTCCACATCTGCACACCTGTAATATAATGTAAATATACTGGATACCATTTGGGTATTCAAGAAAAAATGGGTGAATAAGGTGATGAGTGAAGAGACATATATAGAAGTAGACGAAGTAGATGCCCTGAGCATTGATTCTTCATTCTTGTCAAAATTAAGATTTCATCCCCTTTTTTTATAGACTGAAATAAGTTTCGTAGGGCACACGGTTTCGTCCGCTATTATCTTGTGCTCTACCGCATTATTGACATGTATTCATGATATACTTAATCTGATACAACCCTTTGTTCTGCATTCAGATCCGTGTTAATATTGTTATGCTTATTCTTCATTCTGTCTGATCTTTCTAGTTGTTCTTTCTGGTAATAGATGACTGACATTTAGTCTTGTCTTTCGTGAATCATTCACGACTAATTATCAGTCGAGCACAGTCTAGCTCTTCGCGAATCATTCGCGACATATAATTTGTCTTGCTATTCGCAACAAATTATTCTTTTGGCGTTTCATCTATTAATGCTTGGCTACGTAATCTAGAATGACCATGATTTCCATCATTAATGTTCTGTTCATTCTGATAAGCATAGTCGTGCTTACGGAGAGAGTCGTACAACTCGTCCCGCTGCGCACGAACATTTTCTGTTCGAGTTCGTTTCTCGTTCGCTTCTTGTTCGAGTTTGTGTCTTGTTCGTGTTCGTCATACATCTCTCCTCTCTCTCTCTAACACTTATTACTTTGGTGAAGTTCCAGTATTGCTTTGCCCAAAGTGTGCAATAATTTATTAGAGTTGAGAGAGCCATCACTATTTGGTGATGCCAAATGAATTTCAGTGTTCCCCCCATCACTTTCGGGTGATGCTAGGTGAATTTCCATGTCCCCCCACTGGAACATCATCGTAATCCATTTGCCAGTGAAAAACTGAAAAATTAAAAAAATTTACGTTCAGTTCATCATCATTGCAGGTATAATTATTCGCTAATAATGCAATGTCCAAAAAAACACAGTTTTTAATAGACCTAAGTGCTTATTAAAATTATACCAATGAATTTTGCAAATGGATTCTAAGCAATAACAATGCCAAAACCAATTGCATCAAAATCTAATTAACACAATTCGATAACCTATTACAATTCATCTTTAGGTTAACTGCAATTTTACGTAGTCCAAAAAATGACTAAAATGCTCATGGAAAACAAAGAAACAAAATGCAAAAAAAAACCATCAATTAACTACTGGCTAAATAACCTTTAGCCAACGAACCCCCTCTACACCTACCATGCATACTCAAGTTAACTAAACAAAACTTAAGTTATACTCAACTCCTCCACACCCCCCCACCCCCCCCCCACCCCCCCCCCCCCCCCCCCCGGCGCGCCCCCCCAAATTCTCTCTTCCCTCCAAAACGAGGTGCTCGGGCCTGTCCCTCTTCACGCGCGCAGAGACCCTGGCCCGAGAGAGAGAGAGAGAGAGAGAGAGAGAGAGAGAGAGAGAGAGAGAGAGAGAGAGAGAGAGAGAGAGAGAGAGAGAGAGAGAGAGAGAGAGAGAGAGAGATCGCGGTTAAGAAACTTGATAAGGACTGGGTGAATTGTTGGTCGAGCTAAAATGATCACCAGATGCTCATGGTTGATAGACTCCTTGTCACGACATGGACTGTTGTGGATTGTAAGCACGATATTGCGATACATGGGTTTGGATTCCACCAGATAATGGTGTTTCAGTTGGGGACATTCATTGGTAGTGTGATTCTACGAACAGATAGAACACTATATCTCTTGCTGGAAATGGTTTGTCAGCAATATTTTTCATAGCAGTTTGAAAATCAACATCAAGTTTATCCATATGGGTTTGTTGAGCTTTCTACCAAGTTTCCATTTGTTGTAGAAGTTTTGAGGATTGGGTGGTATTTTTGAACTTTTAATGATTAAGATGTTCAAAATTTTTGGATTTCTTTTCTCTGTTATCAAAGTCCTCATTGGACCTCTCGTCTTATTCGCAAATGGCATCAGTCATTATGTCCTTAAATTGATCATAAAGGTCAACTGGTTTAAGTTCTCGACGGATATTTTTTGGAAGTCCAACCAGGAATAGTTTTATGGCCATTCGTTCGGTGATATTTTTGTCAATACATTTTACCATGAGGCGTTTGAAACACTCAATGTAGTTTCTAGTGACAAAATTTCCAGAATTCACACATGTGGAGAATGTCCACAAGTACGATGGATCTAATTGAGCTTTGTGATTAGCACAATAACCTGATTCTAGATTGATTAGCAGGATCTAGTTCAGAAGAAATGGCTTAACCACAATCTAGCATGCTAAGCAACTGAATATGATAGCAATGAATCAATAATGAGCAAAATTACAAGATATCAGTGTATACACATTAGCTTCAACACGACTTAGAGAGAGAAAGATAGAGAGATAACAAGCAAAATAGTTTAGATCCAAAATGACATGAGATAGCTACAAAACTTTGGTTCTTCATCATTGATTGTGAGGAGAGCTACCCATATTTATGGCATTTGAGGTAGCTCGAGGTAGAACCACATCCATTCATTACAAAATGACATCTAGAGTCTATGTGACATTTGTCACTTGCCATGCATGAAATTCTACCAACTTTTTACAAGTGTGCTAGTTCTAACTAACAAAGTACAAATCATCATGCATGTGTCCATTACACTTTGTGCATGCCTTGCATGTCACTATGGATCACTTACAATTAATGCATGTGAATTGCCACGAGTTTCTACAAGCATGACTTTGCTAATTCTATGTCTACAAACTATATGCAAGTTGTATTCTTCAATCTAGACATTACATAACCATGTAGCTCGAGTTCTATGTAGGCCAAACTTGGCATTTTGCATTTATGATCTACATACTTGCATGTACAACATTTGTACAAGCCAAGAAATCAATATGGATTGTTTTTTCAATTTTAACACTCCTCCTAAAAATAATCTATATTGATTTGAACATGGATCTTGGTATAACTCCAAGATTGGCTCTATGCTTGATGAAGGAACTTTTGCTCAAAGATTTGGTGAGCATATCAGCAATACAAGATGATGTGTCGATTTGCTCCAAATTGATTTCCTCTCCAATGAGCTTCTCTCTCACGAAGTGATGTGCAACTTCGATATGCTTGCTCCTTGCATGGAATATCAGGTTGTTGGCAAGGGCTTGGGCTGAAATGTTGTCACACATGATCATAGGTAGATCCTCTTCCAAGATTATCTTTAGTTCCACTAGTAACCTCTTGATTCAAAGCACTTCCTTTATTGTTGTAGTGAGTGCCTTGTACTCAGCTTCACTAAGTACAAGATATCAGTGTATAAGCATTAGCTTCAACACGAGTTAGAGAGAGAAAGATAGAGAGATAACAAGCAAAATAGTTTAGATCCAAAATGGCATGAGGTAGCTACAAAACTGTGGTTCTTCATCATTGATTGTGAGGAGAGCTATCCATATTTATGGCATTTGAGGTAGCTCGAGGTAGAACCACATCTATTCATTACAAAATGACATCTAGAGTCTATGTGACATTTGTCACTTGCCATGCATGAAATTCTACCAACTTTTTACAAGTGTGCTAGTTCTAACTAACAAAGTACAAATCATCATGCATGTGTCCATTACACTTTGTGCATGCCTTGCATGTCACTATGGATCACTCACAATTAATGCATGTGAATTGCCACGAGTTTCAACAAGCATGACTTTGCTAATTCTATGTCTACAAACTATATGCAAGTTGTATTCTTCAATCTAGACATTACATAACCATGTAGCTCGAGTTCTATGTAGGCCAAACTTGGCATTTTGCATTTATGAGCTACATGCTTGCATGGTACAACATTTGTAGCAAGCCAAGAAATCAATATGGATTGTTTTTTTTTCAATTTTAACATCTAGCGAACTCTTCACGATGCATCTTAATATGTGTGATGTGGTTATTTGGGCTCTGAGTCAGTTTAGGAGGTTTGAAACGCTTGATGAGAGCTTCTTTGAGGGTAGTCCCAAAAGCAAGATCAGGAGCTTCGAGGTTGAGATACCACTCTTTAGCAATTCTATAGAGCACCATAGGGAATAGTCTGAGCTTTTCAGTTTCAGAGGCGTCTCCATGGAAGCGGCATGCATTATCAAAATCTTGGAGAAATCTAATTGGGTCAGATTCTCCATCGTACTTTGGTGCATTGATGCGTGAGATTCTGCATTCTAGTCGTGGAGGAGCAGGATTGGAAGATTCAACATAGTCTCGAGACATGATGCGTATTAGGTGTAAAATAATAGTACTGTACTGTATTTTGGCCAAAAAAGATTTAAAAAAAAGACAGTTTTCTTGCAAAATAAAGAAGAAACTTGAAGAAGGTCGTGGTTTAAATTTTGACAATATCCCACCCCCTCCTTTTTTGAGAATATTCATGTATTATGCAAGTGTCTGACAATAAAAGTTGGTCCCATAAACATTTTTCCTCAAAGAAATGGCTCTCTGAATCTGATCCTTCTTCTTCTTCTTCTTCTTCTTTCTAAAAATAAAAATTTGTTCTTTCAAATTTGCTAAACATAACATCATAAAACAAATATTTTACTTGTTTCCTTCAAGATGCAACATCCAACTTGAAACTTTTTATAAAAGATGAACAAAACGAGAGTATGAAGGGTTTTGGGAGAGGAATCCAGAGGTCGTGGAGAGTGGAAAAACTCAGGTAGAGAGAGGAAATTAAGATAAATATTAGTGTGAGGATTTGGGGGTAGAAAGACATGGCTAGAGCTAGTTAGAGTGAAGGGAGAGGTGTATATTGGCTAGAGACAATAGTTAGGTACTACTTGCCATGCAAGGAGGGAACCACTAGTCAATGGTCAATTGCCCTTTTCTTGAATAGAAAATGGTTTTGACCAAATAGGTTGGATAAATATAAGGTATGAGGTTGGGAAGAGGTTTCAACTGAATAGAAAGCCATGATTCCTTGCATGAAATGTATTTCTTTTCTCTAGCAAGAAATATCGAGGATGCCACCTTCCTCGTCTCTATATTCTCTTGCAAAGATTATCGAGGTTGCCAGCTTGCTTGTCATGGTGATGGTAGGTCCAAGGGTGATCATTTCTATAGATGCTTCCATCTATACATATGGATCCCAAAATGCTTTCTCGTGGTTCCTTAAAAACCAAAATTTGTGGTGACAAACCAATTCTTGCAATTTCCTAAAAACCCAAAGATGTGGTTCTTGAAAACCAAATCACATGGTTTCTAAAAGCCAAGTCATTGAAAATCAAATCATATGTTAATGATTTATTGGGACTTTTTTGAAACCAATGTGAGTCACTTATTAAAGTGCCGAGTTCGAAATAATCTACTAAACATATGATTTTTATATCAATGTGAGCCAATTTTTATACCCATCAAGTCAACTCGCGAGGCTTTAGACAAGTTATATTGAAAAAGAAAAATTTGTACAAGCTATTTAAGAAAACAAACGAGTTTGAAATATTTTGTGAAAAATTTTTAGCTAGTCTTTATATCCATCCATTTAATTTAAATGCCTTCATTTCAAGCTACTTGAAAAGTTTTTTACAAGCTACTAAAGGAATGTCAAAAAATACACGGTTGCTTTGATTCTAATGTGCCATTATCTATGACACAAACCATCTAATTTACACTTATGCTCGTGGTTATGTACGTTCACATTTCAAGGGGATGGTTTTAAAATAGGATGCATCTTCATTTGGAACTCACCATTTTGACAAAATGGCTCCATGTCAAGGGATTCCTAAGTTTTATTTTCATTTGAATTGTTTGCTCCTAATGTTTTACACATGACATACAACAAACTCAAACATATGTGAACCTTTCATTATATATATATATATATATATATATATATATATATATATATATATATGTATGTATGTATATATGTTTCAAACTTAGAATGTGGAATAGACATGTGCTACAATTAATGCTTACAATCTTTGAATGGACACATTTTTCAAATTCTTATCACCAAAATTTAATTATATAATCAATTTTTTTTAAAAAGTGATTTACGATATTTGGGCAAACACTAGGAAAACTTGCATGATATACATGCCAAAGTTTATAATCACCAATGATCATCTTTCATTTTTCATGTCATATCAAAAAACAAAGATATACAAAAGATAGAGTTTGAGAGTTTATATAAAAATTTCGGCCTAAAAATAGAGCAAGCATAATTAAATTCTATAATTGAATTTTTTTTTTCTCTTGTTGCTCTATAATTGAATTTAACTAGTTATGGTTTGTAGCTTAGTGCTCATGATGCACATAGGCCAAAACGATATAATTCTACTACCACAAAAATGTAGAAATTACATTTATTCCTAGCATTTCAAGTGGAGATCTACAGAGCTAACATGTGCCAATGCTTGTCCTTTGATTGCCGAGAGGGGTGATCTTGTAATAGAACAAGATTATCATGGAATCGAGCCCAATGATAATGTAGTCTCTCTCTCTCTCTCTCTCTCTCTCTCTCTCTCTCTCTCTCTCTCTCTCTCTCTCTCTCTCTCTCTCTCTCTCTCTCTCTCTCTCTCTCTCTCTCTCTCTCTCTCTCTCTCACCTCTCAAACAAAAAAATTAGGGTTTCTTAGAAAACCCTAATGTGTGATGTGGGACCCCACCCCTCAATGTCCATAAAAGGCCCTTTTCACATGTTTTAGGATTCCTCATAAGACCCGAATAGGTGTTATGTGCCCCTCAATTGTAGAAAATACCCTTTTATGCATAACATGGTACTCTCTCTCTCTCTCTCTCTCTCTCTCTCTCTCTCTCTCTCTCTCTCTCTCTCTTTGTCTCGTATTCTCTCCTATGTAGTTCTGGATAGGGCGATAGAGAGAGAATATACCATGTTACGAAGAAAAGGGACTTTTTTCAAATTGAGGGGTGCCACATCACTCACTCTAGAGAGAGAATATGTTGTTGTGGAGCAAATCTAATTCGTTCTTTTTTACTGGGCCACTTGTGCCCTAAAATTTTGATGCTCGACAGTTTTTCGAGGTCATAACATGCGTGACTGATCGACATTCTAGAACGTTCAAGAACTTTGGAGAAGAATTGGCATAAAAAAAAATCTAAGTGCTTGCCAAAAAAAAATCATGGAGCCCAACCAAAAACGGCTCCACCTTCCGAATTAAGTGTACACTATATAGCAATGAGCACTACGTATAGTTGTATTGTATGGGTCAAATGCTCATGTGGCTACTTTTCTTCGCCGTCACCACCCTCTATAGAGTCATCATATTTATTACAGAGAGTCTTCTCGCCTTCTTAAGTCAAGGCCACAATAAATCATATGTGATACATGGGGAGGCTTGGCAATGCCATTTGGTGTCTTGAGTCATAAGCCCTCATAAAGCCTAGGGGTCCATCCATGGCTACACAAAACACCAAATAAAGCATCATGGACCAGTCTCGGAACCGGCTGTTGCCGGTGGCTGACCGCCGAGTGACCTGCAGGTGTCCAGATTGGTTGCACTGCTTTTGGGAAGCCCCCCGACACCGCCGGCCGGGGAACTGCTGCCAGCCACGAGTTTTTTTTTTTTTTTTGGGTTTTTTAGTTTTTAATTTCTTTGAGTTTTTTATTGTTTTTATTTTTGGTTTTTTGCGTATTTTTATTGTTTTATTTTTTATTTATTTATTTGGGGTTTTTTATTGATTTTCCGAGAAGCTCCCAGCGGAGGGCGAGGACGGGCGGGGCCCAGAGGGCGCGAAGCCCAGCGGTGTGCCACGTGGCGCATTCCTGCCCACGAAAAAGATCGTGTCAACAAAAATAATTTCTCCAGCCCCCAAAGATATACTTTGCTTTCTCTCGCTCAAAAAGAAAATAATTTTTTATTTTTTTATTTTTCACGCCATACAAAAAAAGAAAAATACGAAAAAGACCACCCCAAAGGCGGTCGGTGGCGCTTCCATCACCACAACTCCCTACTGGAAGCGCATCCACCCATGGCTTAGAATTGCTGCGTAGTTTAAAGCCTCACCGTTGGATGTTTGCACCGGCGGTCAGATTTTTTCGTTTTTTTTCCGATCTACCATTGATTAGTGTGCACGTGGATAAGCTGCCACGTGGAAATATCATGGTTGCTGGAGTGTGAGATGAGTAGTGTCAGTAAGAGGCTTCGAGCGCATAGAACGCGTGGCGGAGGGTGTTTCTTTTTGGATGGATGCGCATCCGGTTCCGGAAGCGGAATGGCATACATTCACATGGTCGTTCTGGGGAGATGCGGTCTGCATGCCACCGTCTTCTTTCCTGGCATCGTTTCTATCCTTGTGTTTGCTTTCTACTGCGCCAGAGTTACCAGTTTTTTCTCGCTGTTTCTCGCCATCGCTGTGGATCGCGACCTTGGCAAGGCAATTGCAGAAGCAATCCAGCTCGGGGATCAGTAGATAGAGCAGGAATTGTGAAGTGGGCAGGCAGGCGGGCAGGGCCGATGAGTGTGCAGAGCTTTGAGAGTGTAGGGATGGATTTGGATTTGGATATGGATATGGATGTGGGCTGCTCAGCTATGGCGTTTCCTCATCTTAGTCAATCCCTCGAGATGTCGGCCGATGAGGCGGCCAAGAAGATCAGGAAGCCCTACACCATCACCAAGTCCAGGGAAAGCTGGACAGAGCAGGAGCATGACAAGTTTTTGGAGGCTCTGCAGCTGTAAGTTACTGCTCATAAGCTTATGCTTCTTCTCTCGGGTGTAAGCTTGTTTGGGTGTGTCATCATTTCGGGAAAGCTCTCTAAATTTGAAGCATGTAATTCACTGAATCTAAGCTTTCAGACCACGGCTTTGAGAGAGATTGATAGAAGAAATGGCAATAACAGAAGAACAAACTTCGATTGAAGTAAAGGATGGAAAAATATGCAGCTGAAAAACGCATCAATTTCGTAGACTTAAAAAGGGTTTAAGATTGTTGCTGGAAATTCTAATTGATGTAATATGGGCACCGATCCGAAGAACCTTCACTCTCTCTCTTAAATTCTTAGCAAAATTAAGTAAGAGTTGAACTTCTGATCTCTAGGAGAGGACGGGAAGTCTTCACTATCGTGCCTCTTATTGCGATGTCTTAAGCCTTCATCTGAGAGTTACAGGGATAATTTTGAAGCAGTGATTCTGCAAGGGATTGTCTCCTATGCCATTATCACGCAAGCATCGACTAACAACGGTTTCTGCGAGGGGAAAATGGGATAAACGCTGCTATAAGTGCCGCTGGGTGACGAACAAAAGCCAGGGGAAAAACAGCCAAGAGATGTGTTTTTTGCGACGGGAAACGATGGGGGAAATAAATATTTGTCGCTAGTTCGTCGATATACGCGTTACTGGGAAATGAACGCAGGGCAATTACGAACGTTCCCCAAAATCTTATCGTTGCTATAGAAGCATTTTCCGTCTCTATAACTCTTTTTTTGTTGTCCCAGCCTTAAGATCCACTTGCAGTACACGGTCTAGTGAACAAATTGATAGGGCCACTATCTCACTGAGCGAAGTTCTTACCAGGAGTCTATCTAGGGGCGTGCCTGAGAACTTTATATATTCTATCCAGAATAGCAGCTTTTTGAATTTTCTATTTTGGATCTCGATTACATGCGGGGAATGCACTATTTTGCAATGTAATAGCATCCTTAGAAAGGGCAGCGTTATGCTGTTTACCATTAAGGAATCGGTTTCAATGTGTAATGGCGTAGTTTTTCCCCTTTTTCTTCACTTCATTGTCTCCCCTAAGAACGTAGCTACACTGTGGACTTCTCATTAATTAATTGAATGAGTAGCAGGGTTGATTTGGAAACAAGGAATGCTAGCATGTTTAGGTATCAACAATTTTTGGTTGACCATTTGGTTTTCGGTAGGGGTCACAAGCTTCAAGAATATGGCCTTGGTTGTGTTCCTTTGTGGTACAAGTAGTTTAATGGGGAAATGATTGTGTAAGGTTACTCCCTGATTGGCTATAGATTATTTCTCGTTTAGATCCGGCCATGTGCACAAAGATTATCCCTCTTGAAATTCTTTCGGACCATCATAGGATTTTGAGAAGTCCCAACTTGAAAAAGAAGATAGATTTGGTGCCTGGGATACATGGATGAAATTTTAAACAGGTAATGGGATGTATTCCTTTGGTGATGGATCTTGTTTGGGTTTTTCAGCTGCACCTTTCGGTGGCAACAATCTTTGAACTTTTGCCTTGGGTTTCTATCTTTCAGTAGTTTCTGCTCATTTTGTTGATAGTTATGTGTTATGACTTTTCAAACAGTCTTGGGGGATTTAACGTCAAGTGGTAACATTTTGATTGACTTTTTGAAAAGTAATCATATCGGTGAGGACTGATGTTGCTGAGTACTAGTCTTGTACTTACTGCTTAATGAGAACTTCTTCAACTTAGTTGTTGGCTTCATCTGGATGTTTCAGATATGAACGAGACTGGAAGAAAATAGAGGCCTTTATTGGCTCAAAGACAGTCATACAGGTGATTCACTCTCTCTCTGCCCTCCCCCCCCCCCACCCCCTCCCCCCCCGGAAAAAAAATTAAATAAATAAATAAACAAACAAAATATCTCCAGTTGTTTTGAAGAAAGTCAAATTTAGCAAACTATGTTGAAGTTTTTGATGCTTCTGGAGTCAGATGAGTGAAGCACATTTGGTCTTGAATTTGCCCCCTTTAGCACATTTTCTGAGATTAGTATCCAACGCATAGAGCCACATGTGCTTTAATTCTGTGGGACCATTTTAAGTTTGTTAATTTATTCAAAATGCTTTTTCTAAGTTCAACCATATATGTTAGGATATGTGATCAAGTTGATGAGGAGAGCGATCAAGTGCTGGTTTGAGATCACTTTTCTTCAACATTAAAGGGTAGATAGTTCAATCACAGCAGAATTTGTATGTATTTATGATATCTTAACTGATGTTAACATGACAATCCCTAACACCGTGCACACTTACCTCAAATTTACTTGAACCACAAGATTGGACCTTGGATCGACTAACACCTAGACTGATTACAAGGTGTGCTCACTGGCCAAAAATATCTGATGGCCCTGGCTTGAAAGGTTTCATAAAATCAACATGATAGCAAGTACACCATACATAATGGAGAAGTCATATGGACCCAATTATTCAAGCTAAAAGTTGTGCGAGGTGACACATAAAGACTATCATAAACTAGTGAATTTTTCAATCGCATAGCCATCATGACAATAAGGTTCCACGAAAACATTTCAAATTTCACAAATGGTCATTGGTTTTGTACTTAATCAGAGAAGGTTCAGAAAAAATAAGCTCCTAACACTACTTTTGACTGGGAAATTCTTGGTTTTTTCCTATGACATTTGTAATGCTAATGTTTATATGAAAACTATGTACTTTAAGAAGCTAAATGACACAGTTATAAATGAGTATCTTTTCTAACTTTGCAAACTCTTCCATCTCAGTAAAGAGGTTTCTTTATGTTGTATGTTGAAGTTTGTTGATCTACAAGTCCCTCAAACCAAAAGTTTTGCTGTAACTTCATAAATGCATTCCAGACATAATACTTCTTGTCATCGCCAAGTTCCTTCTAGCTGTCCTTAGAGAGAACCTTTTTGTGTTTCAGATTCGGAGCCATGCACAAAAGTACTTCCTAAAAGTGCAGAAGAATGGAACGGGAGAGCATGTACCTCCTCCACGGCCTAAAAGGAAATCCAGTCAGCCCTACCCTCACAAAGCATCAAAATATGGTATGCTAGTGGCTCTTCCATCAAACTTATACTGTTTTTAAATTGTTTGAATCAAGGCAACATCTTATTATCTGGAAATGGTTTATTCTGTGTTTCATCCAAAAAGTTTGACATTTAAGTGGCTAAAAATCATGTCCATTGTATCAGCTAGTCATTAGGAATGTCACACAACGTAACAATATAACTGGAAAGGATTTCGTTCTTGTAGCATCACCTTCCAAACAAACACGTGGAATTCCAAGCAGTTCGCAATCTGAGCCAATGTATCTGGGAGCAGCAGATTTGCTATTACCACCTGTTTCTGATACTTCTGCTGTACCATCTTGGGTCCATCATACAGTACCTCCTGCAAGCATCCCATTTGATGATGACGGTGAGGAACACTCTTTTCAATCTTGCTTATCAAGCATTTCAATTTATCACATGATTTTGCTGGAAAACAGATCACCACTTTAAGGCATTGGTTATTGAAAGGTTTTTTGAGTTGCATGTTATACAGAGACACTCTTTACTTCTACCTAAGTGTAGATGCAATTTTTGTGGTGGGTCTTCAAGCTGTTTTGCATGAGATGGTGCCATCAAGTGATACTAGAAAATGTCTGCTTGAAATCTGAAACTCGTGCAAGGTTGCAAATCAAGAGACCTGTTTTGGTTTATGTCCTTTTTCTAACCTGAATTTTAAGCAATTTCCATGGTAGCAAGCAGCTTGCACGTATATGTATTAGTAGGCTACAAGTTGTAAAATATTGAAAGATTTACTTGGGCATAATTAGTACATGTTGCATATACTCAGCCATGAGTTGTCTTTCAATTCATTTCTCTGAGTCCACCAAAGTATGTGACAAGTCAGTGGAGTCTTTATGTAAAGAAACTGAGTTTCTTTCCTCTTTTCATGTCAAAGACTTAATGTGGAAAGTAATGTTTCAAGCAGATATGAGACCAGAAGAGCTTGAAAACACTGTCACGGTGGTGGGAGACCCAACACTCCATAGCAGTGGAAGTTCCTCTGGGCATTGGTCACAACCATTTACCTCTGCTGAGCAGTGCAATTCACAGAAAAGCTTGCGAGGTGCATATTATTTTTTTAAAACTTCCAGAAACTTTCACTTGAAGGTTTCTTTTTTGCAGGCTTTTAATATATGTGGGTTTTCTGGACTTTATTTGTACTACTATTGGCCTTATCTGTAAGGCAAATACAAATCTGGACCAGCAGCTCTATGCGCACTCGCTTTGTAGTCATGCTTACTTCAGTCTAAAGGGACCTGGCGATTCCTGTTTAAACTTTTGTTGAGATGCAATTTTCATTCTTGGAACATTGTATCTTCCATTTGGTTTCAATCCATGTGTCGGCTTCACAAGTGAATATGAAAAAGTCTTTGAATCCAACAATGACTTATGGTCAACCTTTGAAGAAGACGGCCTATTTTTTCAGTAATTCATTGGCTGAATTGAGTATAGAACATCTGAAAGAAGATGTCCAGGAGTGTCCATACAAGATCTTGTTGGATTATTCCAGTACTTCAAGTTTGAGAGCCATAACTGTATGCGGAAATTTTTCTTTGAAGTTTCATGATTTCAAAGTGCCTTATAATAAGGGTGGTTGTGTCTAGTAACTCCAAAGTTTGTTGAATACAAAAAGCCTTCAGAAGTAAAAGATAATTATGTCCTGAAAATATATGGAAGATAAATTTTTAGACAGTAGAAAGATGTATGTTTTTGAAATCACGACCAATGTCTTGGATGTTAGTCAACTCCATCTGTAGCCTATCTCGTTCCCACTAACACACGAGTTTGTTGAAAGGTCAACCATTAATAACAATCAGATCCACGTTTCAAAGCTATAATAGAGCTCCACTATCTTCTGCAGTTCCTATTCGTTAAATTTCAATTCATAAAGAGTAATAAAGCTTTGTGCATTATAGAAACTTGAGAGGTACATGGATGCCAGGGAAGCTTCAGACTCCTGGGTATTAAGAAATGTAATGTATTCTGAAATATGCCGTGGAGTAAGTTAATGGTAAGTATTACGTGCCAGAAAAGGATGGACTTCATGCGAAGATCATGAATGTCGCGATAGCAAAAAATGACACTCATGAGCAGGGCATCCCAAAGTGGATAAGTCTATAGAGCCAGTGAGCAGACGCTATTTCTGGCCATATATGTGACAAGGTGTAAGAAAGTACTCACCTCTTGTCAGGTGAACAAGGGGCCCTTCGTCAATAGATATTTCAAACCAAGATCCTGCCAGTCTGTCGCATATGGCACAGACCCAAAAGTGGTGGTGGAAACTCATGGCAATGTGTTCAGACAAGGACTAGTTTGTCAACAGATACAGAAACCATCATCCTGCCAATCTGTAACACATGGTGCAGACCCACATGTGTAATGGCGAGATTCGCAAAAAATTGTGTTGCAGGGTATTCAAATATTAAGTTTGGAGGTCGTTGATGCAAACACTGATAGAAATAGGAGGATACAAACCTTATTGTGCTATGTAGAATTCACATTGAAATTCCAGAATAATCGGGGAGTGGTCATAAGGAATGTCATGACCTATTTATTTTTTGGCTTGCATTGATAACTATATTCTTCTATATGATAGAGAAAATTCTCTTTTTAACTTAAAGGTAGAATTAAGTTGTATTATTTAAACATGTTCTAGTGGAAGATACGACACAGAAATCAATCATCACTACAACCTGTTGTGAAGATCTGCTCTCTGCTCAGTGCATTCTTTCTTATATAGTCCTAGTCATTTCTGCAGTTGGTCTAAGTGGATAATGTAAAGCTTGCAGAAATGAACAAACTTCTGGAGTTAAGTGGTTAAAAGAAGTGACAAGTGCTATTGAATATTTGCAGAGACTCCTGATTTTTCTGAAGTTTACAAGTTCATTGGAAGTGTATTTGACCCTGACATCAGTGATCAGTTGGATACATTGAAAAGAATGATTCCAATCGATCGCGAAACTGTACGTACATTATGATTTTCTTGAACACATATTTGATCTGATATTTTGTACACAGCAAAATTTGTTATTTTGTATCATAAACTTTTGTGTATTGCTCTATAGCTTTTAGGAATGTTGTTTGGAATGCCTTTGTAGCTGATGGTAATCCTTTCTTATGATTTTCAACAGGTTTTACTACTGATGAAGAACCTGGCATTGAATCTTTCTAGTCCAGATTTTGAAGGCCAAGTAAGGAGCAGTTGACCCTACGTATTCTTTTCCTTTTCAGTGGAATTTTATTTCGGTTCCTATTGTACTGTAGGAATTTAAATGAAGTTGAGCTGTTTGTTTTTATAACTTGGGTCAAGTGCTTCAGATTCAGTGTAATGCAGTGCTTATTCATATGACCTTTTTGGGGGGGAGTTAGTAATGAGTAATTGGTTACTGCAAATGGAGGAATGCTTGTAGTCGAAATCTATCTGATTATCTCTCTGCTGAATGCCTTCTCACATTCTAGTTAGTGTTCTACTTCCTTCTGAGGGCAGCAGAATCACACACTTCTAGCTTATCTAGTATGTCATCATCATGAGAACAATAGCAAATTGTTGGTGAGATGATGATGATGCAACAAAGAAACGTAAAACTATGAACAAAGAGGCACCTTGCGCTTCCCTAAGAAAAAAAAGATCCTGCTATTGAGGCTCTCCCATGATGAAGCTTGATATCAGACTCCCAAGCACAAACTGAAGAGGCAATTAGAAGTATATCCATATGCTTGCAAGAGGTTCTCCAAATCTATACTAACATGGTCCAAAGTGACATTACAGCATGATGTCCTTGACATGCCCCATCAAGAAATTCATGCTCAAGGTTGTGAAGGTCTTAGCTGTCTATTATGCTTTGACGAAATACTAGTTGGAGGTGCTTGAAAGTGTGCTGGTAGTATGGGCTTGGTTTCTGCTACATATAGTAATTGAATTCCACTAAATGAAATGTAGATGGTGGCAGCTACCTGACTTGCTAGAAATTAATGTGTATTTGCACCCTTGTTGTTGGTTTGGCCATGCCTGCGAGCTATTTTAGGGGCCATTCCATTTTTTGCTTACCAAAGTCAAAGGCTTAAAGTAGGTTAATTAGTCTTGCATGTAGGAGGGCGCACTAGTTTTAGAATAGAACATAATTTTTCTCTTAGAAATTTAATAAGGGTCTTTACCCAAAATAGAGAGCAACTATAGTAATCAGCTTTTTGCTTTTTGCTTTATGCTTTTAGCTTTTGCGAAGGACTAGAGAAATTATATAACAAGGGCTGGCGCCCCGCCCCACCTCCATTCATTCCATTGTAGAGAGCTATGCTCATTCTTCAATTAATCTAAGTTCTCTTTGATCTCTTATGTTGATCTTGATAAGTTCACTCCTATCTTGAATTTGAGCATGAAATTCCAACACACCTTTGGGCCTGATGACCAGTGCTCTTACATTTGAAAGCACAAATCCTGTGCTCAAGTTTCAGACATCGCTTTCAGAATATATTGACCCTAAATTTGATGCTTCGGACAATTTTTTTGCCTGCTCTTAAAGACTTCTTAACATTTGCCAAAGGAGGCTAACAATGCAGCATGTTGTGATGTAAAAGGGTGAAAAGTATCAATTCTATATTCTGTAGCCTTCAACATAATATCAAAGAATTTCTCTGAGTGAAATTTGAAAATGTGACTAGATTTTGAAGAATTTCTTATTATAGTCCTTGTCCTTTTCTTGACTTCAAGCCTCATAACAAATCCCAGTGTGAAGTAACTACTTTGGATCAATCATAGCTGTCTAGTACTCATATTGAAGCTCCAACTTAAAATCATACTCTTTTATGTTATTTTCTGTCTGCCACCAAGTTTTAGCCTTCCATGTGTTAAGTTGTTTATAGTTGGATCTTCATATCTCTCAATAATCTCCAAACGTACTTTTGACTGAGAAAACTTAATCTCCAAGTTATTTTCTCCATTTACAAAAAAAACGTTGAGGCCTGTCTTTGAAGTCACCGTATGAGATGTATAGAACTTGGTTTCCTTATGCATTGAAAGGAGCCATGGACTGTCGCAGAAGACCTCTTGAACTTCTGGAGCTCATGGAACCTGTAGGGTGTATTCTGATGGCTCACAATAGTTTTTCTGCTACTCATTTTGTCAATCAACTCGATTACCAAAGGAACCTGATCCTTCGCTTCAATATCAAGGTCATGTTGCTCTTTGATCTCCACTGATGGTAATTTTCCATGGGGTGAAATTTAAAAGTAGAAATAAGTGTAGGGGGAGAAATAACATGGGCTTTCCATTAGCAGTCAATCAATGTCCAGTCTAATTGAGACATGGTACTCTCACGGTAGAGAAGCCAATAATGAGCTCAGACTGTGTCGAATTTTCTTGGAATCTGCTTTAAAGAAGATGTCTATGGAAATCAAAGTTATGAGGGTTAAATTATACTCGGAACGTGTTAGACACTATGAAAATTCAAATTCAAGTTATAGAGAGCCAATAATGAGTCAATAAAATATCAATTTTGCTTCAGAAATGGTGTCTTTGGTTAACAATGACATTATGTTCTAAGTCTAACTGGAATATGCCAGAAGTTTTCAGATTAGATCTTCAGCTTTTTAGCAGTTGTACGAGGCGAAACTTCATGCAAATATGTCAAATAATGGCTGCAATCAGCCTCAGCTTGCTAATTAAACTAGAAAATTGAAACCGACTATATAATACCTCCAAACAAGCTTGTTCTTTGCCCATAATCTATTCAAGTTCTCAATAAGAGTAATGTCGTACATGGTTCCACACTCCAAAGGATGGATTCCACATTCTACAAGGAATACTTTGCACATGAAATGATGTTCAGTGTCAATGCTATGGGGGAGCACCTTGCTTCTTGCATGAAAATGATTGCATTTGACTAGGCCTTGGCCCTCAATCAAAATTTGGTAGAGAGTACTGAAACCAGATTTCAAATGGAGCTTGACTTAGGTCTAGCATGCTACATTTTCTACTAAATTAGAGATTGGATTTCAATAAGCTATTTTTTACTTATAAACAAAACTTGAACAAAAATTAAATCTAATAGACTTTCCGCTTCATGGAGAGAAAGCAGACAGCTAGCTACAAAAAGAGACCTGATAAAGTGGGTTACTGCCTTATAGAAATTATTAACCAGATTGCAACTAATTTTGAAGATCGTGTATGGCATCCTAGTTTTTGCACCAAGCAAACACTTGGGTGCTTTTGAAGGAGAGAGACAGCTTTTCTAGCACAAAACTGTAGTAGAAACAAATCAGGGGTAGTGTGGTACTTCTCAAGTAACAGAATGATGTTTTCCTTTTGTAGAGTACATTTTCTTGCCCAAGAATGTGCTTTAATGTCAAGTTATGTACACGTTCAGAATGTAATCATTTATGAGCAAAAAATTTGAATAAAATCATCAACTTTAACAAAGAAACTGAGAAAAAATATAATCTTTTAACATGTAGTGCCCTCCTATAAAGAGACTCTGCTATCCTGAAGTTCTCAAAGACTCCGAAGAGTAAACAAATGAGCCCACCATGAAGGTATGAATAGGCTTCTGTCTTCCACACCCTACTCGCAGGTCAATTATATCCTCGAGTGACTGCCCCTCCCTAACGACTCAGTGGCAAAATTATGCAGTTATCATAAACCATGGGAGTTAAGTTATCCAAATACAGACTCGTAAGCCCCTGAGTGAATATAAATTAATTTCTCTAAGTAAATAGCTGCTCCTTTGCTTCGTGGACTCATAATGGCTTGCCCACATTTATGGATGGCATGATCAGGTTGCAGTAGGATTCTAATTTGGACTCCCGCTACTTTCCATCTGCTGGTCTGGAGGTATTGGATTGACATTGTATACAGCATTTCCTTATAGGCCAATGTGCAGAGTCTACTTTAAAAAACTTTCCCACTTTTCTCTGCAAGCATATTCCAATGATTAAAATCTTGCTTAAACTGTGTGCCACTCTTGATAATTGTATTCCTTTGCTTTCTTAAGCAAACAGTTAATTAAGGGCAGCCTAGCATGGAAAGCAACAATGTTGTGACTTCCATCGAGGTAGAAGAAGACACCATGACATTATCTTCATGTAATTCTTGAAAATTGCAGGTTAATCTAGATGTTTTAGCGTAACAAACTGTGGTTTTCTTATGGGTGCAGAAACTGATGTTTGCCAGTTTATGTCACAAGTCCTGCAAAGCTCAGGACGAACAAGGCAAAAGCTACTGCAGTAAGTTTGAGGTGTTTGTTCTTTATGGATATTGGGATAGCAGAATGAATGGTAGTCGTCCTCAATTCCAGATTGTATGCTAATTGGTACTGATGCCTGCAGGGGATGTAAATGAACAACTTTCTCAACCAATGCTGGATAACAGTGCTGAATTGCAAGCACTTTCTCACTCATATTATAGTGGTGGAAATGCATGCAATAGAACTAGATATCACATAAATTCCAGTCACTCCTACAGTGATGACAGACTTTCCTTTGCCCAAAAGAAAGGGCTACACTTGATCCCTGGATCAATCTCCTCCTCATACTTGTCACACTAATCAATGCTGCAATGAATGGGCATGACGGCAAAAAAAAAGGCTGTCAGTAAGGCAGCCTTTTATGGGGATTATGTAAATAAAAAATTTCTGTGACACAATTTGTTACAAGGTACCTGTACAATATGTATACATATTAATAGGTTTTTCATTGGTGGTACATCTGCTAAGCTATCTTAGCCCTTTTTGATCTATGAGGCCTTGGTAAATAAAAATACAAAAAATTTGTCCTTTCTGATGAGAAACATATTGTTGCTCATATGTGTAAGATCTTTTGGCTTTCTTTTTGAATTTTGAGTTAAATGGTCTTCGATTTGATGCTCTCTTCATTGTTGTGTATGTGATCCAACAAAATTGGCTCAATTTGTTAGCTTGGCATCCAAAGTTTCTTTGTTCCCAGGTTTAAGCCCTTCTTGGAAACCAAGATGCATTGTTGTGTACATGATTCCATGGGCTGATAAGGCCAGAAAGCATTGGTGTATGCTCTACCACCCAAGTTCAAACTGTTCAAAGCCTGCCACACATGGGCAATGTTTGGCGAAAACAAAAATTCTTAGAAAATCCGTGGGTTCTTGGTGTGGGATTGACCACCCAAGTTGGTTGTGTGGTGGTTCAAACCCCTCCCATACATGGGTGT
This sequence comes from Diphasiastrum complanatum, assembly GCA_029204225.1. Classification (NCBI taxonomy): domain Eukaryota; kingdom Viridiplantae; phylum Streptophyta; class Lycopodiopsida; order Lycopodiales; family Lycopodiaceae; genus Diphasiastrum; species Diphasiastrum complanatum. Next base: position 10,293,587 of record CM055094.1, on the reverse strand, counting down.
CCAAGAAAAAAAATTTGTTAGAAAGATCCGCTGCTACGCGTGCTGTGGTAGAGGGTTCTTGATGTGAGATTGACCACCCAAGTTCAAACCCCGGGGGCCCACACATGGGTAGTAAAACAAAGAAAATTATTGAAAAGTGCAAAATGCATATGAGGTAAGCATGCATGGCAATGGTGCTGCCAAGTACTTCTAATCATCTAGTTGGAGTGGCCGAGCTGCTTTGAGTCTGTGTGAGTCGGCAAGGTTGGACCTTATTAACCAAGACCTAGAAAAGTTTTTCTACAAAGGGTGGATATAATGTAATGTGGAGATGCAATTCCTAGAATTTATTGCACAATCAAAAGGCCAAGTTCTATTAACCATAGTAGAGATAAGTAGCAAATGGAATGTTCACAAGCACATTTTCTGTTCACAAGCACATTTTTCTTCATCGACTACCTAAGGTTTCTTCTCTTTTTCCTCTCCCAAATACGATTCAGGCTGGAAACCTCAACTAGTCGTCAACTACCTAATGTTTTTTTCTCTTTTTTCACCCCGACTATGGTTCAGTTTAAAAACGTTAACTCAGAGAAGCTAACGTTTTGACTTATATCAACAAATTTTTTATTTGTTGATTCCACAAAGCACTTCAATTATTTATTTCATGAGTGCTACACTCAATTGTTGGTAAATCTGGAAATAAGTCGACATTGTAGTCACTCCACTAGAACTTGCGATTCCATCTAGCGCTAAGGTCATGGTTGTAGTGTAGATTAAGAACAACATGAAAAATCCTTCAAGCATTGAACACCCAAATGAATTGCAATTTCAACAATGATAGATAGTGGCAAGTCATGATTCTTGAAGACGAGTAATTGATATTTAACAACTTCATGAACTTTCTTATGAACATATGTTACGACATCAGGCTACATACAAAAATCACTCATCCTTTCAAACCACAAAGTTGAGAAATGTTCTCAACAAAATGTTATTTAAGGCTTCTACGGTCTCATTTGCCTTGGAATATGAAATTAATATCTTGGGATAAAGATTTTATAAATAAATCTCAATAATTAATCACTTAAAATAAATTAAATAGTTCATGGATGGGATTTTATAATAAGTAAGGTCTCAAGTAGTGTTATAACACCAATACAAATCGTGTCCTTGTGAGACCTTTTTAACAACAATAAACATTTTCCTAATCTTTTGTAAATTGGTGTTACTTGTGTTTGAATGGAGGCAAAAAGTTCTTGATGGATATCATTTTGAAGCATTTTCACGTGCAATGCACATACCCCTAGGTGATGCTCCCATATCTTTTGCATCATATTGAATTGAGCAGGGCATTGAGGAGACTCAATTGAGAACATAAAGA